>JAZKJV010009692.1:0-600000 GCA_037367405.1 Ottelia alismoides | reverse complement strand
TTAGCTCACTTTGTTCTACATTAATTGGTAATCTATCTTGTGGGTTAATTGTTGAAAATTATTCCGGTTTCGCATTTAGACACCTTGACGAATGTGATCTCTCCATGTGAGGCCTCACAACTGATCTTCACACATCTCTAAATTGTTTTTCAGTAGTGGACCACATGGAGTTTGTATCTAGATGGTATAGTTATTATAATTATTTTACAAAAAAATGTCTCTTTCTCACAAAATGCAAATGCAAATAAAAAGACAAATTATTGCTCGGTTGCTCTTCTTCTTCCCCTCAATATTCTCTTCCGCACTCTCCTACCAACTACAAAGAAGGGGCTGACATCTGATGTACTTGGCTACCTCAGCCTCCTAGAAGATCCTCCTCGTGTACCCCACCCTCGAAGAAAAGTCAAAAAGAGAGGTGATTAGAATAGATAAACAAATTATTTGAGTAAAAAGAAATAAGTAAAAGATAAGGAAATAAAATAACTATATGCACAAGTATCTTATCTGAAGTTGCTCCTCGACAATGGTGCCATTTGATAGCTAGGTCAAGCAGAGGTTCTTAACACCTCTTCTTGGAGTAGTGTTCAACAAGTTGGGTCCGACAATCGTTGTATCGTCCGGTCTCGTAGTACTCGGAACATGGATAACCAAGTAAATCAATAATCAACCCATAATCCAAGATAAATATATGAAAATATGCAAGTTAAAATTTATTTTTATTTTAAATCTATAAATTATGAATATAGTTAATAAGTGTAGAGTGTTGAACCATAGAGAGCAACAAGGATCGATTAATTATTATCTAAAAATAAACACCAAGTACTTTTGTACTTTTTCTGTTTTTATATTTTTTATGGATTTTTTAAATTATATTTAATTTTTCTAGTTTTTACTTTATGCATATATTTTATATTTTTAATTTTATATTTTTTATTTTCTTTTATATTTCTCTTATATTTAATTTATTTTCTTTTTAAGATATAATACATAATAAGTATATATATATATCTAGATATAATACAATGTATAATATCAATAATAAAAGGTATATATAATCAATATATAAAATGTAGTAAATACAAATAAAAATAGTCCTTTTTTATTTTTCAAAGGTTTTATGTTATAGTTAGGTTTTTAATAATAATAATGTCAAGGATATATGACTACTTAAGCATATATATACTATATAGGGTATTCTATTTATAAATAAATTAATAAATACTTAATAATCATAATATAAAATGTTTTTTTGTCTTTTTTATATTTCTCTCTATTTTTTTTTGATTTTAGGTTATTTTTGTTAATTCTTATTTATTTTTAATTGATTTAAAATATAAAAAACAGTAGCTTTAATAAATTGGTCGAATGTTTGATGGTTTTAAAAAAATAAATATTCCAAAATTCCCTAAAGCTATTTCTAATATGTATTTTATAATATAAAAAAGAAATATAAAACAATTTTTTTATAAAATATTTGCATTTTCTATAGGGTTAGGAGGGTTTTCTAATTTTAAGGTTTTTCTTTAGCACTTTTTTATAATTTTTGGTATGGATTTATATTACAATGTAATATATAATATCTATTTTTTTGGAATTTTATATGAGTTTTTATATATTTTTGGATTTTTATATCTAAATAGGGAATAAATAGCTCCTAATTGATTTCTAATGAATGGAAAATGTAAGTAAAGTCCAAATAAAAATTAATGTTGAATAAGCGAAGCAATAGACATTTGTTATAAGTTTTCCAAGATTTTTCAAGCACTCGAGCTATTTAATAATTATAAAAATGCAACAAATTAATTTACAATGTTGGTGAGGGTATATTTGCAATAATAAATAAAGTTAGGGGGTTACGTGCAAGTACACCAAAATTTTAACACTATATAGCAACTTTTATATACCAAAATGAAGTAATAAAACCCACAAGGGTTTATCTACAAATTAGCTACCTTACGTGGGAATCTATGTGAGGTGACCTGATAAGAATATGAACTTAATATACGAGGAGCTTGGGGTCTCTTTTACAATAATTTACACAAAACTATATACTAAAAATTAATTTTAAATACTAAAATACAATATACAAAAGGTAGGCAAGTGCAATTTACCTCTTATTTGCATGTGATCCAACATCGAGGATGATCTACTTAAATCTTGGATGTGTGTGGTCGCATGGTACCGCTTCGTTGATGAGCATATAGGATTAGATCACTGACATGATATGATGATGACTCGATCTGATGTCCTAGATACAAATTGGAGTGGAGGGAGGATCCTATAACAGCTGCTCTTCCCAAAGAACTGGGATGAACAACACGGTTGAGGAGCTTCTTCTCATCTATTCTACATCCTCCAAACTCCCCATTCACTGTTGAGATGGGGAGAATAAAGCCGAAGAAGTTACACAACTGCTAGTGGTTCTAACGAGGTCTAATACCAATCGATGCAGTCCTGATGCGGTGATGAAGCTGGAGCTCCTCAAGAACCAGCCCACGGTTCGAATGGTGCTAAGATGGGACCTTCAGGATGTGGTACCTACATAGAAAAATTGGGGAGGCTCGGGCAAAGAATCCTAGCTTTTATTTATTGGAGATCGAAGTGAAAATGACAGTGAGCGATGAGGTATTCTAACGAAGATGGCAGAGAGGGCCTCGATGCTTCTATACAGAAGGAATCGAATGCGTGTGGTGGTATGGGACGGTGTTGAAATGGAAGGGGAATGTGAAGCGATTGTTAGAAAGTCAGAACAAGGGGTATAGACGGTAGAACGAAGACTAGAGATCCAACAAACTAAAATCGAAGTTATAATTTACCTAAGAGATTAAAACATAAAATAAACACTGGAATAAAAACTACAGCTAATATCATCCTAGAAAGCAAATAAAAAAGGACAAATCTTGGCTAGAGATTAGGGAGTAGGGAACTCATCAGAGGTGGTCCGATGAGATATTGATCAACCCTAGAGCTCCTCGTTGTGAATCGACTGACACCTCCTCCTATCACAGGGTGGCATGCACTACACTCTATCCGAGGGGATAAGAGAGTCTTGAGATATATCAAAAAGAAAGAGGACGGAGGAGGGGTGTATTAATAGAAATGGGCTTTGACAGAAAAGGAGGAGATATTACGTGAGGTATGGGGAGAGTTGGTAGAACCTATGGAGTGGGCGATGGAGAGGGATGATCAGGCTACAAGAGGGTGTAGTGCTTGAGGTCTGAGGAGTTGAGGAGAAGGTATGTAAAAATGGAGAAGAGGGGTTATTCACGAGGTCTAACATGGGCAGGGCTGGAATCAATACAGTTGACCCTCCCGGTCAACTAAAGTTTGCTCCTAGTTGGTCCACGTAGACCAACCGAGAAAAATAATAAAATAAATATTTTGTAAATTCATTTAAATGATATAAGTATATTTTATTAAATTAAAGTTAAATGAAAAAAATATTTATTATTTTAAGTATTACTTTACTCTGATTTTCATTTATTTTTACAAAGTAATTTATAACATGCTAATAGATACAAGCATGTATATAGGTATATATATACATGTATTTTATGTACTTTTATTTTATTGTATACTTTATTCAGTTATTTAAATATTTTACACATTTATAACTTATTTAATTCCTATTTACAAATTTTTAATATATTTTCCAGAATTCATGTATTTACTTAAATAATTATATACTATATTATATAGGTATGCTTTGCATTTATAATTAAAGTACACTATTTATTTCATTGAATTTTTAATCTGTTATTTTATTTTTATTATGTATATGTATTTCAGATAATATTTATGAATATATATAAATATAAGAGAGTGGAAAATATAAGAATATATAAATTGAATATTGCGTACATGTATCTTGCACAATGAGGGCCAAAAGCCAACTTTTGCATATTCACTCAAAATTGTATGAAACTACCTTCACTAAATTGATAATTTTATAAATAATAAAGGAGAGTTTGGTGAATTTTGAGCAATTATAGAGAAGATACCTGTCTGCAAAATTTTCTTTGTATTTTGTATATATCGGGCACACTACACATTATTTTTGAATGAAATAAATTTTGTATTCTTCTTCGCATTTTATGTACAATTTTCATATAGAGGCTTTATTGATTTGAGGTATAAAATAGGAAATTAAAATGGGTCCATCTATTAAAATTAGGGGTTCTTTTATAGTTATTTGCACTTATCTTCCCCAACTTTATTCTTTGTCTACCAAGTCAATTCTTGACATAGTCTAGGGGTTTAGGGTCGTTCCATACCTTTGGTATTTCATTTCTTTTTCTCTTCTTTCCATTATTCTTTTATTTTAGAATTAAATCAATGAATTTATATAGTATTTGCAAGATTAATAATAAGTGGTATTTATACAAATTAATGTTATTTACATACATTTAACTAGGGATTTAAGGCTAAAATGAAAGAATAAAGGTGCTGAAATGGAGGTTCATCACCTGGTTAGAACTGCCCTTTCAAACACATACTTTTGTAATCTTGAAATGGTAGATAAAGGTGTGTGAATTGTGCTAGCTCTTCCTAGAAAAATAGTAGAACTTTCTAGTTGTCTCCTCCTCAGGTAACTTACCCTCGGGAAGATTAGTATTTCCTTCTAAGTTTAGGTACAGGCTAGTGCACAATGACTTAGGGAGATGCTAGAAGAAGGAGAAAAGAAATGGAAATGGACCAGCGTAATCACATTTTCTTGTGAAGCTTTATTAGTGCAACCAAGTCTTCACCAAGAAGCATGTCTTTTTTGAAGCTCAAAATGTTTTGATTTTTTTATAGGCTTCTTTGGGATATTTCTTATTTTGGCATTGCACTGCATTTTTGTTTTGCCCTGATAGCTATATAATCTTTTGTTCTGCTCATGTTTCGGGGTCTTGGAAAAATTGTGATAGTAGAGCATTCCTCATCTGAAGCTTTATTTCAACCCAATATCTGGCCGTTAGAGATGTCCATGCTACCAGAGAAACATAGGGTTGAAGTGCCAATTTCGGTAGTCCTCAAGAATGGTTCCTCGGCCACCCTTGACAAAGCAACCTAGTATCATCCTGACTTAGACTCCAAGATTTTTCAACAATTCATCTAGGTTGAGGTAAGTGCTAAGTGCAATGTCTCAAGTCAAGCCACCATCTTAAGAGTCATATGAATGTCATGAAAGGTTTTAGTTAGTTACAATAATTAACTCATGAACATAGTCTCATAGAACCTAACGAAAGTCAAATTGATATGAAGTGTCCCAATTCCAGTCGTTAATTGTTTCCTCAAAAATTAAGTGGATTAATGTATATACTAAGATCCAATGTTCAAACTTTATTTAGACTAATTCAATTGTAAAATCATTCAAAAAAAATACTTATAGCAATGCAATGCAGAAACTATTTTTTTGAAGACATTTTCTAATTCTGAACTTTTATGTGATTTTTCAAAAAGTTTTGCACATCAATATGATATTTAAAAATATTTTGCAAATTTTAATGGGGTTTGAAAATTTTAATATTTTAGGGATGATTTCTTATAAAGGTTGGTGAATTAGATATGCACATATATTTACACGGGAGTGAGTGCTTATTTACATAGATTGGGTATAGATTTTTCAAGAGTGTGTTCTTTATTATATATCCTTACCGAATGTATTATCCATATTTATTAAAACTACAAAAGTACGAGTTATGGCTAAAGTATGACAACGTATATATGACACCCCTATACTTAGCACACATTATATCCTTATAGTGCTCAAAGAGCTGAATGGAAGACATAACTCGTGCTGAGTATAAAAGAGTCTAAACAACAATGACTAAATAAAAGAATGAGAAGTTGATCGCCCTCCTATACTTAGGATCAACTAATCCTAAGTACAATAGATTGTATACAAAAAGGGGAAGATCTAGGATAGGATTGAACAAATCAACAACTCAGCTTGTCTTCCCCTATACTTAGGGTGAAGGATCCCTAAGTATAGAACATAAATCAACAAGTGAGGAGACAATAGAGGGGATCGAAAGAAATGAAAATAAGTACAAAGATAAAGATGAGAGAATGGAAATCATCACCCCTATACTTAGGGGAAGAGATCCCAAAATAAAGGCACCAACATGAATTATGAAACAAAACAAATAAGAACACAGTGTCAACACACATTATACTTAGGATAAAGTACATCCTATGTATATATACATATATTTGATGAAAGATATAAGGTATAGGACAACAACCTAAAGAAAGAAGGAAGTAAAAGATGAAACATCATGTATATACAAAAGGTAGTCAATGTTGAGGCACCTCTCAACGAGCGCTAGGTTTTATGCCCCTAACTGGGCACAAAGGTTAGGATAACATCATGTCAAGGTTCAGGATGGAATTTGTCATTCGACTGTCGTCCTCTCATTGCTATATCAGTGGGAGAACAACAACAAAATCAAAAAGGAAGAGAAAAACTCCGGAATAAGCAATCAAGTGGGTATGTGCTACTAGGAGAATAGAGTAGTCAACTAAGCCAAGAACCATTAGTATGAAAGGAATAATCAACTTAATATAATGGAGTGAATGATTAAAGCTGATAAAGTCAATCGTGGAGAAGGATGGATCAGTAATAGATTACTCCACATCAATCTTAGTCTCAATAAGATAGGAAAGCCAAGACCAAGAGACACACTAAGAAGAGGGATATCTGATGTACATAATGTAAAGAAATCAAAGGGATCATCAGGCATCACAAGACATGTTGCATCTTTGCGAGGGTTGTCAAGGAGATAAGACTCACTTGAGTCATATAGATAGATAGATCAGAAGACCCAGTCTCACCATTTGACATATTGGATGCACAATCAAAGAGTGAGATCGGGTACAATGAACATCGCTCATCCTCCCACAGATAACCCTCAAGGAGTAATGAGAAATCATTAGTTGACTTTCTGAAGAGAACAATGGGTCGAATAGTAGATTCCCTCTCCAAGTTAGAGAAAATCCTTCGAAAGGACTAGAAAGAACAAACTCATATAAAGTAGAGGAATGATCAGATCATTCTCCTACTAAATCAAAGAAAGTTGTCCTGCATCTAAAATATGTAGCTCATGTCCATCACAAACAATGCCCGGTTCCATCATCTGATTAATATCCTCAATACAAGCCTCATCAGAAAGCTCAATATGGCTAGAAGAAATAAAAGGCAACAAGGGTGGGCACAAAGAGGGTATGCCAGACTTGTAGTATATAAGACCGGACAAGACACCAAGCATACATGCATTGATGTCAAACCAAGCGAGAAAAATTTGTGGTTCAAGAAAAGAGCCATCTTGAACCGGACTCAAAGAATGGGGGTGATAAGGGTGAAATGAAGCCACAAGATATCTCCGAAGAGAATGACCCATAATCATGACACAAATAATGATAAAAAGTAAAGAAAGATGACTAAAAAACTCAATAGTCTCAAGGACTGCGAAGGCTCAAAGAAAGATAAACGCACTCGGATCCAAAAGCTGTAATCAAATACAAAGCAAAATTCAAATTCATTTACTCAACAAAAGGAAGACCGTAAGAGATCAATCATTATCTTTTCAATTTTTTGAGTTAGGTGACTCAAGCGATTGATTACTCACGCACACATGTGTAGTCTTCTAGAGTGATTATGCCTAAGTCATCTTACCACACCTACTTGAACACAAGACACTTACTCTATGGTTGGAGGCAAGTGCTTGCAACAATAACAAGACCCAAGAGCCGACCCAAGCACTTATGGCAAAAGTCCAAGGTTGGGGACTCTATTCGTTAAGTGTGTGTTCCTCACTCAATTAGTAAGGTACCTATGTCAAGGGTGGGAGTTACTCTTCCAAAGGCAATGAATCCAACATTTTTTGATTTTAAGATCAAGTTGAGTTAAACAATCCTGATTTCATTTTGTGCATCACCTTTTTGGTTATTTTTCATGTAAATGCCTAACGAGGTTTCAATTCCATTAGTATCCCAGGTGCTCAAAATTAGAGAGAGGGGTTAGGAGAGTAATGCCAGCAGAAATTAATGATGAATGCTAACTCATTAGTGCTCACCTTGCTTCCCAATGTTCTCTATGTGAGATGTTAGACAAGAATTGAAAATCTAGACTATATGCAATGTAACCTATGAAATCAACCTAAGTCAGAAATTGCTATTGATATGAAGAACACTTTATTGAATTTTTCGTATGAGATACCTAAAAGTCTTATCTTGGAGGGTCATACCATGAATGCGTTATTTGACACTCGATATCAGACCCATGCAAACAATAATTAGATTTATTCTAAGTCCAAGCATTCTTGAGAACTATAGGTCATGAGGTAATTAGGGTTGTGGACCTTAGATTAATTGATCAAGCATATCCTAAGCTAGGGCTTAATCACACAAAACAAATAAAAGGAATGGTGAAGGACTCAAATCTCGAGAAGCAAAGAAAAGAGAAATGCAAGAAAACCACGAAAAAGTCGATCAGGTCCCCCATATGAACATATACCTAATGTAATAGACCTAGGAGTATCCAAGTGTCTAAGTTATTATAATATTACAAATTAATAAAAAGACTCTCTTAAAAAATAAAAGTACAACTGCTCCATAAAAATCTCTAAGCCTTCTCCTACTGTTCTCTCTCCTGCCTGATGTCTGAAAAGCTGACTCTCCTTTACTCGGGCATGCCGATCCTCCGAAGATGTCCACCCTCGATCCACGATCCTTTGCAAAAAGGTTATATAAAGAGATGGTTAGAACTATTCCATATAGAAAAAAATAAATAAAATAGATAAAGCAAATAAAGAAGATAGAAGAAAAGAAATAATTTATACAATGTTGCTCTACGGTAATATGCCATTTGTTGGCAGGTTCCTGACCAATTTTCCAATCTAACAAGCTAGATCAATGGTCGCAAAGATGATCAGGCTCAGGAGATGAGTCAGATAACAATCAACCTACAATGTATGATAAATCAATGCAAATATGTGAGTCAAAGTTTATTTTTATCTTAACTCTACAAAGTATATGTATAGTGTATAAGTATGTAGAGTATCATACCACCGAGAGAAAATAATATTGATTGAGGAATTGATAAATAATTATTACTAATCAATACAAACCATGAGTTATTTCTTTTAATCAATCTGAACCATGAGCTTGGTCTAGATCTTAATACACTTAACTTCAGAGGAACTCATTAAGGACTAGAATTGTGATACTTCAGGTCTCCTTGACGAAATTCTTTAGGTTCCATGAGACTATCTTCAAGAGTCAATGCAATGTGTCTAACTACAACCCTTCATATCATCCATACGACTCTTGAGACAGTGTCTGGACTAGAAAACTCACACTCAACACTTATCTCAACTAAAATGGATTGTAAAAAATCTTGGAGTCTAAGTTGGGATGATGCTAGGTCGCTTCATAAAGGGTGGCTCAGGAATCATTCTTGGGGACTGCTAAAACTCGTACTATAACTCTCTTCTTCTAATAACAATAACATTTAAATATTGGACACTAGATTGAGACGATGCTTCAAATGAGGAACGGTCTACTGGCACAACTTTTTCCAAAACCCCAAAACATGGGTGGACTAAAAGACTCTATATTCATCGAGGCACAAACAAGAATGCAGAAGCAATGCAAATCAAAGAAAAAAAAACAAAAAGAAGCCTACATCAAAAACTACAAAAAATATCAAGCTTCCAAAAAAAACCTGCTTCTTGGTGAAGTCTCGGTTACACTAACCGAGCTTTATAAGGGAATGAAGACTACACTGGTCCATTCCTACTTATTTTCCCATTCTTCTAAGCTTCTCCCCATTTCAGTTGTGAAAATTGGCAGAACCTGACCTTATAAGCAAACATCTGTATTCACGAGGATGAGTTACCAGAGGAGCAGACTCTTTGATAGTTCAGTGATTTGTCGGGGAAGAGCTAGAAAATTCATATACATGGTTCTATAATTTCAAGGTTTCAAGAGTATGAGATAAGAATGATTGTTCTGACATGACTGTGAGTTGACCTGGACAACAGGATTATGGAACCTAAGGAATATTGTGTCACACTTCCTAAACTTAATGTGGTTCTGAAAATACCAAGAATTTGAAGGCCTTATCTGAGATCCAAAGTTTGATTTTAATTAGACAAGTTTAAGTCAAAAAATATTCCAAGTTCTTTCTTTTTTTTCTTTATTTTCTTTTTTCTACACTTATAGGCATAAGTAATAGCTTGGGACTAGCAATAACAGGCATAGGGGATGATGAATCTCCATTTCATCACCTTTATTCTTTTTTTTGGCTTTAAATCCCTAGCTAAGTGCATGCATGTATCTTTGATTTGTGAAAATAAACACTCAATAGTTCACAAAAAATACTGTATATAGTACTATATAGAATACTGCATTTATTTTCAAAATAAAAGGATAAAGGAAGAAAAGAAATAGAATGAAGTGTCAAAGACACTGAGCGACCTTAATCCCTAAGACCCAGTCATCATGATGACTTGGTCGACAAGTAGGGGAAGCTAGGGCGGCTAATTGTATAAAAATACAACACAAAACCCTAACTTTATAGCCTAATAATTACAGTTTGGGACCTATTATATTTTATTCTTTTTATATCTCAAATCAATAAATTTTGAATATTAACATTGTACATAAAAAAATAAAGAAAATACAAAATTGATTTCACTAAAAATTAATGCATAGTGTGCCCGGGACACATGGAATAAAACGTTGCAAAGAAAACTTCCTAGACATATATATTCTCCGTGGGGTTTCAAAATTAATCAAACTCACTTTTATTGTTCATGAAAATAAATTATTTATTTAATGAAGGTAGTTTCATTCAATTTGAAGTTAAGATACAAAAGTTAGCTTTTGAGCCATCATTGTGCAATATACATGTATATATAATAAATTTATTTATTCTTTATAATTTCAGGTTTCTTATAATTTATATATTTGTATATATTATTTAAAAAACATATGCAGAATTGAATTAAAATAAAACCATCAAAAATTAAATAAAATAAATTAAGTGCTTTGATATATAGGTAAAATATACCTATAAGACACCTATAAAATATATGTATATTATTAATTATGGACATAAACTCAGAAAAATAAAGCAAAAATATCCAAATATGTTATTAAATAAGTTATAAATATACAAAATACATGTATACAATAATAAAATACAAAATATAACTAAAATAAAATATATAAAATACATGTATATTTACTTATATATACACATGCAAATACTAACATCGTATAAATGACCTTGTAAAAATAAATAAAAACCCTAAAAATGCAACATAACATTATAAACATTTTTTTTGTGTTTTAAACAAAATATAATAAAATCATTTACTATTTAATATCAATTTTTAAGGAATTTCGGCCTTGGAATTTTCTCGTTGCTCCACGTGGACCAACCAGTGGTCAAGAAAAGTTGGCATGGGTCAACTGTACTCTCTTCAGACGCCCCTGTGTCAAAGCTCTTGGGGTGGCCACCGTCTCCATTTTCTCACGACTCCCCATCACCTCCATCTTCCTCAATCTCACCACCCTCTGATAGCCTACTCTACCTTCTCACATGCCAAGCCCATACCTCTCACAAACTCCATCTCCATTGCATGCAACCATTTCTCGAATATCGCCTTCCATCTGTGTATGGTTTCATCCCTCTTGAGAGCTTCTTATCCCCTCAAATCATGAATGAAGGAGAAGAATTTGTGACAAGAGGTCCGCTCCACCCTTCTGCAGCGAGGAGGAGGCTCGCTCAAGGCAATCCAGCCATCGTCGGAGTGATCCTCTGCGAGGATTAGCACCTTTGTGTCCTAGACCCGATCGAGGCCTTTTTCCAGCTTTCTAAGGTTAGTTTTAGCTGTACTTTTCATTTTTATGCTTTAATTTCAACATTTAGTAGTTAATTTAGGTATATTTAAATATCCCCTTTGACTTGGAGCTTGAGATCCAAGCCAAATTAACCTTGTTTTCGATCGTGTACCACCCTGATTCATCCCCTTTTCAATCCTTGCCATCTTCTCCATATTTTACCCGTTGATCAATCATCGATTCTGGTCAAATCAAGGCAAATTGAGCATCGCCTTCCACCCTCTGCCAAGAGCTCTCCACCCTCATCCATTCTGCTCACATACAGCTTCACCCATTGGCCGACGAGCTCCTCCTAAGGTCGTGTAACATTTATGTACATATCTAAAGGCTTGAACCCCCCTCTTGGAGAAAGAACAGAACCCGCCGAAGGTGCTCTAGGACAGTAATACTGAACGACTCCCATGTCCCCATCAATGGGACCTGGACCTCATCGAAGACCTCCAGCACTTGTGTAAGGAGCCCATGAGTCGATAACACCCATCAGAGCAAGGAGAAGTGATCCTACGGAGGAGCACATGCTGATCGAAGGATCTTTGGGAACTTGTTATTGCGAGTTCCTTCAGAGACCTCCACTGCCATTGGATGAAGAACATGACCCAAACATAATTTTGTCCATTTAAGCGAAGCGAAGTGGTATGATAGCCCCGCCGTCTGATCAAGTAAAGTGAACTATGTGGAGCCTCCTCCTGCTTTCGACAACGTGCACATTTTGGGGTAAATTATAAAGAATCCCCTTTGCCTTTTTGTAATTAAAAACTAGCATTATAAATAATGAATTAAGGCTAAATATTTATGGAAAATTTGAACTGTGCCCTTTCTTTGATTGAATTTTACATTTAGGTCCAGTTCCATGTTAGCTCATGTGGTCCCCCACATGAGTTGGTAAAATTGCAAACACACCCCTCTGATTTTGTAATTTTAGGTCAATTGTATGTTAACCCTCGCACTAGTATTTATTTATTTGCATTTTCATTTTTCATAAATAGTTTTCATGCAGCAAAAATTATTAAAATATTGTGGAAGTTGTTGATTTATGCTCATTCAAGCCATGCTTTTTATCTAGCATATTACTAGCATTTTACATTTATAAAAATAAAAAAGACTTTTTATTCCCTCTTTAAACATAAAAATACAAAACATTATAAAAACTTATTTAAAATTTCCAAAAAAACTAGATAATATTTATTGTTTTTTATCACTTAATAATTATGGTTTTATTAAGGGATAATAAAAAAATTCCAAAAAATAGGAGAAATATAAAATGAATGAAATGAGTTTCTCTCCTATTTATCCAGATAAGTATGCTTGGGTGGAACTTGAGGAGGCATAATGTCAATATCCCGATTTTTGGGTAAAAGAGATTACTTTTGTGATTTTTTATCTTCTCGAAAAAGGTGAGAAAATGAATAAAAATCTTTTCGTTGGTTTTTAATTTTTAAAATTTTCATTTTATTTCTATCTTTTCCAATTTTTATTTAATTTTCAAAGTGATATTTTTCAAAACATATTTATTTACAATATAGTAGGTAAAAAGTATAGTAGATATGTAGTACTATATGGTAAATAAAAGACGCTCGAGCTACATGCTCAAAAAGCACTAAGAAACAAGCTCAAGATGAATGTGAAAAGAGAAGAATAAAATCATAAGAAAATCACGTGATGAAATCCTCGAAAATCGTCTCGAAATAAAATGTAAGAAAAATAATACACTATGTAATAATGTCTATGGTCCACAAATAAAGTCAAAGTAAAAAAAAATAATGATTAAAAGAACTAAAGATAAGTGTTTTCTTTCAACTAGGTCCCTGGTCAGGGATCTATTTGAAAGTAAAACTCTGGAATGTGCAAATAGGTCTCTGTGCGGGGACTTATTTGCAATAATGCAAAAGTCTAGAGGCGCTTCTGAAATTTGGAACATTGCTGGGTCTAAGGTGCAATTGTTCTTCCACTTCGTTATCTGGAGGATCAAATTAGAAGGTTTTGCACGGATCTCGGCCGTAGGAGGTGTCACGTGTCAACCACATGTACGTCCTTAGTTCTTGAGTGTTCTTCCCTCTTCCAGATGCAGGTGGTGGAGGTGCTGACTTTTCCAGTCCATCTTCGGTGTAGGAATGCTTGGCTCGACCTCCAAAGGGCCAGAGTGTGACTCCTTCACCCCTTGAGCTCGCCTACAGTGGAAAGGACTCTGAGGACGACGAAGGTGCTCGTGAGAAGTCTGATGATGGCTGAATGAGCTTGAATGTCACCTAAAGTTTTGAAACCCTAGGTTGAAAATTGTGCTCCATATGCTGAATAGAATTCACTTAAGTGATTGCGAGTACCTACAAAGAAGATTATTGATGCTCTATTTTTAAAGAAATTGACCAAAGATATAAGAATCTGTAGTGCAAATAAAGTGTTCTAGGGAGTAATGTTTCACATGAAAAATGGAAATGGATTTGAGAACGATTTTTTGCGAGCTATGTATGGAATCAAGTCCCAACAAAGAGATGAGTGATTTATATAGCTAATCAAGAGCTTAACAAAGCTAATAGGGACACACGACTCAAGGAAATGAAAGGGGAAAAGGGATAAATGAAGCCACCTCAGAATAAGATGGTGTATGACCTTCTTGTTCTTCGCTCGACGATGGGTGTTCGTTGGAGCTCCATGCATGATGGCGGCGATGCAAGGCGGTCGAGCACCTTAGAACTCCCCTCCGACGAAACCTCTTCTACGCAGAGCATTGCTCTAGCCCTGTCACGGCCAGACTGAGGCGGAGAAAGGCGAGGAAGTTGGGTGGTCACCCATTAGTTGCTGGAACTGGGAAATTCAAGAAAATAATTAAAAAAATATAAAATGATTAAAACTATAAATAATATATTCTAGATAAAATAATTAGCTCAGAAACTATTGTAATTAGGTCCCACAACTGACTTTTTGCAAAACTTTGAATTTTGTGAAATCACCTTCATTATTTAGAGAATTTATTTTATGAACATTAAAGGTGAGTAGGCTGAAATTGGAGTTCGTATGAGAATTTTATGATGTTCAGAAGTTGAGAAATTGACAATTTACAAGTTGGATTTCTTGGCATATATACAAGATGTCATTTTAACTTATTTTTATATTTTTCTATATACTTTTAGAAACAGTTGAGAAAAGTGATTGATGAAAAATATGTTCATATGAATTAATTAAAAATCAATGAAGATTTCATAAATATTTTATAAATAATGAAGGACGTATATAGTGTATAATTAATTATTTTTTGTTGTTTTCTTTCCTTATCTCCCCCTACTTATTTGTTTATTGACCAATCCATGCTAACTTGGTCTTGAAGAGGTTATAAATATATATTTTAGATATATTTATTTTATAAGTCATATTGTACATATCTACAATTGCCTTCTTTTTTTACTTTATTTTTATTTTTTATTTATTTACATGTTTTGGATGCATAAACGTGCATTTTTATTCATGAATGTTAGTTTGTTAAAAGATGGAAATTAATGATCATTTACATGTATTTGTTAAGGGTTTTAAGACAAAATGCAGAAAGAATGTTAATGAATCATGGATTCATCAAGCCCTATACTCAAACATCGCTAGTCCCATAGCAAACACTTATTTGAAAAATAAGGGAAACAGAAAGAAAGTTAGAATGAATTTGTTTTCCTAAACTAATTCATGAGAACAAACAAAGAACAGAACTCGATCGGGCCTAAAACACGCATTTTATCGGAGTCTTAACTAAGATTAGGATTTTAGTCTCAACAACCCTCAAGTTCCATATATCCTTATTTCGGTTCACCTCAACAGTCAGCTGATGAATACCCATTCATCACTCTTTATTCTATTATTTTAGCTACAAAAACCTTTGCAAATACATGTAGATATGTGTAAATACCAATAATTACCAAAATCATGCATTGTGTAAAAACCTATAATTAGCATGTTTTTGTGCACAAAATAAAAGAATAAAGAGCAAAAAGAAAAAGAGGGAAATATTTAGAATAAATATTGAGCAACCTAACCCAAGGGAGGGCTCAGCATGGGCCTGACCGCATAAAAGCCAAAGTAGAGGGAGATAGGAGCTCATGTGTATATACTTCTGTAAATAAAACTTTATATTTTCCTCACCCAAAAATATGTTGTAAGTATTTGTATATATTCTATTAAAAACAAAATAAAAAGATGAAAATCAAAAAGATCAAAAATACCCTTCCTTCACCATGTGCACAAACCACACCATTGTATTTATTTAACCTTGAAAATAAATTCATTCATTTTCTAAACTTTTTGTGAATATTCTATGGCATATTTTGTAAATAAAATAAATAAAAAGAAACAAATCAAAAATCAAATAAAAATTACAAAATGAAAAATACCAAAATATATTGTATAAATACCATGTGTATAAATGTATATATCTATTTATTTCACCCTTGTTTATAAGTGATAAAAATAAAACAAAAATATTCTTTTATTCCTCATTTCATGTTGTAAATAAATAAAATACAAAATGAGTATAAAAATACATAAAAATAACAAATAAAAAAATCAAAAATAAAAATCCATATAGTGTACAAATACCTATATATAGAGCTACCCTATTTTTATTTCCAAAAATTAAATAAAAATCACCAAAAAATAGAAAAAAATAAAAGAAAAATATTTCATGTTTTGAGTTTTCTTTAATTCGGCCTATTTCTGCCCTAAAATAAATAAACAAAAATCAGGAACACGTGGCAGCGTCTGACTGGTCCACGGGGGAATGTTGACCCCGGTCAACTCCCCCGCGGTCTCCTTCCTATTCTGGACGATGCGTGCCGCGCCTCCTTCCCCGATTTTTCCACGCGTCTCCAGGCTGTCACCCGCTCAACCCCCGTGCCCGGATTCTTCGCCGTTCATCCCTCTCCCTCGCCGGATCCTCCGCCATCAAATCCACGCTTTCCTTCGCTGTCCCCACTCAACCCTAATCGACGCTGTCACCATATATACCATCACCTCCGCCGCCTCCGCGCCCCATCTTTGGCCCATCTCCTTCTTCCCCGTGACCTCCATTGGCATCGCGAGAGTGACAGCAAGCTTTGCCCTTGTTGCAGTGAGGCGAGGAGGCGATACCATCGATCCGGCGTAACTTCGCCGTCCTTGCTCCGCCGCCGGCGTTGAGCATCGAGCTTCAGGCCTTGACGCCCTTCGAAGCTACGACCAGGAGCAAGACCAGCTCCAGCACAGTCTCCAGCAGCCATCAGGTAGTTGATTAGTTCTTTTATTTCGTTTAATTTTAGATTACGCCCAATTTGCACCTCCGACGCATTCTTCCGATTCCGGCCACCTCGCGTATCATCTCGACCTTCCGACCCTACCATCACCTTCGCCATCTCCCCGCGCACCTCCTTCACCCATTCGCACAACCCAGATCGCACAGGATCTGGGAGTCGAGCTCCACCGCCGTCGCCTCGCCGGAGCTCTTCCGCCCCACCGCACCGATCACCTTCACGCCGCCTAACAGGGTCGAGGCACTTTGCCCTCGACCCGCGAAGCTTCTGAACTACTTTGCAGGTCAAGAAGAGGCCATCTGAGGCTTCCCGACATCTTCCCAGGAGCTTCTCCTCCGCCGACCTCGCCGGAGCCTTCCAGGGCCCGGCTGGGGCATCTGAGACACGCAGCAGGTGCGCAACCTCACGCCGGAGCTTCTCCGACCTTCAGGCGCAGCTGAGGAGGACCGGAGTCCACGCACGAGGCCGGCGAAGTTCGCCGGCCATCAGTTCTTCCACCATCCTCCAGAGCCGTCAGATCGCCCTCTTCGCTCCAGATCAGATCCTCACCGTCCATCTGCGGAGCCTTTTCACCGTCCGATCATCCCGAGGATCGATCTTCACCGTTGAGCAGCGAGGTTAAGCCACGACGTCTCTCAGCCGTCCGATCATCCACGTGGTTGCACCTCGACCACCCGATCCGAGCCGAGCCTCCTTCGAAGAACCACGTTGATCCACCGCCGTCCGATCATCCACGTGGACATACACCCGCCGTCGGATCAGGCCAGCCCTTCCAGAGTCAAAGGCGCGTTTGTTCTCCACCGTCCGATCTGCCACGCGTCACACATCAGGCCGTCGATAATAATAAAAGGGGTAAATTTCGCCTAGGCCCCTCTGCTTGTTCTATTTCTTTTTAGTCCTATAAGTTTTAACTCAAGTTGTTTATTTTCTGGGATATTTGCATCAAGGACCTCGTACTTAATTTTATTTGCATTAATACCCCTGCCAGTAGAGACCCACGTGCTTCGCCACGTGTTTTGTTGGGTTATTTGCAATATATGCCTTGTAGTTCTGAATGTTATTCATTGAATAAAATGTTTTGTTTATTTGCATATATACCCCTGTGAGCATTGATTTTGCACATGTGCGAATTATTTTGGGTAAATTGCATATAAGCCCCTGGACTTTTGATACGAGTTATCAATAGGTCCCTGGAACTTATTTTTATTACATTTAGGTCCTTGAGTGCCCCAGGCACGTGCTTGGCACGTGACTTCTTGGGTATTTTGCACCAGGACCCCAGAACTTTTGGGTATTTGCACTTAGGTCCCTGTGCACAGTGCCCCACCTTTCTTTTTGAATAAAATATCAAACGACCTCCAAATCCAATGAAATTTTGACACATGGCTCCTGCCATGGTGTAGGAATTTCTATGATTTTTGGGGACATTTTTGATTTCATTTATTATTTTTAAAAATTCAAAAACACTCTTTTTCGCCACTGTTTGACTTTAAAAATACCAAAAAAATATTAAAACTCCATTAAAAATTCTAAAAAAATTAGATATTATTGTTTACTGGTTGTTTGATTTTCTAGCCAAGTTTGGCTATTTTTCATCACCTAAAAAACCTAAAAATTGAAAAACCCCTAAAAACCCATAAAAATTGTAATAAATAAATTAAAAATCCAAAAATAAAATTAGGGTGCCTAAATTTTCCTCATTCTTCATAGATTACAGGAAAATTACCTCCAAGGTTGATTGAAACTCTTAAATATTTTATTTTTGAGTTTCTAACCTTGCTGGACAGTACCTTTGTTTTTCGCATTGTTTGATTTTTAATAAATAATTTACCCATTAGAAAAATACCAAAAATTCACCAAAAACAGTAAAAAACATTTGAAACATAAAAATCAATTTTCTGGAATTTTTGCATCATTTTTGGTGTGTGTAATATATTGTTGAAGTCGCCTTGTATTTACATTCTTTCATTTTCTTATTGTTTAAAAAATCTAAAAAATTCATAAAAACAAATAAAAAAACCACTAAAATTTGTTCTCTGTGTTTTAGTTCAACTTGACTACATCGTAGGCCGCAAGGCCAATCTGTGCTCCTTGTGTTCGACCCTGGGAGCTATACCAGGTTAATCCTATAGCTAGATCGCTCTATTGTGTGCTTGCTTGTTTTTATCTTATTTGAGTGATTGATTTTTCTTGTTGATCGATTTTCGAGGGATTGAGGTCGCAACGACCTGTTATTTATCTCCCTTGATCTCTCGCGATTTTCTCGGTCATCAGAATGGCGCCGTTGCCGGGGAGCACGGCTTTGTAGTCATATTTTTCCATATTGTCTCTCTTAATTATAATTGTTTTCTGACACTCTCTTTTTCTAATTTTTGTGCGAGGTACTGCGTGGAGAACTTGGAATACACTCTTTGAGGACCCGCACGGGTAGAAGAGCAGAAGGAAGAGAGAAAAGAAAGAGATTTTCTATTCAGAGAGAGAGAGAGAACAATACCTGTTGTAATAATTTAGACTTTGAACTGTGGACACTTGTAAACTTTGCGGGTCTGTTTCGCTGAGTACCGGTGTACTCGGGGGACCCATTTGGATTTTCGCGGCTTTTATCGTGGTTTTGATAGCTAGCTGCCTTTTCCGGTGTTTACGCGGTTTTTCTCAAGCCCCTAGATTTAGGAATTTCTGTTGATTGTGACGTAGATATCTAAGGCCCAACACTTAATAGAATATCTGTTCCTATAGAACGTAATTGGACCTTGATAAAATTCACTGAAAAAGTTAGTTTAATTGGATTTGAGACCACGTGCCGTGAGGAGTCACATACAGCGCTGGCAGGACCCGTTGTGGCGGGCACCGAGTGACTCTCAAGATCGGACTCCGGACTTGATTCCGTTGGCTAACTATTGTTCTTCACGATCAATAGAAATTGCTCAGCTAGGACTCGGTTTTCCCGCGTTGCATCATTTAGGTAGTTTAATTCTATATTTAAATTCTGCGCGGATCACTTGCATGTAGAGTGCTGGAGACAAGGTACGCATTTCTTTCTCTGCATGCATCATTGATTTTCTCGCGCATCGGCTTTTTCGTCTTCTCCCCCTGTGTTTGGCTTAATCATCAGGAGAATCGGAAAAACCGTTAGGCCGCTTGTATTTATTTTGAAAAAATTAAAAAGAAAAACAAAAAAAAGTTGGGACTGGATAACATTATTGACCCTAAAAGACATTCACATTAAAAATTTGTCTTGGGGAGAGCAACCCCCTCATTGTTTGGTTTGATTGTGCGAGGGAGTGACCCGAACACTAGGTAAAGCCCTCCGGTGCTCATCTCGACTGATTACCGACTCTTCTGTGCGGGACAGTCGGTTGAGAGAGTATCGGGTATCCCAGCAGGTCACGTAATCGCTCTGATATCTTGTATGTTCACCAAATAAAATTGACAAGATAAATTGACCGATCTTTCACGGTCTTCACATTGTGTTGTGTTGGTGAACCGGGGGTTTGCTTTGCGATCATATTTTCTCCAGATCCCATCCGCCCAACTCGCCAAGATCAAGATGATGGGTAGACGATCTCTTAGGCAGCCTTTGGCTGCACCGCTTTCAGGCGCGTCTACTCCATCATCTAGGTTGGCCCGTGAGAGTCGAGACCAGCTCTCCGGGCCCGAGTTCGATTCCACCCTGTTCCCCCTCGACCCCCTTTCTTTTCCTACTGAGAGACATGAGCCCGAGGAAAGACGAATTGATTTAACAGAACCTGAGTTGGGCTCATCTGATTTTGCAGACATCCCTATGGCTGGAGCCGGCAGTTCAGACGATCGCCAGCCCGAACATTTTGTCTTAGACCAGGGAGCGATCAACTCCACCCTGATCGCATCATTAGAGACGGTTCAGCAGCAATTACGCGATCAGGGGGCTTTTATGATTGAGATGAGAAGGGAGATGGAGCGACTCCGAAGAGAGCGAGATGAGCCGAGCGAGCCTGAGGACATTCCTGATGCTGATGCAGAGGCAGCAGCCGCAGCAGCAGCTGCCGCAGCGGCAGCCGCCGCCGGAGGAGGACCACCGAGAACGATGCGGGAGCTACACAACCCCGGATCTACGCTGATGCATCATTGGGTGGTGGTACCTGCTATCGTGGGGGATTTCAAGTTCCCTCCGAACACCTTGCAGATGCTCCCTCACTTTCACGGGCTTGCCACTGAGGAACCCCATCTCCATCTCCAGGAGTTTTTGATGATCTGCAGTACTGTCCACGACCGTCATGTGGACCAAGATACGATTCGAATGATGGCCTTCCCTTTTTCACTGGCAGATAGAGCAGCCGCCTGGCTGAAACATCTAGGGAAGTTTGTTTACACCTGGGATCAGCTCCGCACCGAGTACTTGAACAAGTACTATCCACTCGGGCGGACGAATGCAGCGAGGGCCCTGATCAACAACTTCTCCATGCTCCCTAATGAGCAATTTCACGAAGCATGGGAGAGGTTCAGAGAGCTTCTGGATAGATGCCCACACCACGACATCTCGAAGCCGAACCTAGTTCAGAGCTTCTTTAGTGGGATGACACCAGAGCTTCAGGGTCTGGTGAATGCTTCTTGCGGCGGGTCCTACTTTGCCAAGGACCACAACCAAGTCTGGGCCATCTACGAAGAGATGGCAGAAAATTACATGGTTATGTCCCAGACTCGGTTGTACACTCAGAGATCTCAGCAGCCGCCAGGACCCGTGCAGTATCAGCGGATAGCACGGGTTGATGCAGGTCCATCCAGTTCGTCCACAGTTGCGGCCGCACAGGCAGAGTCGGCCACTGCGGACATGGGGATTATCAGCGAGAAGTTGGACCGCATGGAAATAATAGAGAAGAAGCAGTGCCAGAGCATAACTCAGATGGAGCAAATGGCACAAACTCTGAGCGACATGAAGACCCAGCTCTTGTGTCTTCAGGAGGCACAGACGGCTCCTCAGCCCCGTCTTCTGTCGCGAGGCGATTCCGGCGGCAGCCGCAGCTCGTCCCAGCGCTCCAGCTCTTTACAGCAACCTAGACAAGTTCACCTTGTACAGGCGGAGCCGTACCAGCAGCAGCAGCCCTCTTACCAGTCTCCACCATCTCCAGACTTACAGATGGTGGTATATCAGCCGGATCAGCCTCTGGCAACACTGCCACCAGACCCCTTTGATGCTGAGCCGTTGATGGATGTCAACGGGATTTGGTATGACCGTCCTCAACCTGGAATCCGACGAGACCATCCCGGATTCAGGTGGGGGAATGGGGGTAACCAGTCCCAACAGCAGCCAGCCGGTCAGGGAGGGCAGTACTCCCAGCAGAGAGATCACCAGCAGCCCCCTACATATCAGCCACATCAGCCATCATCATTCGTACCTCGTCCCTATCAGCAGCAGGGACAGAATTGGAGACGTGAGCAGCAGGCTCACCAGCAGCAGCATCATTCCTCTTACCCCTCTCAGCCACAGCAGCACCAGGTCCAGCAGCCTCATTACCAGAGAGGCAACCCGTCGGGCTCCCATGAGAGCCCCGCCATGGATGATTTAGCCCGCCTCTTCACAGAGCAGCAGGCTACATTTAGACGGGAGATGGACGAGTTCCGCCAGGAGATGCGGGACCTGATGAGAGGGAAGGCCGCCATCCCTGCACAGATCGAGCCGAATCCGAATAGCTTGAAGAGGAAATCTGAGCAGGTAGTTCACACTGAATTTGCCACTCCTAGTGACCCATTTGATAATACATCTTCGGATTTATTTGATGCTGATTTTGTCACACTTAGGAGCGGTAGAAGACCAGCAGGCGGCGCCTCATCTGAGCGACCACACGAGGATCCATCTAGAGCACCAGATGAGGAAGAGGAGAGCGGTACTGAAGCCGCACATCATGATGACGGTGGTACTGATGCCACCCGAGATGCTGATTCCGCCGGCGGTACTGAGGCCGCCGTTTCACCACACAGAGGAGGTGGTACTGACGCCACCAGCAGAGCCGAGCCAGCCCGCGGTACTGAGGCCGCAAGACATCTAGTTGTAGAGCCAGCTAGAGGTGGTACTGAGGCCACCAACATTTATTCTGATAGAAATGTTGTCTTTCCTCGCATGAATGTATCTCGGAACTCTGATTTGAATAAAGGAAAAGGTTTAGTTTCTTCTGATCCCACTGTGGTGAATGATGTTTGTGAGGATCCGGTCATCGAACCGTCTAGGCCTATTCCTAGTCCTTCATCTGAGAAGGACCCTGTGATCCCCTTTCCTAGAGCCCTTGAGTTGGGGAAGGGGAAGAAAAAAGAAAAAGATCCAAAAAAGAGAGAGCAGGAGGAGTTCAGCCAGAGCATGATAGACCGATTTCACATCCAGCTGACCCTCAATGAGGCTTTGCAACACATCCCTCTTCTTCAGCGATCCTTGAGAGATAAGACCACAGTCAGAAGGACGAAGAGGAACAAGACCGCAGAAATTCATGTGTTGACCAAAGCCACGTGTTACGCGATCCAGAACCATCTGCCGACTAAGAGGCCAGATTTAGGGGCCCCGTATGTCAGATGTCAGATTAGTGAGCAGAGGTTCGACCGTACTCTCTTAGATAGCGGATCGTCAATCAACCTTCTTCCGGCAGCCCTTCTCGACCACTTAGAGTTGGGCACTCTTGTACAGAGCAGGACATACCTTCAGTTTGCTGATCGGTCTGTCAAGAGGCCAAAGGGGTTATTGCGAGACGTTGTCATCACGATTCAGGGTTTGCAATTCCCCGTGGACTTCGTAGTGCTGGACATGGAGACCCCTGACTCGTTGACCGATTCCCCCATCATCCTCGGTCGCCCGTTCTTGGCCACAGCCAAAGCGGTGACTGACCATGACAGTGGGAAGGTATTCTTTCGCGTCCAGGGCGAGAGTATACAAATAGAGACGGTTAAGGACCACAGAGCCAGAGCTAGATCCCGCTCACATGGCAGTACAGATTCAGAACAGCTGACAGACGTAGAGCCGGACATCCACCAGGACTGTGATTTTGTGATCACAGATGATGAGGCAGTTTGGGCAGATCCTGCAGCACAGACCATCCTCTCATATTCAGATACAGCTGATGCAGAGTTGATAGTAGAGGATAGTCTGGAGAGCACAGCCTTGGTTCAGGATACTATTGAGTCAGCAGAGTCGGACCTTGATCGCGACACGATATCCAGTGATGGTGGTACTGAAGCCACCCTGCTCTATGGTGGTGCTGATGCCACCTTGTTCTCTGGTGGTACTGAGGCCACCGAGTCTGATACAGATCCCTCGGATTCAGAATCTGATTGGGCCGATTGTGATGATCAGATGCCAGATCTGGATCCACCTGAGCCTATAGATGAGGAGGAGGTAGAGGCAGAGCAGAACAGAGAAAATGTAGAGGACCCGCCTTCTCCAGATCCAGTTTGTGAGAGTTCTTTATCATTTTCCCAGGCAAATTTGGCAGAATTGTCCGCATACACACATCTTCTTCAGAAGCCAGATCTGCCAGCACCCAGTTGTCCAGAACTAAAGCCGCTCCCTACTTCGCTGAAGTATAGATTCCTTGCGGGAGAGTCTGAGATGTACCCAGTCATCATCTCTGCCGATCTGACTGGAGAGCAAGAATCCCGTCTGATGGAGGTTCTTGAAAAGAACCGCAAGGCAATTGGATGGAGCGTAGCAGATCTCCATGGGATTAGTCCCTCATTGTGCTCCCACCATATCTATCTCGAGGAAGGGGCGAAGCCGTCGCGTGAGTTCCAGCGGCGACTGAACCCCAACCTAAGAGAGGTTGTCATGAAGGAAATATCAAAATGGTGGAGTGCAGATTTTATTTATCCCATTTCCGACTCCAAGTGGGTGAGCCCCTTGCATGTGGTGCCCAAGAAGGCGGGCATCACTACTGTGATCAGTGAGTCGGGCGAGGAGATCGCTACACGAGTACCCACCTCTTGGCGGGTCTGCGTTGACTACAGGAGACTCAACCAGGCCACCAAGAAGGACCATTTCCCCCTGCCCTTTATAGATCAGATCATTGAGAGACTGGCAGGGAAAAGCCATTACTGCTTCCTGGATGGGTACTCGGGCTACAATCAGGTGGCCATCGCTCCTGAGGATCAGGAGAAGACCACCTTTACCTGTCCCTTCGGTACCTACGCCTTCCGACGCATGCCATTTGGGCTATGTAACGCCCCTGCGACTTTTCAGAGATGCATGCTGTCAATATTTTCGGACATGGTAGGGGAGTGTTTAGAGGTCTTCATGGACGACTTCTCGGTTTACGGCGACGGATTCGATTCCTGTCTTGACTGCCTAGACCGAGTGCTCCAGCGATGTATTGCTACCCGGTTGGTTCTATCTTGGGAGAAGAGTCACTTCATGGTGACTCAAGGGACGGTGCTTGGCCACATCATCTCCAACAGAGGCATGGAGGTTGATCCGGCCAAGGTCGATGTCATTAGGAAACTCACACCGCCGTCCAATCTGAAGCAGTTACGGTCATTTCTGGGGCACGTTGGTTTTTATAGGAGATTCATTCATGACTTCAGCAAGATTGCCCGACCGTTGACTGATCTCTTGACAAAAGACACCGAGTTCCTTGTTGATGACAAGTGTCTTTCGTCCTTTGAAACTCTCCAGCAATGTGTTATTGAGGCTCCTGTCCTTCAGCCACCCGATTGGTCTCTCCCATTCGAGATCATGACGGACGCCTCTGATTTTGCCGTAGGGGCCGTGCTAGGACAGAGGAGGGATGGAGTACCATTTGCGATACACTATGCTAGCCGCACATTGGATTCCGCCCAGCAGAATTATACGGTCACAGAGAAGGAAATGCTAGCAGTAGTGTTTGCCTTAGATAAATTCAGATCATATATCATTGGATCCCGAGTGACCTTGTACACAGATCACACCGCCATCAGGTACCTCATGGCAAAGAAGGATGCCAAGGCTAGGCTGACTAGATGGATCCTTCTACTCCAGGAGTTCGACATTGAGATCAAGAATAAGCCTGGAGTCAAGAATGTGGTGGCGGATCATCTTTCCCGACTAGAGCAGCCTGAGGATTCTGAGCAGATTGATCCCATTTGTGATACCTTCCCAGATGAGGCGATCCTTGCTATCGCCTCACTCCCGTGGTATGCCGATATTGTGAACTTTCTCGTTGCTGGGAAAGTCCCACAAGATTGGCCCAAGCAGAGGATTGAGACCTTCCTTGCGAAGGCCAAGTCCTACCACTGGGAGGATCCCATCCTTTACCACGAAGGAGGGGATAGCATCTGGCGTCGGTGTATTCCTCAGGAGGAGCATCATAGTGTCCTCACTTACTGCCACAAGCTTGAGGCAGGAGGACATCATTCTGGGAGGAGAACGGCACAGAAAGTGCTCCAATCGGGCTTGTGGTGGCCTACACTCTTCAAGGACTCTGATGAGTTCGTGAAGAGATGTACTGACTGTCAGAGGATGGGCACTTGTGGACAGCGTGATATGATGCCGATGCAGCCCATTCATTTCTGTGAGGTTTTTGACGCATGGGGCATCGATTTCATGGGTCCATTCCCTAAGAGTCAGGGATTTGAGTACATTCTGTTGGCCGTAGATTATGTTAGTCGTTGGGTTGAAGCTATCCCCGCCCGAGCCGCAGATGCAAAGACAGTTTGCAGATTTTTGAAGAAGCACATCATCATGCGGTTTGGGGTTCCACGAGTTCTGATTTCTGATGGGGGATCTCATTTCATCAACGACCAGGTGAAGGCACTTGCTAGAGAGTTCAGTATAGACCATCGTGTTGCCACTCCATACCATCCACAGACAAATGGTCTAGCTGAGGTGTCGAATAGGGAGATCAAGAACATTTTGCAGAAAGTCGTCCGCCCTGACCGAAAGAATTGGTCACAGCTTTTGGACTCGGTCTTGTGGGCATATCGGACGTCTTTCAAGACTCCATTGGGTACATCTCCCTTTCGCCTCGTTTACGGCAAGCCATGCCATCTACCTGTTGAGCTGAGGCACAAGTCACTTTGGGCAGTCACAGACATATTGATGGATCCAGATGGTATAGGAGACCAGAGGAGGGCAGAGTTAGCCGCCTTGGAAGAGCTTAGAGATGCAGCTTTCTCAAACAGCCTACATTATAAGGAGAAAGTCAAAGAGTGGCATGATTCTCATATCAGCCACAAGCATTTTGAGATTGGACAGAAAGTATGGCTGTTTGATGCAAGGCTTAGATTATTTCCAGGGAAGCTACAGAGCAAATGGAAAGGACCCTATGTGGTCAGAAAGGTACATGATAACGGTAGCATTGATATATCCGAGTTATCTTCTGAGAGTACCTTCCGAGTGAACGGCCAGCGGCTCAAACCATTTCTAGATCATGAGCCGCGGGACGTTATTATTGCCGCTATTCATTTTGTGTGAGATGTGGTCTTTTGACTCACATCTTTTACATCTCACGCCTGATTTTCACTGTTCCTCCGCCTGTATAGATCCAGTTGTCCATATCATTCTATTCTTTAGTCCCACATCCCATCTTTCATCTTATGATTATGCTATACTTAGGGTGTACTTTACCCTAAGTATAGGGGGGATGTCGGACCTGTGAGTATTCTTTTCATTCTTTCTGCTCTTGTTTTTGCTGCCTATACTTAGGGATATTTTACCCTAAGTATAGGGGGGGCAGATTCTGTATATTCTTCACTCGGCTTTCCCTTCATGTACAGCTTTCTATACTTAGGATTAGTTAATCCTAAGTATAGGGGGAAACCACCGAGTTCCTTTCATTTTATTCTTTTATTCATTCCTGTACTTAGCCATTCCTTTTCACTTCCCTTTTACTAAGCACGAGTTATGTCTTCTTCATCGCTCTTGATCACTCTGAGGACATCGTTCGAGCTAAGTATAGGGGGGGTGTGTATATATTTCATATATACTTTAGCCATAACTCGTACTTTGTGTGAGTGTGTTAATAAATAAAATGGCTAAAAATCACAAAAATTAAAAATTTTTCATGTACATAAACCTCTTTTATTCTTGCACATACATAGCTAGTGTACAAAGTATTTTTGTAAAAATTATTTCAAAAATCTTTTGTGTAAAGCTTGTGTAAATATTTTGTATCAAAATTATGTATATAGTACAAATTTTTTTCAAAATGTTTTGAAAATCAAAAGTTTGCAAAAATCTTGTGTAAATGTGTGTAAATATCATTTTGCAAAACTTGCACTTCATGCATCATTCATTCATGATTTCAAAACATTTTTCAAAAATTTTTTGCATGATTGTAAAATATTTGTAAATAGCATCTTTTGTACATATATGTATATAGTTTTTCCTGGATGAGAGTTGACATTTAAACTAAGCCTGGAATTAAATTGAGAAATGGAGCTTGAATAAGATTTTAATTCACTTAACTTCAAGAGGAACCTTATAGGACTTAGGGTTAAGGCTTTTCAGGTCCATAAGGGCTTAATTCTTTGAGTCCACTAGGCTATGAGCATATGTCATCTTGATGAGCCTAAGTAGAGCACTTAACAACACACGCATGACTCTCAAAGACAATGGCTTCACTTGCACCTGCACTTTACACATGGCTCTCCATGGATGAGGTGGTGAGGAGGCAGTTTCCTTTGGCTTGGGGTAGCATATGAGGGTAGTACTTCTAGGCGGAACCTCTCTTCTTCTTATAGTGAAGGAAGTGCACCTCAACTTGGTCTAGTGGTGTTGAATGCTAAAGACAGAAGCTGTGGGTTGCAATAAAGCTTCAAAAGAGGGATAGTCTACTGGCTCAAGGGGAAATTTCTTATATATGCTGCACCATGTAGATATGTGTACAGAAGTCTTGAGAAAAAAAAAAAAAAAACTCCAAAAAAGTGGTGGGTCGGATTGAAAATTTAATAACCCCACCGGAGTGAAAAGCAAAAGCTTATGGTATCATGTTACATCTCATGAAGCTTGCAGCGGGAGACTTAGCTACACTGGCTAAGCTTCCAAAACTCTATACTTCTACCCCCTCTTCTTGAGCCAGTTGCACTTGAACTTAGAAGGGAATACCCCGCTTCTCGAGGAAAGAGTTGCTAGACTGAGGCATTAGAGTTACCAGGTTGAGGGAGGTTGTTTCTTTGCTACTTCTGAGGTGGGGAGCCACATATCACTTACACCGCAAGGAAAAGATTCATGGTCATTAGAGTTTGTG
Source organism: Ottelia alismoides (assembly GCA_037367405.1). Taxonomy (NCBI): domain Eukaryota; kingdom Viridiplantae; phylum Streptophyta; class Magnoliopsida; order Alismatales; family Hydrocharitaceae; genus Ottelia; species Ottelia alismoides. Next base: position 570,665 of record JAZKJV010009692.1, on the reverse strand, counting down.
TATGTAGACTTGTTCTGATCTGGTTTATTGAGGAGTCTTGCCCATAGATTGGTGGAACTTGGAGGCTGTTGAGTTTTAGGCTTAAGTCCAAATAAGGTTCCGACACATTAATAATCCAAAGATCTGATCGAGCTCCATATTTCAATTTAATGAAGGAAAAATTTAATAAGTCAACCCTGATCCATGTACATCCTCTTTTTCTTTTTCTTTTTCTTTCTTTTTCACTTCTTTTTCAAATAAGTGTTTGCTAAGGGACTAGCAAAGTTAAAGCATAGGGGGTGATGAATACCCATTCATCACTCTTTATTCTATTATTTTAGCTACAAAAACCTTTGCAAATACATGTAGATATGTGTAAATACCAATAATTACCAAAATCATGCATTGTGTAAAAACCTATAATTAGCATGTTTTTGTGCACAAAATAAAAGAATAAAGAGCAAAAAGAAAAAGAGGGAAATATTTAGAATAAATATTGAGCAACCTAACCCAAGGGAGGGCTCAGCATGGGCCTGACCGCATAAAAGCCAAAGTAGAGGGAGATAGGAGCTCATGTGTATATACTTCTGTAAATAAAACTTTATATTTTCCTCACCCAAAAATATGTTGTAAGTATTTGTATATATTCTATTAAAAACAAAATAAAAAGATGAAAATCAAAAAGATCAAAAATACCCTTCCTTCACCATGTGCACAAACCACACCATTGTATTTATTTAACCTTGAAAATAAATTCATTCATTTTCTAAACTTTTTGTGAATATTCTATGGCATATTTTGTAAATAAAATAAATAAAAAGAAACAAATCAAAAATCAAATAAAAATTACAAAATGAAAAATACCAAAATATATTGTATAAATACCATGTGTATAAATGTATATATCTATTTATTTCACCCTTGTTTATAAGTGATAAAAATAAAACAAAAATATTCTTTTATTCCTCATTTCATGTTGTAAATAAATAAAATACAAAATGAGTATAAAAATACATAAAAATAACAAATAAAAAAATCAAAAATAAAAATCCATATAGTGTACAAATACCTATATATAGAGCTACCCTATTTTTATTTCCAAAAATTAAATAAAAATCACCAAAAAATAGAAAAAAATAAAAGAAAAATATTTCATGTTTTGAGTTTTCTTTAATTCGGCCTATTTCTGCCCTAAAATAAATAAACAAAAATCAGGAACACGTGGCAGCGTCTGACTGGTCCACGGGGGAATGTTGACCCCGGTCAACTCCCCCGCGGTCTCCTTCCTATTCTGGACGATGCGTGCCGCGCCTCCTTCCCCGATTTTTCCACGCGTCTCCAGGCTGTCACCCGCTCAACCCCCGTGCCCGGATTCTTCGCCGTTCATCCCTCTCCCTCGCCGGATCCTCCGCCATCAAATCCACGCTTTCCTTCGCTGTCCCCACTCAACCCTAATCGATGCTGTCACCATATATACCATCACCTCCGCCGCCTCCGCGCCCCATCTTTGGCCCATCTCCTTCTTCCCCGTGACCTCCATTGGCATCGCGAGAGTGACAGCAAGCTTTGCCCTTGTTGCAGTGAGGCGAGGAGGCGATACCATCGATCCGGCGTAACTTCGCCGTCCTTGCTCCGCCGCCGGCGTTGAGCATCGAGCTTCAGGCCTTGACGCCCTTCGAAGCTACGACCAGGAGCAAGACCAGCTCCAGCACAGTCTCCAGCAGCCATCAGGTAGTTGATTAGTTCTTTTATTTCGTTTAATTTTAGATTACGCCCAATTTGCACCTCCGACGCATTCTTCCGATTCCGGCCACCTCGCGTATCATCTCGACCTTCCGACCCTACCATCACCTTCGCCATCTCCCCGCGCACCTCCTTCACCCATTCGCACAACCCAGATCGCACAGGATCTGGGAGTCGAGCTCCACCGCCGTCGCCTCGCCGGAGCTCTTCCGCCCCACCGCACCGATCACCTTCACGCCGCCTAACAGGGTCGAGGCACTTTGCCCTCGACCCGCGAAGCTTCTGAACTACTTTGCAGGTCAAGAAGAGGCCATCTGAGGCTTCCCGACATCTTCCCAGGAGCTTCTCCTCCGCCGACCTCGCCGGAGCCTTCCAGGGCCCGGCTGGGGCATCTGAGACACGCAGCAGGTGCGCAACCTCACGCCGGAGCTTCTCCGACCTTCAGGCGCAGCTGAGGAGGACCGGAGTCCACGCACGAGGCCGGCGAAGTTCGCCGGCCATCAGTTCTTCCACCATCCTCCAGAGCCGTCAGATCGCCCTCTTCGCTCCAGATCAGATCCTCACCGTCCATCTGCGGAGCCTTTTCACCGTCCGATCATCCCGAGGATCGATCTTCACCGTTGAGCAGCGAGGTTAAGCCACGACGTCTCTCAGCCGTCCGATCATCCACGTGGTTGCACCTCGACCACCCGATCCGAGCCGAGCCTCCTTCGAAGAACCACGTTGATCCACCGCCGTCCGATCATCCACGTGGACATACACCCGCCGTCGGATCAGGCCAGCCCTTCCAGAGTCAAAGGCGCGTTTGTTCTCCACCGTCCGATCTGCCACGCGTCACACATCAGGCCGTCGATAATAATAAAAGGGGTAAATTTCGCCTAGGCCCCTCTGCTTGTTCTATTTCTTTTTAGTCCTGTAAGTTTTAACTCAAGTTGTTTATTTTCTGGGATATTTGCATCAAGGACCTCGTACTTAATTTTATTTGCATTAATACCCCTGCCAGTAGAGACCCACGTGCTTCGCCACGTGTTTTGTTGGGTTATTTGCAATATATGCCTTGTAGTTCTGAATGTTATTCATTGAATAAAATGTTTTGTTTATTTGCATATATACCCCTGTGAGCATTGATTTTGCACATGTGCGAATTATTTTGGGTAAATTGCATATAAGCCCCTGGACTTTTGATACGAGTTATCAATAGGTCCCTGGAACTTATTTTTATTACATTTAGGTCCTTGAGTGCCCCAGGCACGTGCTTGGCACGTGACTTCTTGGGTATTTTGCACCAGGACCCCAGAACTTTTGGGTATTTGCACTTAGGTCCCTGTGCACAGTGCCCCACCTTTCTTTTTGAATAAAATATCAAACGACCTCCAAATCCAATGAAATTTTGACACATGGCTCCTGCCATGGTGTAGGAATTTCTATGATTTTTGGGGACATTTTTGATTTCATTTATTATTTTTAAAAATTCAAAAACACTCTTTTTCGCCACTGTTTGACTTTAAAAATACCAAAAAAATATTAAAACTCCATTAAAAATTCTAAAAAAATTAGATATTGTTGTTTACTGGTTGTTTGATTTTCTAGCCAAGTTTGGCTATTTTTCATCACCTAAAAAACCTAAAAATTGAAAAACCCCTAAAAACCCATAAAAATTGTAATAAATAAATTAAAAATCCAAAAATAATAATTAGGGTGCCTAAATTTTCCTCATTCTTCATAGATTACAGGAAAATTACCTCCAAGGTTGATTGAAACTCTTAAATATTTTATTTTTGAGTTTCTAACCTTGCTGGACAGTACCTTTGTTTTTCGCATTGTTTGATTTTTAATAAATAATTTACCCATTAGAAAAATACCAAAAATTCACCAAAAACAGTAAAAAACATTTGAAACATAAAAATCAATTTTCTGGAATTTTTGCATCATTTTTGGTGTGTGTAATATATTGTTGAAGTCGCCTTGTATTTACATTCTTTCATTTTCTTATTGTTTAAAAAATCTAAAAAATTCATAAAAACAAATAAAAAAACCACTAAAATTTGTTCTCTGTGTTTTAGTTCAACTTGACTACATCGTAGGCCGCAAGGCCAATCTGTGCTCCTTGTGTTTGACCCTGGGAGCTATACCAGGTTAATCCTATAGCTAGATCGCTCTATTGTGTGCTTGCTTGTTTTTATCTTATTTGAGTGATTGATTTTTCTTGTTGATCGATTTTCGAGGGATTGAGGTCGCAACGACCTGTTATTTATCTCCCTTGATCTCTCGCGATTTTCTCGGTCATCATCAGCTCAGATCCACTTATCCATATCACTAACTCTATCAACCTTGAATTCAATTTGTATTGTGTGTGAATTGCTTTAGCTCTTCCCCCTTAAAGAAGCGAAGAAACCACCCATCCTAATAATACACTCCCATTGGTTCCTCATCTAGCTACTCTTTCCTTGAGGAGGGGGTATTCTCTTCTAAGGTCAGGTTGTGTTGTATCTACAATCGAATAGATCGAGAAATTAGAAGAACGAGAAGAGAACTGGAGTGCGATCAGTGTATACACATCTCCTTGTGAAGCCCAGCAATGTAGCTAAGTCTCTACTAAGATGTGCATGCTTTTTGGTGGAAGCATGGATCATTGTGGTCATATTTGTATTTGGTGGCTTCTTCTTTGAATTTTCTTTGTAATTTGCTTGCACTGCATATATCTTTTTGTGCCTCGATGGATATAGCATCTTTTCATTCCATCCATTTTTTGAGGTCTTGGAAAAATTATGCCAGCAGATCCTTTCCTCATCCAAAGCTTTATTTCAACCCCATTCTATCTCATCTTTAAACATCTATGCCACTAGACAAGGATAGAAATACACTACTGAGATGGATTGCCCTTCGTTGCCCCATGCAAGTTGAGCTAAGTGATAAGTGCATGTGTTCGAGATTGGTTCACTGATGAAGAGTTAAATAGATGACACCAAGTGTTCTACTTAGGAACATTTAAGTTGAATTCCGAAACATGGTCTTATGGAACTCAAAGATTTAAGTCAATGACCTGAAGAGTCTAAATTCCAGTTCCTAAATAGTCTACTTACAATGAAAGTTAAGGGTTGGGAAGAGCTTGGAGTTGTTGTGAATAGTGGCAGATAGCTGGCAAAGATGGTTTGTGGAGGGGTACTTAAAGAAGAAATAGGATGTGGTTTTCAGAGGTTTCAAGGTAGTTTCAACCATCACGCAAGAGAACCATAGTTGTTTTCGATGATTCTGGTGGTTGATGTGAAGGAGAGGGAAGTAAGGGGAAGAGGTTGCCACTGGAGGTTGGTCGGGAGATGTCTGGAGGAAGTTGGAATAATTATGAGAAGGTTGTTGGTTAGACAGACTTTGGAGCAAAAAGGAGATATGCGGGAGGTTGAAGGCGAAAGGATAGTTGTTGCATTTGAATCTGACGGCCTGAATTTGGGCGCTAAAGACTGACTGAGATGCGCTTGACCAACATATCAGATGGTCGATATGCATGCACTAAGGATCGGTTGTGTTCTGATAAGGGAATAGATCAAAGGGTTGATGTTAAAGCTCTAATGAAAGGCGACAATCGCATCTGATGGAGTTATCAGACTGTGTAGGAAGAGAGGGTGGCAAGCCAAGAGCGGGCTATGTGGAGTGCTCTAGAAGCACCATCTGACCCAATCAGAATTAGGGAAATTAAATAAATTAGAGTTAATTATGAAAGAATTGTTTGAGGGTTAATTAGAAAATGTCATTAACATGAAAGTTGTAGATCTTGATGAGATATACAATTTCATGTAGAAGTCAAAGAGATCAGAGGTCACCTATACATATTTAAAAATTATATACTATTAAAAACCAAATAAAACAATTTTATTTAATAATTCTTTTGATTATTTTTTTTTGTATTTTTCTTTTATTTTATGTTATTTTATTTATATAAAATATTATTCTATTTTTTCTTTAATTTTTAATAAGAAATAAATACATAAAATACTACACCATAATAATATATATTATTTAGCGTTAATTATATACAACACATAAATGAGTAATTAGTGTTAATTTATATTGAATCATGTGATTAACTTAAGTAAGAGAGTTAATAATGTAGATTAATGATGATAAAACCGGGATTTATCAAAACTCTATACTTAAACTAAGCTCACCCTCAAGTTAATAAATAAAGAATTATTTAGTTTAATTAGTGAATTCCTTGACTTGTATTTGTGAGATTATAAGGCTTGATTTAGACCAAGTGCATGAAGTTTTAAGAATCCTTAAAACTCTAAGTTGATCCAGGTATTAATCAAAAGGAATTTAACTCCTCTAATTGTCAGATTCTCAATACATACATATACATAAGAAGTATGACTTAGTATAGACTGCATACATGAGTGTAGAATCATAATATAACTAAAAATTCCAATCTCAGAGGCAGTCATAAGGACCCAACCCTCAACACTAGGGAATAAATCTACTCTTGCTTTAGTCCACCATCTCTTTAGATTGTCGGACTTTAAATGGATAGATGGAAGGCCAGATAATGGAGGTTGTAGGATTGTGTACTTATTATATCTTCCTCTTATTGGAATAAGGTTCTCTCATGTGCCAATACTCAACACAATTTCATTTCGATTTTCGCTAATCTGTTTGTCTGTTAAGATAAGTTGAAGTGGTCTGCACTTGTTTACCTGGGAGTACAACAGGGTGTGCCTTTTTTGAGTATCTAATATACCTTCTATACCCAGATTTATAGCATTTACAATGCAGAACCCTTTTTTGGGAGCGTTTGCCTTTGGTGGTAGCTCTTTGATATTTGACTTTGTATTGTCAGACCTTTTCTTTCAACATTTCTTTATTTTCTTTGTTTTTTGGCAAGCTCCATTGCTTTTAACAAAATATTGGTGCACACTGATCAACTTATTAATTAATATCATCACACCCTGTCACTTTAGGTCAAAGTCAAGGGATAACACGAGAACACGTCCCATACTGGCTAATATGCTGACACTCAGGTTTCATGAAGTTGTCATTAATTTTATCCCATCCTCGAGCATCATAGAAATGAAGTCCAAACCCAAACTTCCAATCCCAATTTCCTTAGTGATAGCTTGACTTATCTCAATCATGAATGCAGTCGTGCATGTGAGTGATAGTCAAATTCTTTTAAAGGAATATTAAGCATAGCATGCATTCTAACTAGGAGGGTGTGAATTTTTAAGTCTAAAACCCTAATTATTAATACATGATAACTCTAAGTCTATAGACTCCTTAAACTGAGTGTTGAAGATCATCTCAAGCCTTGAATATATAGTGAAAATTTGTCAGGGAAAGACACCGGTTAATAAGTTAGTTTGTTAAGTATTTTACAAAAGAATTATTATAATTACGGAGATAAAGAAAACAGACTGGGTATCTTTGACAAAACAACAGATCATCGAGGTTTAAAATCACATGCTGCCTTGTGTTTCAACTGCTTCTTCCTAATGGAGAATACTTTGGAATATGAATAAGAGTGATCTTCGTCAACTTGAAATTTTATCCTTCTAGAATGATTCCATTCTTCCTTAAAATTGATATCCATATCCACATTGGAAGCCTCAAAATTCTTTATGATTATGGGAAAACGAATCAAACCTTTAAGTCATGCAATAGACTTTTCGGTTTTCCTTAGAAGAAAGAAACTAGACACAGAAAGTCGACACCACTTACAAGATAGGTGAAAATATAAGGACCAGATATCCTTAAGAAATGATTAAGGTACTTCCATATCTAATTCTTCTACCAATAAATCATCCTCCTTAGTTGGCATCACTCTTTTCAAAGAACTCTTTATCAACTTGAACTTCCAAAAAACAAAATTGAGATCTAGACTTTTTTTGAATTTTACTCATTTTTATGGATTTTAAGGATTTTTTTTAATTTTTATGAATGTTACGAATTTATATTTTTTATGGATTTTCAATTTTTATAAACAATTCTATGTACAAGACTTTTACAAGATAAATTACCCATATTATTTTTGGAAATAAATATTGTATTTTACAAATTTTATATACAAAAATTTTTACAAGGATTAATTGATTTTTACACATATTTTAATAAATAGAATTTTAAATAAGTATTATACATATTAAGTACATATGTTAGATACATATTTTAAATTAATAATTTTAAACAAGTATTTTAGACATATTTTACTTATTTACAAGGATTTTGTAAATAATAACTAAATAAATATATGGATTTCAAGTTAACCCTTACCTACTTTTTATGGATTTTATAGATATAGAAAATACATAAAAGTACAAGTTATGGAATCAAGTATATATAGAATATATGAAAACACCCCTATACTTAGCTTGTGATATGTCCTCATAGCATCAGAAGAAAAAAAGGACATAACTCGTGCTAAGTAAAATTGGGTGAAAAAGAAAAGAAGTCAGTCGACCCCCCTATACATAAAATCAGGTCATCGTAAGTATAGTGGAAGACAAAAAAGAGGTGACTGAGGAAAAAGAATATACAAACGAAGTAACAAAAGAAAGAAGACGAAATCACTCGATCCCCCCTATACTTAGGATAAGGCATCCTAAGTATAGAAAAGAGTGTGGCCAAAAGTTAGAAAACAATGATTAGTGTAAAAGAAAGGAAAAACAAATGAAAAGTAAAATGAACAAAATCGAAAGGCAGAAATCGACGGGAAGTCACTCCCTCTATACTTAGGATCCGATATCTTAAGTATATTAGACGAGAAAAAATGGGGACGATTATGGTCTATGAAGAACATACAAGTGGTGTACTCTAGAAAATGAAAGTCTCACAGGTCTCTGTACAAGATGAAATGAAGTGGAAGACTAGTCATGCATCCTGTACAAAGTAGATCATCTCAACTTAGGTAGTACAGAACCATCTGTTGTGCACGTGCATACCGATCCCAGGCTGAACAAATAGAGCTACCTCTATAAGTGAACTCTATACGTTGCATCGACCTCTCTACTGAAATACGCATTTCTGGAGTCAGAATACAAAAGGTGTCTATATGTGTAACCATCAACCATCTAAATCTATTTGCCGAATAGACTATATGATCTGTGAAATATAATAAACTGACTCTCATGCCGAAATATGTGTATCGTTACACCATTTTGATAATTAGGGTTTTGTTGAGAAATAATACAATACAGGTGTAGAAAATCGCTCCAATACAAAATCCTAATTAATCAAACAAAATTCAATAAAATAGGAGAGAGATAAATGAATGAAATGAGTTTCTCTCTCTTTTTTTATTGTTCACGATTTATTTATCCAAGTAAGTGTGTCTGGGTCGAACTCAGGAGGCAGAATATCAATATCACGGTTTTGAGAAAAAGAGATTATTTTTGTGATTTTTAGATCTTCTCGAAAAGGGTGAGGAAAAGGAGGAAACTCTTTTTATTCATTTTAAATTTTTGAAGTTTTTATTTAATTTTTATGTTTTATAATTTTTATTTAATTTTCAAAGTAATATTTTTCAAAAAATATTTATCTACAATATATGAGGTGAAAAGTATAGTAGATATGTGGTACTATATAGTAGATAAAATACGCTCAAGCATCGGGCTCAAAAATCACTCAAAAACAAGCTCAAAATGAATGCAAAAAGCGAAGAATAAAATCACATATTAAAATATTAAAAAATCATCTAGAAATCAGATGTATGAAAAATAATATGTTATGTACTAATGTCTATGGTCCACAAATAAAGTCCATGTCAAAGAAATAATGTGTAAAAAACTACCCAAAAATATAAGTGTTTTCTTTCAAGTACCTCCCTGGTTAGGGATCTGTTTGAATGTAAAACTCTGGAATTTGCAAATAGGTCCCCATACGGGGACTTATTTTCAATAATGCAAATCTTAGAGGTTCTTCTAAAATATGGAACGCCATTGGGTCTAAGGTGCAATTGTTATACCCCATCGTTATTTGACAACTCATATTAGAAGGTGCTACGCGGATCTCAATCGTGGGATGCGCCACGTGTCAGCCACCTGTATGTCCTCAGTTCTTGAGTGTTCTTCCAACTTCCGGATGCAGGTGGCAGAGGTGCTGACTTATCTAGTCCATCTCCGGTCTAAGAGTTCTTGGCTCGACCTCCTGCAGGGCCATAGGGGTGACTGCTTGACCCCTTGAGCTCGTGTGCAGTGGAAAGGAATCCAAGGACGAGGGAGGTGCTCAGAATAGTCCAGTGATGGCTAACTGGGCTTAAATGCCACCTACATTTTTGAAACTCTAGGTTGGACATTGTGCTCCATATGATGAAAGGAATTCACTCAAGAGATTGTGAGTACCTGCAAAGAAGATAATTGATGCTTGATTTCCAATGAAATCGACCAAAGCTGTAAGAATTTATAGTGCAAGTAAAGTGTTCCAAGGAGTAATGTTTCACATGAAAATGGAAATGGATTTGAGAACGTTATTTGCGAGTTGCGTATGGAATCAAGTCCCAATAAAGTGATTTTATCTAGCTAATCAAGTGCTTAAGAAAGATAATAAGGATACGTGAATCGAGGAAATGAAAGGGTAAAAGGGATGAAGGAAGTCACCTGGGAATAGGAAGGTGTATAACCCTCCTGGTCTTCTCTCAATGGTAGGTGTTCACCAGAACTCCACGTACGATGGCAGCTATGCAAGGCGGTCGAGAACCTTGGAACTCCCCTCCGACGAAGCCTCTTCCATGCGGAGAGGTCCTCTGGCCCTGTCACAACCGGAATGACGTAAAGCATGGAGAGGAAGTTGGATGGTCAACCATTGATTGTCGGAACTTGGTGGTTATTAGGAAGAGTTAGTTGCAAATAGCAAAGTTTAAGGAGTTTTATAGATGAATCAGAGAGATGTTAGATTTAGATCTATGGATGGCATTAGGGATGTTAGGAGATTAAAATGGAGGGATGACATTGGTTTTTGGATGAAGAAGTGCCGCTGAGAAATTATTTGAAGAATGCTATTTTCGAAGAAAGTCCAGGAGTTGACACATGTCAGAACCTGGTTGGCCAAGTTCAATAAATGTATTATAAATTAGGGAAAAATAGTAATTGGTGTTATTTTAAATAGGTAAAAAACAAAAAATATAAATAGTTAATTTATCTAAATTATGGAATAATTAGTTTTCATAAATAAAAAACAATTTTTGAAATATAAATATTATATTAATAAATAAATATAAATAAGAATTAATAAATATGTATTTTATTTTAACTCGATAAATTAATAAATATAAACATAATTTTATATTTTCTTAATTATTTTAATAATAAATAGAGTATGTGTAAGTTTTTGTGGATTTTAATTAATTAATTTAAATAGATTAATAAATATGGATATACGTTACATAATTCAAATTCATCTATAAATTAGGGGTTTTGATTTATTTAAAATACTAAATAACGTCATACAAGTATGAAATAAATCAATATTAAAATAAAAATCGAAACTATAAATAATATATTCTGTATAAAATAAATAGCCTAGAAACCAGTTATAATTTGGTTCCAAAACCCACTTTTTGCAAACATAATTCAATTTTTGTGAAATCACCTACATTAATTAGAGAATATTATTCTATGAACTTTAAAGTGAGTAGAGTGAAATAGGAGTTCGTTTGAGAAAGTTATGATGTCCGGAAGTTGAGAAATTGATAATTTACAAGTTGGCTTTCTTGGCATATATACAAGATGTTAATTTTAATTTTTTTAGATTTTTCTATACATTTTTACATGTAATTACAAAAAGATTTTGATATAAAGTATATTCATGTGTATTAACTAAAAATCAATGAATATTTGATAAACATTTGATAAGTAATGAAGGATATATATAGTTTATAATTATTTTTTTTGTTATTTTCTTTCCTTATCTCCCCCTACTTATTTTTTTGTCGATCGATCCATGATGACTTGGTCTTGGGGATTAGGTTATATATATATATATATATATATATATATATATATATCTTTCAGCTATATTTATTTTATAAATCATATTGTACATATTTACATATATACAATCTACCTTATTTTTGTTTTCTTTATTTTTATTCTTCTATTTATTTATCTATTTTGAATGCACAAAAGTGCATTTTTATTCATGAATATGATTTTGCAAAAAGATGGAAATTAATGAATATTTACATGTATTTGTTAAGGGTTTTACGACAAAATGAAGAAAGAATGTTAATGAATCATGGATTCATTATCACTCCAGACCAAAAATCACAAAAAAATACAAAAGAAACTCTAAAAAAGTAAAAACCTCTCTAACCATATAAAATTAGAAAAAATGTCCTAAAAAATCCCCCAAAAAAATGTTTTATGATCTATATTTTTATATAAAGATATTACAACATACTAAAAATAGTTTTGAGTTACTTTGGATTTATTTTCTATTTTTAACACTCAAAACATATCATGCTATCTATTTATCCCTTGAATTGGACTATTTTGGACCTAAAATACATCCAAATGATCAAAAATACCAAAAGAAATAAAAAACAGAGGAAAATACAAGAAAACACAAAAAAAACATTTTTTATGCTTATGAGTTTTACTTTTTGATTATATATAGCTCTATTTATAAAAATAATACACTATAATGTATGTATATTCTTACTACTACTTAGAAATAGTTAATACTACTATTATGACAAATACCTATAAATATATTTTATACCTTCAAAAATAAAAGGATTATTATTTTTTGCATTTCCATAATTTATATATATTAATATATATAACCTACATTTTATTTATATCATACAACAATATATAAATATAAATATATATCCACATATCATATTATTAAAAACAAAAAAATAAAAAAAAACAAAAAAATTAAAAAGAAAATAAAAATTATAAAAGAAAAAACAAAACAAATATAAATCTTGAAAATCTAAAAAATAAAATATAGACAAAACAAATACAAAAACACTAAGAAAATAGCGGAGATATCTGCATAAATGTATATTATTTAGAAATAAATAATTTCTACACATGTCTATTCCCCATGCTTGACAACCTACACATAGTTGACCACAATACACTTATTTGCAGGATTATAATAAATTTTAGCTCACTTTTTTCTACATTAATTGGTAATCTATCTTGTGGGTTAATTGTTGAAAATTATTCCGATTTCGCATTTAGACACCTTGACGAATGTGATCTCTCCATGTGAGGCCTCACAACTGATCTTCACACATCTCCAAATTGTTTTTTCAGTAGTGTACCACAGGGAGTTTGTATCTATATGGTATAGTTATTATAATTATTTTACAAAAAAATGTCTCTTTCTCACAAAATGGAAATGCAAATAAAAAGACAAATTATTGCTCAGTTGCTCTTCTTCTTCCACTCAATATTCTCTTCCGCACTCTCCTACCAACTACAAAGAAGGGGCTGACATCTGATGTACTTGGCTACCTCAGCCTCCTAGAAGATCCTCCTTGTGTACCCCACCCTCGAAGAAAAGTCAAAAAGAGAGGTGATTAGAATAGATAAACAAATTATTTGAGTAAAAAGAAATAAGTAAAAGATAAGGAAATAAAATAACTATATGCACAAGTATATTATCTGAAGTTACTCCTCGACAATGGTGCAATTTGATAGCTAGGTCAAGCATAGGTTCCTAACACCTCTTCTTGGAGTAGTGTTCAACAAGTTGGGTCGGACAATCATTGTATCGTCCGGTCTCGTAGTACTCGGAACATGGATAACCAAGTAAATCAATAATCAACCCACAATCCCAGATAAATATATGAAAATATGCAAGTTAAAATTTATTTTTATTTTAAATCTATAAATTATGAATATAGTTAATAAGTGTAGAGTGTTGAACCGTAGAGAGCAACAAGGATCGATTAATTATTATCTAAAAATAAACACCAAGTACTTTTGTACTTTTTCTGTTTTTTATTTTTTATGAATTTTTTAAATTATATTTAATTTTTCTAGTTTTTAATTTATTCATATATTTTTTATTTTTTATTCTATAATTTTTATTTTCTTTTATATTTCTCGTATATTTAATTTATTTTCTTTTTAAGATATAATACATAATAAGTATATATATCTAGATATAATACAATGTATAATATCAATAATAAAAGATATATATAATAAATATATAAAATGTAGTAAATACAAATAAAAATAGTCCTTTTTTATTTTTCAAAGGTTTTATATAGTTAGGTTTTTAATAATAATAATAATGTCAAGGATATATAACTACTTAAGCATATATATACTATATAGGGTATTCTATTTATAAATAAATCTATAAATACTTAATAATTATAGAATAAAATGTTTTTTGTCTTTTTTAAATTTCTCTCTAATTTTCTGATTTTAGGTGATTTTTGCTAATTCTTATTTATTTTTAATTGATTTAAAATATAAAAACTAGAGCTTTAATAAATAGGTCGAATGTTTTAGGGTTTTAAAATAATAAATATTCCCAAACTCCCCAAAGCTATTTCTAATATGTACTTTATAATATAAAAAAGAAATATAAAACTAATTTTTTTATAAAATGTTTGCATTTTCTATAGGGTTAGGAGGGTTTCTAATTTTAAGGTTTTTCTTTAGCACTTTTCTATAATTTTTGGTATGGATTTATATTATAATGTAATATATAATATCAATTTTTTTGGAATTTTATATAAGTTTTTATATATTTTTGGATTTTTATATCTAAATAGGGAATAAATAGCTCCTAATTGATTTCTAATGAATGGAAAATGTAAGTACAAATAAAAATTAATGTTGAATAAGCGAAACAATAGACATTTGTTATATGTTTTTCAAGATTTTTCAAGCACTCGAGCTATTTAATAATTATAAAAATGCAACCAATTAATTTACAATGTTGGTGAGGGTATATTTGCAATAATAAATAAAGTTAGTGGGTTACGTGCAAGTACACCAAAATTGAACACTATATAGCAACTTTTATATACCAAAATGAAGTAATAAAACCCACAAGGGTATATCTGCAAATTGGCTACCTTAAGTGGGAATCCATGTGAGGTGAATTGATAAGGATACGAACTTAATATACGAGGAGCTTGGGGTCTCTTTTAAAATAATTTACACAAAACTATATACTAAAAATTAATTTAAAATACTAAAATAAAATATACAAAAGGTAGGGTAGCTAGTGCAATTTACCTCTTATTTGCATGCGATCCAACATCGAGGATGATCCACTTAAGTCTTGGATGTGTGTGGTCACATGGTACCGCTTCGTTGATGAGCATATAGTATTAGATCACTGACATGATATGATGATGACTCGATCTGACGTCCTAGATACAAACTGGAGCGGAGGGAGGATCCTATGACAGCTGCTCTTCCCAAAGAACTGGGATGAACAACACGGTTGAGGAGCTTCTTCTCATCTATTCTACATCCTCCAAACTCCCCATTCACTGTTGAGATGGGGAGAATAAAGCCGAAGAAGTTACACAACTGCTAGTGGTGCTAACGAGGTCTAATACCCATCGATGTAGTCCTGATGCGGTGATGAAGCTGGAGCTCCTCTAGAACCAGCCCTTGGTTTGAATGGTGCTAAGATGGGACCTTCAGGATGTGGTACCTACATAGAAAAATTGGGGAAGCTCGGGCGAAGAATCCTAGCTTTTATTTTTTTGGAGATCGAAGTGAAAATGAGAGTGAGCGATGAGGTATTCTAACGAAGATGGCGGAGAGGGCCTCGACGCTTCTATACAGAAGGAATCGAATGTGTGTAGTGGTATGGGAAGGTGTTGAAATGGAAGGGGAATGTGAAGCGATTGTTAGAAAGTCAGAACAAGGGGTATAGACGGTAGAACGGAGACTAGAGCTCTAGAGCTCCAGCAAACTAAAATCGAAGTTATAATTAACCTAAGAGATTAAAATATAAAATAAACATTGGAATAAAAACTACAACTAATATCAACCTAGAAAGCAAATAAAAAAGGAAAAATCTTGGCTAGAGATTAGGGAGTAGGGACCTCATCAGAGGTGGTCCGATGAGATATGGATCAACCCTAGAGCTCCTCGTTGTGAATCGACCGACACCTCCTCCTATCACAAGGTGGCATGCACTACACTCTATCTGAGGGGATAAGAGAGTCTTGAGAGATATCAAGAAGAAAGGGGAAGGAGGAGGGGGTTTTAATAGAAATGGGATTCGACCGAAAAGGAGGAGATATTACGTGAGGTATGGGGAGAGTTGGTAGAACCTATGGAGTGGGCGATGGAGAGGGATGATCAGGCTACAAGAGGGTGTAGTGCTTGAGGTCTGAGGAGTTGAGGAGAAGGTATGTAAAAATGGAGAGGAGGGCTTATTCACGAGGTCTAACATGGGCAGGGCTGGAATCAATACAGTTGACCCTCCCGGTCAACTAAAGTTTGCTCCTAGTTGGTCCACGTAGACCAACCGGGAAAAAGAATAAAATAAATATTTTGTAAATTCATTTAAAAATATAAGTATATTTTATTAAATTAATGTTAAATGAAAAAAAATATTTATTATTTTAGGTATTACTTTATTCTGATTTTCATTTATTTTTACAAAGTAATTTATAACATGCTAATAGATACATGCATGTATATAGGTATATATATACCTGTATTTTATGTACTTTTATTTTATTGTATACTTTTTTCAGTTATTTAAATATTTTACATATTTATAACTTATTTAATTCATATTTACAAATTTTTAATGTATTTTCCAGAATTCACGTATTTATTTAAATAATTATATACTATATTATATAGGTATATTATAGGTATGCTTTACCTTTATAATTAAAGCACACTATTTATTTCATTGAATTTTTAATCTGTTATTTTATTTTTATTACGTATATGTATTTCAGATAATATTTATGAATATATATATATAAATATAAGAGAATGGAAAATATAAGAGTATATAAATTGAATATTGCATACATGTATCTTGCACAATGAGGGCCCAAAAGCGAACTTTTGCATATTCACTCAAAGTTGTATGAAACTACCTTCACTAAATTGATAATTTTATAAATAATAAAGGAGAGTTTGGTGAATTTTTAGCAATTATAGAGAAGATACATGTCTGCAAAATTTTCTTTGTATTCTGTATATCTCGGGCACACTACGCATTATTTTTCAATGAAATAAATTTTGTATTCTTCTTCGCATTTTATGTACAAGTTTCATATAGAGGCTTTATTGATTTGAGGTATAAAATAAGAAATTAAAATGGGTCAATCTATTAAAATTAGGGGTTTTTTATAGTTATTTGCACTTATCTTCCCCAACTTTATTCTTTGTCTACCAAGTCAATTCTTGACATAGTCTGGGGGTTTAGGGTCGTTCCGTACCTTTGGTATTTCATTTCTTTTTCTTTTCTTTCCATTATTCTTTTATTTTAGAATTAAATCAATGAATGTATATAGATTTGCAAGTTTAATAATAAGTGGTATTTATACAAATTAATGCTATTTACATACATTTAACTAGGGATTTAAGGCTAAAATGAAAGAATAAAGGTGATGAAGTGGAGGTTCATCACCTGGTTATAACTGCCCTTTCTAACACATACTTTTGTAATCTTGAAATGGTAGATAAAGGTGTGTGAATTGTGTTAGCTCTTCTCAGAAAAATAGTAGAACTATCTAGTTGTCTCCTCCTCAGGTAACTTACCCTCGGGAAGATTAGTATTTCCTTCTAAGTTTAGGTATAGGCTAGTGCACAATGACTTAGGGAGATGCTAGAAGAAGGAGAAAAGAAATGGAAATGGACCAGTGTAGTCACATTTTCTTGTGAAGCTTGATTAGTGCAAGTAAGTCTTCACCAAGAAGCACGTCTTTTTTGAAGCTCAAAACGTTTTGATTTTTTTATAGGCTTCTTTGGGATATTTCTTATTTTGGCATTGCACTGCATTTTTGTTTTGCCCTGATAGCTATAGAATCTTTTGTTCTGCCCATGTTTCGGGGTCTTGGAAAATTGTGATAGTAGAGCATTCCTCATCCGAAGCTTTATTTCAACCCAATATCTGGTCGTTAGATGTCCATGCTACCAGAGAAACATAGGGTTGAAGTGCCAATTTCGGTAGTCCTCAAGAATGGTTCCTCAGCCACCCTTGACAAAGCAACCTAGTAGCATCCAGACTTCAAGATTTTTCAACAATTCATCTGGGTTGAGGTAAGTGCTAAGTGCAAGGTTTCAAGTCAAGCCACCATCTTAAGAGTCATATAAATGTCATGAAATGTTCTAGTTAGTTACAATAATTAACTCATGAACATAGTCTCAGAACCTAACGAAATTCAAATTGATATGAAGTGTCCCAATTCCAGTCGTTAATTGGTTCCTCAAAAATTAAGTGGATTAATGTATATACTAAGCTCCAATGTTCAAACTTTATTTAGACTAATTCAATTGTAAAATCATTCAGAAAAAATACTTATAGCAATGCAATGCAGAAACTATTTTTTTGAAGACATTTTCTAATTTTGAATTTTTATGGGATTTTCCAAAAACAATTGCACATTTATATGATATTTAAAAATATTTTGCAAATTTTAATGGGGTTTGAAAATTTTAACATTTTAGGGATGATTTCTTATAAAGGTTGGTGAATTAGATATGCACATATATTTACACGGGAGTGAGTGTTTATTTACGTAGATTGGGTATAGATTTTTCAAGAGTGTATTATTTATTATATATCCTTACCGAATGTATTATCCATATTTATTGAAACTACAAAAGTACGAGTTATGGCTAAAGTATGACAACTTATATATGACACCCCTATACTTAGCACACATTATATCCTTATAGTGCTCAAAGAGCTGAATGGAAGACATAACTCGTGCTGAGTATAAAAGAGTCTAAACAACAATGACTAAATAAAAGAATGAGAAGTTGATCGCCCCGTAAACTTAGGACCAACTAATCCTAAGTACAATAGATTGTATACAAAAAGGGGAAGATCTAGGATAAGATTGAACAAATCAACAACTCAGCTTGTCTTCCCCTATACATAGGGTGAAGGATCCCTATGTATAGAACATAAATCAACAAGTGAGGAGACAAGAGAGGGGATCAAAAGAAATGAAAATAAGTACAAAGATAAAGATGAGGGAATGAAAATCATCACCCCTATACTTAGGGTAAGAGATCCCAAAATAAAGGCACCAACATGAATGATGAAACAAAACGAAGAAGAACACAGTGTCAACACACATTATACTTAGGATAAAGTACATCCTATGTATATATACATATATTTTATGAAAGATATAAGGTATAGGACAAAAACCTAAAGAAAAAAGGAAGTGAAAGATGAAACATCATGTATATACAAAAGGTAGTCAATGTTGAGGCACCTCTCAACGAGCGCTAGGTTTTATGCCCCTAACTGGGCACAAAGGTTAGGATAACATCATGTCAAGGTTCAGGATGGAATTTGCCATTCGACTGTCGTCCTCTCGTTGCTGTATCAATGGGAGAACAACAACAAAATCAAAAAGGAAGAGAAAAACTCCGGAATAAGAAATCAAGTGGGTATGTGCTACTAGGGGAATAGAGTAGTCAACTAAGCCAAGAACCATTAGTATGAAAGGAATAATCAACTTAATATAATGGAGTGAATGATTAAAGCTGATAAAGTCAATCGTGGAGAAGGATGGATCAGTAATAGATTACTCCACATCAATCTTACTCTCAATAAGATAGGAAAGCCAAGACCAAGAGACACACTAAGAAGAGGGATATCTGATGTACATAATGTAAAGAAATCAAAGGGATCATCAGGCATCACAAGACGTTGCATCTTTGCGAGGGTTGTCAAGGAGATAAGACTTACTTGAGTCATATAGATAGATAGATCAGAAGACCCAGTCTCACCATTTGACATATTGGATGAACAATCAAAGAGTGAGATCGAGTACAATGAACATCGCTCATCCTCCCACAGATAACCCTAAAGGAGTACTGAGAAATCATTAGTTGACTTTCTGAAGAGAACGAAGGGTCGAATAGTAGATTCCCTCTCCAAGTTAGAGAAAATCCTTCGAAAGGACTAGAAAGAACAAACTTATATAAAGTAGAGGAATGATCAAATCATTCTCCTACTAAATCAAAGAAAGTTGTCCTGCATCTAAAATATGTAGCTTATGTCCATCACAAACAATGCCCGATTCCATCATCTTATCAATATCCTCAATACAAGCCTCATCAGAAAGCTCAATATGGCTAGAAGAAATAAAAGGCAACGAGGGTGGGCACGAAGAGGGTATGCCAGACTTGTAGTATATAGGAATGGACAAGACACCAAGCATACATGCATTGATGTCAAACCAAGCGAGAAAAATTTGTGGTTCAAGAAAAGAGCCATCCTGAACCGGACTCAAAGAATGGGGGTGATAAGGGTGAAATGAAGCCACATGATATTACCGAAGAGAATGACCCATAATCATGACACAAATAATGATAAAAAATAAAGAAAGATGACTAAAAAACTCAATAGTCTCAAGGACTGTGAAGGTTCAAAGAAAGATAAACGCACTCGGATCCAAAAGTCGTAATCAAATACAAAGCAAAATTCAAATTCATTTACTCAACAAAAGGAAGACCGCAAGAGATCAATCATTATCTTTTCAATTTTTTGAGTTAGGTGACTCAAGCGATTGATTACTCAGGCACACATGTGTAGTATTCTAGAGTGATTATGCCTAAGTCAGCTTACCACACCTACTTGAACACAAGACACTTACTCTCTGGTTGGAGGCAAGTGCTTGCAACAATAACAAGACCCAAGAGCCGACCCAAGTACTTATGGCAAAAGTCCAAGGTTGGGGGCTCTATTCGTTAAGTGTGTGTGCCTCACTCAATTAGTAAGGTACCTATGTCAAGGGTGGGAGTTACTCTTCCAAAGGCAATGAATCCAACTACATTTGATTTTAAGATCAAATTGAGTTAAACAATCCTGATTTTATTTTGGCTATCACCTTTTTTGTTATTTTTCATGTAAATGCCTAACGAGGTTTCAATTCCATTAGTATCCCAGGTGATCAAAATTAGAGAGAGGGGTTAGGAGAGTAATGCCAGCAGAAATTAATGATGAATGCTAAGTCATAAGTGCTCACCTTGCTTCCCAATGTTCTCTATGTGAGATGTTAGACAAGAATTGAAAATCTAGACTATATGCAATGTAACCTATGAAATCAACCTAAGTCGGAAATTGCTGTTGATATGAAGAACACTTTATTGAATTTTTTGTATGAGATACCTAAAAGTCTTATCTTGTAGGGTCATACCATGAATGCGTTATTTGACACTTGATATCAGACCCATGCAAACAATAATTAGATTTATTCTAAGTCCAAGCATTCTTGAGAACTATAGGTCATGAGGTAATTAGGGTTGTGGACCTTATATTAATCGATCAAGCATATCCTAAGCTAGGGCTTAATCACACAAACCAAATAAAAAGAATGGTGAATGACTCAAATCTCGAGAAGCAAAGACAAGAGAAATGCAAGAAAACCACGAAAAAGTCGATCAGGTCCCCCAGGTGAACATATACCTAATGTAATAGACCTAGGAGTGTCCAAGTGTCTAAGTTATTATAATATTACAAATTAATAAAAAGACTCTCTTAAAAAATAAAAGTACAACTGCTCCATAAAAATCTCTAAGCCTTCTTCTACTACTCTCTCTCCTGCCTGATGTCTGAAAAGCTGACTCTCCTTTACTCGGGCATGTCGATGCTCCGAAGAAGTCCACCCTCGATCCACGATCCTTTGCAAAAAGGTTATATAAAGAGATGGTTAGAACTATTCCATATAGAAAAAAAATAAAATAGATAAAGCAAATAAAGAAGATAGAAGAAAAGAAATAATTTATACATTGTTGCTCCATGGTAATAATGCCATTTGTTGGCACGTTCCTAACCAATTTTCCAATCTAACAAGCTAGATCAATGGTCGCAAAGATGATCAGGCTCAGGAGATGAGTCAGATAACAATCAACCTACAATGTATGATAAATCAATGCAAATATGTGAGTCAAAATTTATTTTTATCTTAACTCTACAAAGTATATGTATAGTGTATAAGTATGTAGAGTATCATACCACATAGAGAAAATAATATTGATTGAGGAATTGATATATAATTATTACTAATCAATCCGAACCATGAGTTATTTCTTTTAATCTTTTTAGTTTTTAAGTTTTTTATCGATTCTTAGTTTTTTATTTTTTATTTGATTTTTAATTATGCACATATTTCAGTGATTTTATATTTATAAAAAAGAGTATAATAATAATAATATAGATAATAATAATAGATATATAGATAATTAGAGAGAGAAAGATAAATAAAAAGGAGAAAATATTTTTGAGATTTTTCATGTTTTGCAAATTTTGATTGGATTTTAAAATAGTTTTTATAATTTTTAGGAGTTTTAAATTTTATAAATAAACAAAATAAATTAAAAGATAAAAGACTTGTTTTGTGATATTTTATAATTAGAAATTAAGTTAAAATATCTTAAATGAAATGTCATACAAGGTATTTATACAAATTTTCCTAATAATTTTAGAGGAAAAGAAATAATTAACATAACTAAAATAACAAAGTAATTAAAATTAAAAGTACATGGACTTGTTTGTATTTTTATGAACTTAAAATGCACTTAATAACATCAAAATAGGAATCCAGTGACCTCTAAGCAATTTTCCAATTAATTCAACATTTAATTTCCACCAAACAGGGGTATAAGTGTAATTAAATGAAATTTTAGGTCTTTAATTTTCGTAAAATATAACACTAATTTGACAAAACTAGGAACTTGATTTATATATCCAAAGCTAGAGGGGTTTGGGTACAAAATTCATCTACCTCACATGTGGGCGCATGAGAGGTGAGTGACCACTGGATCTAATTGTATACACATGAAAACTTGAGGTCTTTGGGGCAAATATTACATATATTTTACTACGTGAATAGAGACTTCAAAAACTGAATATTAAATACAAAATGCGAGGGGAAAGTTCGCAAAATACCCATGCCCTCACGCTAATGGACAACGTAGATCATTTCACTTAACTACATCCAACGATCCATAACACATGGTGTCTCTTTATAGATCAATGATGAAGATTAGATCTTGCAACAGATTTGATGGTCGTTGACGTGCTCGATATGACAATCAACAACGAAATAGGAGCGACTTCAATATCTGACGACCACTGCTATACATGAAGAACACTGAAGAATACATCAACCAGGCTCCTTCGATACCTCCTCTAAGAGGACTCCAGTGGTATATCATGCTTTCCTGATGCTCGTAGGGTTCCAGAGAAGACTCTACAATGTTTGATGCCCTCAAAAATGTCAGGGCCCCAATGGTGGGACCTGGAGCTAAAGGAAGGAAGGTTTCTCCTGGAGGTCTTGTGCATGGTCTGAATAGACTCCATATGGGCTTCTTTGGCTCTCCAACCTGCACATGAAGAACATGGAGGCTTGGGCGAACAAAATGCCACCTTTAATTGGGCTAATGAGGTGGACATGGGTCATGGCAGAGGTGTCTAGCAATGCGATGGAGGAGGGCACCTAATTTCTTGATCAAGATATGATCAAGCAGAGTGGAGGTGGTTTGAAGGTGAAGAAATGAAGAGGGAAGAAGGTGACATGGTGAATGAAGTCAAAACAAGGTTATAGAATGGTGAATGACAATCATAGTTCTAATGCAACAATGAACTTTAAACCTAAAAATCTAAGCTACAAACAACCATAAGTACATCAAACAAAGACTAAAAATAAACACATGAATAAAAATCTAACCTAGAAAGCACTAAAACTACAACTTGTACCTAGGAAATAAGGGAACAGAGCCACCAAGAGCCGATATCCGATGATGGTTGGGATATTGCTCTCCTCCATTCTCTGTGCCCTTAATTGAGGAGACTCTACTTATTATTAATAAAGGCAAACTACATCTAGCGAGAAAAAGGCGATTCAGGGATTCGAGTGGGACCAAAAATGAAAAAGGGGGCGGAGGCAGTGTTATGTACATGAGGACTTTGATTAGCGTTTACACACGACTCGATGCACGATTGATCCATCTCTAGGCCCGACGTCGATGAGAAAGAATTTAGGAAGAATTCTCATTAAATGAGTGAGGTGATATGTTCAATGTAGAAAATGCTAAAATATGACAAAGCGGCATGGTCAACGTCTGCCAAGCTACAGGGCTAGTGAGACTAGAGAGACCTATGTAACTTATATTCTTCCCCCATTGATCTACATAGAATTGGATAAAGCCAAAATAGTAACAGAAAATGAACAAAAATAATAAATAAAATAGCAAATCAATTAATTTAATAAACCTAAAACATAATAAATGTTTATTTTTTTATATGTTATTTAATTATGAATGTTAACATTTGTATTTATTAGGTGTTAAATTTTACAAGTATAGTTATAGGAATTTCTGCCTATGTATTATGTATTCCATTTTTATTTTGTATTTTAGATTTTGTTCTTATATTTAAATATTTTATATATTTATAATATTATATATATATACATATTCTTATTTTATTTTTCTGAGTTTATTTTTATACTTTAATAAATATAGGTACATTATTATAGGCATAGTATGACTATGTAGTTTTTTTTATTATTTATTATAACAACAACTTTTTGAGGGTTTTATACTATGTTTATATTTTTAATATGATTCAGATACTATTTGCAAGTATCAAAAAACATAAAAATAGTGAAAACATAAAGAATGAAATTAAATGGGTAAAATGTTTTTGTATCTTAACTTCAATTTTAATGAAAACACGTTCATTACATAGATATTAAATTTAATGCACAATGGTTAATTCCGAGTTCATACGGAGAAGCTATAGATTTGTGAAGTTTGTTTCGGGCTTTTTCATTTGTGTATCCCAATCACAATGGGTATTATCTTATGTATTTGTATTTTATGTTTTGTGTTGAAATTATCTTTATTTGAAATGTGTAAGAGAGTGTATAGATTAGTATAAGTTTCAGCTATATGTGTAGTGTATTAGGTACCTATGGTTTCTTGGTGACATTGTTATTTTGTCTGTATTTCTTTGCCCTTATCACCCACTATTTTTTTCCTTGTCAACCAAGTAAATATTGACTTAGTATCAACGGTTTAGGGTTAGTCAGTATTTATAATACTTCCTTTATTTTTCTTTTCATTTCTTTATTCATTTATTTTGTATTTAAATACATGTATTTAGTCATTATTTATAGACAATAGTTAGTGAGTTAGGTTGTATTTACATGTATTTAACTATGGTTTTAAAGACAAAATAAAGGAATAAAGGTGCATGAATGGGTATTCATCAAGTAGGGCTTGAGTTTTAGCTAGACGTGATGTGTCCACCTATTAAGAGGAAGTAAGGATGCAATCGAAAATGGCCCAACGATGTTGGGATGTGTCAATCCGAGAGAAAGTGGTCGATCTTTAAGATTGAAGAGACCTGAAAAGTGGCACCAATATGCAAACCTACACAAGGACGGTGGGTACGTAGAGGAAGATTCATTTTGGTAGTGAATAATATTAAAGTCTCCGGGTGGATGGTGTGATCTCTGATATCACGAATGATTTCCAACTACTCTAGCAAAGAGTCTTTTCATAATAAGGAGTGCATATATTTGTTTTAAGTGGAGATTATTTTTGCTTGAAATATGAAGAAGTTAATATTTGTGAAGCAATCAAAGTTGGTGTCCATGTATTGGAAAATCGAAGGGTCTAACCGATAAAATACCCCATAATTTACAAATGTGGTTAGAATGCTAGAAATCAATTGAAGGAAATCAACTACATGGATTAATTTCTCTAATTCTGGTTTCTTAAAAGACAAATAGGTTTAAATTGAATTTATTATACAATCTTTTTATCCTAACTTTTCCAAAGACCACCTTACCCTCTAATATTCTAGGAAAGTGGTTTAATATCCACGTGTTTTACTATAAATGACTGCTTAGGTTATTGAAGATTACAACTAGTAGACCAAGCTCAAATCTATAGTTTTCTCGTACTACATACTTTCTCGAGGAAGTAATTTTTATGTGCAATGTAGTCAAATGACACTAGCAAGTTAGGTATAATTTCTCTCGAAATTTTGAGGGTATTAGATATGATTTATGAAGGTGGTAACCATGGAGAGGAAACACAAATGAAGTTCCAAGAATAGTAGATAATTTTGACAATAAAAAATGCTTTATTATCAATGGTACTTGATGTAGGAGGCTTAGTGTAATTCTTTATGGTGTTGAATCTAGGAGCAGAAACCACACGGGGATGGCTAGAGTGTACTTTGGAGCCTGTGTTGGAGGTGAGGGGCCAGTGAGTGGAGCATGTTTAATGGTCAGGGTAGTCTTCATTTTATTCATCGCTTTTTAGAAGGGAGAAAAACCACACACATGATGATATTTTAATAAATGGTTATGCCCATGCTTTTAAGACATAAATTGTGTTACCCATAGATTCTCGATCTAGATCCAAAGTGAGTTAAAGTCACATGTTAGAAAAGTAATCATGGTGCACGGGGAAAGGTAGGGTTTCAATGTTTACCTTAACCCATGAAGTGTCATGGCAGATATCAAAGGGTGTCAGTGTAAGTTCAACAATAGGGGTGGTTGGAGTTTGATCCTTGTCCCAGGTGAAAGGGGAATGGTGAGTGGGACCAACATCCTGGCATTTTGAGATCACAAAGTGGGCAGAGGTATTTTCTGAGGAGGGGTTATCGTAGTAAGTAAAGGACACTTTCTGGTATTAGTTAATGATATGGAAGGTGGATTCAAAAACACCTTCAATAGTCACAGTCTCGATACCCTTAGGTACAGACTAAACCTCCAAGATGTTGCATTTCGAAATCACAGAGTTTCTCAAAGTTTTTGATGAGGTTGTTTACATATAGGATAAGTGGTGATGAAGAGGTATACCTTTAACCACCAACCAACAAGGGGTCATTTCTTCGATGCGTTTGACTCCAAAGGAAGGAGACTAATGTTGGAACCAAATAGTGACTTTGTTGACGGAGATAACAAAGTTATATATATCGTTCTTATACATCTTCTCAGTAGCTACTTCAACCACAAGTTGTTTCTTGGAAACCTTCCAAAAGAAGCAGAAGGTGTCAACCCCATCTCATTAACGAGGGCATTTTTGGCCCAACCCATGGAAGGGATACCCCTAGAAAGCTTCGCAAGGACGCACCAGAGGAGCTGTCACTTGGCTATCAGGGATTCAGTGCAAAACTCTACATGCCAAATAGGAGAGATGGTGGTGTATGCGTGCGATTGGGTGTCTCTAGAAGGGGGGGGGCTATCGTTGGACATTAGAGGCACAAGCACTAGGATTCTTTGGGACAAAAGCTTGATGAATCATAATCAATGAGAAGATTTGTTTTTTCTTTTGTGTGATATTAGGGCTTTGCTCAGGTTGAAAGGATGGCATGAGTTTGAGTTTAAGCATGACTTAACAATGTGTCCTAACTCATGACATGCGAACCAAAATATTGGGAAGGGTCATGATCATATGATATGACCAAGATGAAGGAACTTAAGATAATTCACATTTTTATGGGGCGGTGGGAGTTGCAAGGTTGGGATGGGGCTCTTTATGTGGTGACATAATGAGCAAGGTGCATCGTATATTTGAACATGATATGGGGTGCTTGTCTTTGTTGATGTACCCGTGGGAAGTCCAATAGGTTGGCATGCTTTTCAATAATGATAAGAAGTGAAGAGTGTGGGATACGTAGATCGGGGATGGAATTTTGTTTCTACGTAGTAGGTTTAACATGGGACAAAATCCTTGATGGAGTACAAGGTTGATCTTGAACCAAGGGGCCCATAGAGGCATGATACATGTACCTAAAGGATCTCGTCGCAACGTTATCTTGACATTTGTCAATATCTTTTGTCCAGGACAAGATCAGAGGTGTATTATATTTAGGGTTTGGGTTGTATATAATTGGTCGGGGAGGCACCGGGGTATCGGGTTTTGCATCTAAAATAGTAGATCGATCCCACTGTTTAAGAGTAGTGGGTGATGTGGGATTAATGTGTAGAGGAGGTGGTGGGGAGGAGTTTGATGAGTGTTAGTTCAAATGTTGGCCATGTATGGTTAACCCAACAAGAAAGAATTTTTGACTCGTATAGGTTATGTATAAGTTCGATTTCGAGATCTTGATTTTCTTTAACCATGGTGATGTATGGATGTCCTTGTCAATTTATGAATCAAGACCTCCACAAGAATTGAAGTGGATTTTATATGTTTTAGAGGCCGGGCTTAAAATTTGTAGGTTTCATGGGCTGGACATTTTTTCCTAGGTAGGGGTGTAGTATTCATGTCTTTGAACCTTACGTGTTTTAGGTATGTGTTTAGGAAGCTTCTTGTTATTTTTTGTATATCAAAGAAGGATGTGAAAGGGATGTTGTTATAGTTGATACTAAGGTACTTGTTGGAGTTGGGTTGGATTTTTGGTGAAGGGTAGGAAGGCTAGCTTAAAATGGGGGGGGGGGGGGGTATTGATCTTTGAAGTGAGTTTCTTCTAGAAGATATGCTTTATATAACAACTACAACCTATATTACCGAGGAGGTGGAAGATGGACCAAAAGGAGCGTGGAGGGAGAAGAAAGGATGGAGCAGAGATAAGGGGTGTGGATGGCATGCCTAGGGTTAGTGGTGGTTGGGTGTCAAATAGCAACAACCTCAGGGTGGTGATGAATCTACATTTCATCACCTTTATTCTTTCATTTGGGTCTTAAATCCCTAGTTAAATGCATGTAAGTAGAATTATTGGACTAATAACTCCTCCATACAGATGAAAAAGCTGCAAATAAAACTTTGTAGACTAATAACTCCTCCATACAAACTCAGAATTCATATCTATCTAATATAGGTAGTATTAATAAATTGGCTTTTCTGGAGTCCAATTGTCCAATAATCACATATTTTATTCATTTTATTTATTATTTATAATTTTTACTTTTCTTATATTTTTAAATGCTTGTAAATATCATGTGAAATATACTTAAAATTAAAACACAAAATAACATTTAAAATACATTGAAATAAATAATGTATTAAAATATATAGACATATTATACATGTAAGATATGTATTCCTATTTACTTTAATATACAAATTAAATCATAAAAATAAAATAAAACTTTACATGTATTTAAATATATCATAAATATAATATATATATATATATATATATACGAATTATATTTAAAATACAAAATCAAAGTAAAATACCTCAAATTTTAGCATTTATACCGATATATACTTGTAAAAAATAACGCCTAATAAATAAAGTTTTGAAAAAAATAAAAATATCCATAGAATAATACATAAAATAATAAACAATTTTTATGCTTTGGATTTTATTTATAAAATTCATTTATTATTTTAACATAACTAATAAAAGATTTATTCCCCTGATTTTTCTTGTTGGTCCATGCAGACCAACATCAGTAACCATGGAATGTTCACCACCTAGTAAGCTCTCCTTTTCCCCTGCAACCTTTGTTAGAAGTCACGAGACCCTTTGAATTCTCCATTTTGTTGGCACTGTTCCATGGTTTGATGGATATCGATGTCTTCACCAAACCTCTTCCCTACTTCTCCATTATTCTAGCCATCTAGACTCCACCAACCTCCACTCCTTCTCGTGCAATTCCTCACCCCCTTTTGCCAAAATCCATATCTATAAACAAAACCCATCTTCTCCATTTTGTATTTTGATCCTTGTTTGTCTTCAATAACCCCAATAGGAGCTCCTAGGTTAATTTACCTAGTGACAACAAGCAAATCCCTTTACTTGTTGATGTGGATAAGGTCAAGAAGTGGAAGAATTCCCATCACCGGAGTACCTCTACTGGGGGCCATCTGCTCCTTAGCAATGCCGGGTAGAGATGCTAAACTTAGGTTTCTACATCACAACTCTTTTTCGCATCTTAATTTAATCTTTAACTTACACAATTAGAATGTATCTTAGTTTAATGACTAAATCATAGTTTTCTGTAGCTTGGAGCTCCATCCCTAATTTGCCATTAACTCCACTTTGTTTTGACTCGCATCCATGAACATTTAAATCCTCATCGCTTTCTCCATTGAACCACCCATCTCTCCTCCTATTATCTCACTCAGATTAGGGAGACCATGCTTCATCCTCCGCCTTCCGCCATAAGCTATTCTCTCCTCCATTCCACTATATGTATTAACTTCAAACTAGGTAGAGGGTGTTTCCCTTCGAGCCCCGTGATGTTTTGTGCAGGTTAGAGCACTTGAGGCGATACCTGCGAACATATTTTTCTCGAACTTGGACACTTACGTCGCTGGAACTACAAGACCCTCTCGGTCCCCATCGATGGGACCTGGATGCCATTAGAGGGCTCCTGCAGGCATGGGTGGGGACCTGGATGCTATTAAAGGGCTCCTGCAGGTGTGGCTGAGTCTCAGCTATGTGACAGACTTGTCAGAGATCAATAAGGTGGGCAAAACTTGAAGGAATGGATGATTGAATGCATGGTAGAGATTTATTCTTCACTGTTCTTACATCCCCCTTCTTGTTGTCAGATTACAAGCACAATCGAGATCTATTCTGGCCCATTGATCTTATAGTGAAACGTTGCCTCACTCCAACTGTTAATAAGGTTAAGTGGGCCTATGTGGCACTATTATAACTACCCATCCAAGCGCCTAAAGGGGTTAATTTCATAGTCCCCCCCCCCTCACTTGCTTTTTTTAATTTGTGTTTAGTCTTGTAAATACAAATAGTAGTTTACTTTTTATTATAATATTTACAATTACACCCTCAAACTGGAACAAATTTGAGAATAGGTCCTTTACCATGTCACCTCATGTGCTTGTATATGAGAGGTGCTAGGACTTTTGCATCCTAGACCCTCTAGGACTATATTTCTATTGAGACCCATATTTCGTATAAATAGTGTTAAGTTTCTAGACCAATTACATGTAAGGCCCTGACATTCATTTTATTTACATTTATAACCCTGCTAGGAGTATATTAAATGTGGATTTAATTGGTAAAATTGCTTTAATGCCCATGGAATTTAATTTTAGTGTAATAATATGCATTTAAACTTTATTTAAATTGTGTTTAGGTCCCTGTTAGTTCTAGAATAATATTTTATGTATATTTATTATTAAAATAACACTTTATTTGTAAAATTCATGGGAAATTATTTAAGGTGCCTGCCACAAAAATTTATCTTATATTTTTTACTAGGCATTTTAATTTAATTTCTTATTTAAGAAAATAAAAAACAAGCTTTTTCTTCCTTATTTTCTTATAAAATCTAAAAAATTATAGAACTAACTTTATAAACTCAAAAAAGTAGAGTTACTATATTATTATAAATTCTATCTCCAGATCAAAAATCACAAAAAATAAAACTAAAACTTTTAAAATCACAAAACCTTAAAAATGTAGAAATATCAACTTGAAATATAAAAAATAGTTTTTAGCTTATATTTTTCTTTAATATATATTATTTATTAAAAATCCATTTGGGAAATTTTGAACCTATTATCAATTTTTAAAAGCCTAAAACATTTGTTTATTTTTTATCATTGTTTTGTACCTTTTAAAACTTTAAAAATACCTAAAAATTAGCAAAATTATATAAAAATTCCAAAATAGAGAAAATACTAAAAAACACTTATTTTACAAATTTTGAGCATATTTTTATATATTTAAAAATAAAAATCCCTACATATCTTATATAATCAATATACTGCACATATAATACATATTATTACTACTTATAAATATATACGATGAAATGGAAGCTGGCTGCTCCATGGAGCAATTTCCCCTCCTTTTTTTATTTTTTTTAAAATTTGTTTCATGTATATTCATCTATATATCCCTCCTACATGTCATTAAAATTTCGTGAGAAACGGAGACTCCTATGCCCTCCATCCAGAACAGGTAATTTTTAACTGTCTGAAATTTCCTGTAAATTACCTGTTGTAGATGGAGGGCATAGGACTCTTCGTTTCTCACAAAATTTGAATGACATGTAGGAGATATATAAATGAATATACATGAAAAAATTTAAAAAAAAAAAGAAGGAAAAATTTCTCCATGAAGCAGCCATCTTAGCTGCTCCATGGAGCAGCTTCCCTTTCCTCAATATATATTATATTTTAAAAATAAAAAAATTACACAATATAAAAAGAAAATAAAAATAAAAAAATTAGAAAAATAAAAACCATTAAAAATCCATAGAAATCGATCATAATTAAAATGCATAAAAATAAAAAGGGTATAAATGCAAAAAATCATTATTATTAATTATAATTAATTAGTAGTAATTACACAGTCCCCCATTACTCTCAATGGTCCGACCCATGCACTTGCGCACTATACACACATTTGCAGTGTGTAATAAATTTCACCTCACCTTATTTCATTGCATATATTATCCTTGGGTTGATTATTTATCAGATTTTGATTAGTTCAGGTATTGAGAGCCAAGAGTGGCACTGATGCAACGATTACCAGATCTGACTTGTCAGGCACTGCAAGCCCTCTAAGATTGGACATTAGGCACCCGTCCCAATTCGATCAACAAAATGTCACCATTATTAGGGAACAATGCGTAGGGTGGGATAGTTGTACATACTATCAGCCTAATTATCTGGTTTTTATTTCCTTTTATATGATTACTTTATTTGTGCTTTTTTGTTGACTTTTCTACGAGGTCCCTCTATGCGAGGATGGTCTTCTAGGGGACCGAGGCAGCCAAGCAAAGCGGAGACCAACCTTCTTTAAAGAGCTGACAGTATTGAGCAACAAATCTAGATGACTTGGCTACATTGTAAATACTATTGTACATAATATTAAAAAAATGCATATTCAAAAACTCCAAAACGAATAGACGAGAAAAAATCCAAGAAAATCAATTCCTGTTGGGGGATGTATGTACATATAGTCAATAGCAAGCTTGAGGTTCAAAGCCAAATACATATGAACTGGCAACCGGATGACTTGGCAACACTGGTCAGGTATCCTAGGATAGG
The DNA here is from genome assembly GCA_037367405.1 of Ottelia alismoides. Taxonomy (NCBI): domain Eukaryota; kingdom Viridiplantae; phylum Streptophyta; class Magnoliopsida; order Alismatales; family Hydrocharitaceae; genus Ottelia; species Ottelia alismoides. Next base: position 537,813 of record JAZKJV010009692.1, on the reverse strand, counting down.
TAGCTACATTATCTACCATCCATTTTCTTCTCCACCTCCTCTTCTTGAGTTGGTTGTACTTGAACTTAGAAGGGAATATCCCACTTCTCGAGGAAAGAGTTATTGGATTGGGGAATTAGGGTCACCATGTTGGAGAAGACTGACTTTTACCGCTTCAGCCGAGAGGATCTACATATCACTTACATTGTACAAGGTAGACTCATAGTCAAAAGGGATTGTGTATGACATCGACTTGTTGTGACCTAAGTTTTGAGGAGACTTGGGTAGAGTTTTGTGGGGATTATAGGCTATTGTGTCTCAAGTTCAACTCCCGAAAATGGATCCGATTAGACCTAACTTCTAAGGGTCCGACTGAGCTCCAAACTTTGATTTTGTGAAGAGAAGATTAGAAGTTAAAATAAATCCAAGTTGTTTCTTTTTCCATTCTTTATTTTCTTTCTGCACTAATAGGCATAAGTGTTTTCTAGGGACTGACAAAGGCAAGTATATGGGGGGTGATGAATCTTCATTTCATTACCTTTATTCTTTCATTTTGGCCATTAAACCCTAACTAACTTCATGTAAATAACATTATTTAACATAAACTAACACATATTATTTATTGTGTAAATATTGTAAAAAATACTACATTTAAAGCTAAAATAAAAGAATAAAGGAAAGAAAATAAAAAGAAATGCAATACAAAAGGCATTGAATATCCCTAAACCTTGAAACCTAGGTATCATGATGACTGGGTTGACAAGGAATAAAGTATGTGGAGATAAGGAACAAAAGTACAATAAAAAACTAATTCAAATTCCACCAATAAGTCCATTTTGGGACCTATTTTATTCTTTATTATTTATAACTCACAATAATAAAAATTGTACATGAAAGTTGTGTATAATAAAACGCATAAAAATACAAAATTTATTTCACATAAAAATAACGAACACTATGCTTTATACACCTAGAATAAAAATCTTAAACCCAAACTTCACAGACCCATATCATCCCCATATGAACTTAAAATTTACGAAAATAATCTTTAATTGTATATAACTTTTAGTTAGATATTTAATGAAGGTGGTTTCATCTAATTTGGAGTTAAGACGAAAAAGTTAGGTTTTAAACCCCATTGTTCAGTATACCTGATTAAAATATTCATTTCATATGTGCTTATATCTTCTTCACAATTTATAGTTTTAGAGTTTTTTAAATAATATTTACAACATATTTACAAACCAAGAATAAAATAAAATAATGAAGAATGCACTAGAATATATAAGTAAACAAAAATACATAGATGACTTATACATGTACATACATATATATTCAATATACATATTTATATAAGTGTACAAAATACTTCTGAAAAAATAAAAATATTTTTAGGTATTAAAATAATTTATAAATAATATATATAATAATAATAAAATATAAAATACAAATTAGAAAATATTCAAAATATAGGAAATATATTTGTAAATGCATATACAAGAAGTAGCACAAAATTAAAAAATGTGTAAAAATACAAAAAAACCCATAAATACTACATAAAATAATGAATAATTTTCATGTTATAAATAAAAATTGAATAAATCATTTATTATTTTATTTTGAATTCTTTATGAATTTATATTCAGTTTTATCCTGTTATGACTTACGTGAACCAATAGGGTTGTAGCCTTGGTTGACCGTCGATCAACTGAGACCTGCGCAATCCTAGGTCCTATGCCTCACGGACCGCCTGACTTCATAGATTTTACCCACTCCTCCTTGCATCTTCTCGCTGAATTCCTTTAACAATTTTGATCCATGATCATCATTCTATCACGCAAGTGTCTCTCCTCGATGTGGAGTGCTGCAGCAAACCCTAGCCTCGTTCAAAGTCAACATGTATAAAACAAAGTCACCATCCACATTTTGATTTTGATATCACTCCCACTTAAAAATCCTCAAGTGTCCTAGTCCTTAATGTCACTGATGACAACAACATCTTCACCCTATTACTTGGCGTAAAGGAAGAGGTAGGTCGATATGAAGATCCGAGCATCGCCAGAGTAGCTGGAAGAGCTCCTCCTTGGTTCCCTACTTGTTAGGTACAACCATAGATATCTTTTGTGATTTCTATTCCTAGAATAGTACATAGTGTAGTTTAGGATTTAGTTTCGAACGTCTTCATAGTTTATTTCTTAAAAATTCCAAATCGAAGTTTGCCTTCTGCTTCGGCCACTGTTCCACCATCTTCCAATCGTTCTACGACTAGCCTATCACGTCCATTCTCTCCCCATTCAAGTTCTGAACGCCCCATGCACCTCCATCCTACCTGATCCTCGCTGGATAAGGGAAACAACTCTCCTCCTTCACTGTACGTCGGAGAGCCTATGCCCGACCTCAAATCCGTTCATTTCCGACTAACAAGACCCTCAGACCATGTGTTCTTGCTAAGCTCCAATGTAGTTTCTAAAGGCCCTAAGACCCGTCGTGGATCGATTTTGATTCGACACGAGCAACCTGGAGCGCGAAAACTTCTTCGACCTTCGAAGACCTCTTTGATGGCCCTTAGACCCATTTAAAGCTGCCAGCTGCTCTGGGGTACCTCCAGGAAGCTTTGTGGCCTTTTTGCTTCACTAGATACTACAAGAGGACAAGGTTACATTCGATTGAAGCTCAAAAGAAGAGGTGTTATTTCTTGTTCTTCCAAGCCTCTTCTTAACCATCCGATTGTGTCCACATGCCAGATCTTTCAGAGACGTTGGATGCTGCCATCCTCGATCGTAAATCGAACTTGTTAGATCTAATATGGTCCTTTCACGGCAAAGGGGAATCGCCTGCCCACCATGTGGATTAGCGAGGAGTATCCAACCGTCAGTCAACATACGTTTGGGGTATTTATCTTAAGTCACCCTCCCATTTTTATATTACTTTTACTTCATTAAATAATTTTTAGCGTAAAAATTTTGGGTTTTTTTGCAATAAACACCATGTATTCGCTTTAGTTCCACTTGGGTCCTTTGCTACGTCAGGTGTTGGGATTTTTGCAAAGACCGCTCTATGGTTGTGTGTTATTATTTAGTCTAGAAATTTTGTATTTAGGTTCAAAACTTTTTGGGATAGTTGCATGTATGCCTTTCCATAATTTATAAATTGCATTTGTACCCCTACTAATGTGGAATGAATTAAATATTTATGGGTAATTTACGTAGTAGCCGCTATATTTTGGAAATTGGATACATATTTCTTGTTTATTTATTTTTATTTGCAAATTAGTCCCTACTAGTATTGCATTTTCATTTTATGTTTTCTTTGAATTAAAAATATGACAATCCATTTAATAATTATAGGATTTGTAATATAAGTGCCTTATATTTTATCTCATCACATATATTTTTCATAGGATTTTTAATGTTATTTTCTTATTTTTGAAAATAAAAAAAATTATTTTATCATTAGTTTGAATTAAAAAACCATCAAAATTAGAAAAATATTTTTAAAAATTATAAAAATAGGGGTTATGTATTATTTATTTTACACCTACAGACCAAAAATCATTGAAAATAGAAAGAAACGCGATAAATTAAAAAGCTTCAAAATCCTTATAAAAATTATTAAAAATCATAAAAAATGTGTTTTTTGTTCTTCTATTTTTTTTATATATAATGTATATTAAAATAAGTTTTGAATTTTTTAGCTATTTAGCTTTTTTTGAAATCTGAAATAACCCGGCTACATATTTTTACTCACTATTTTCTCATTTTAATTCAGTTACAAATCTAAAAAATAGTAAATTTTAAAAGAAAAATACCAAAAAATAGAGAAAAATAAAAAAGGAAAAATATTTTACTTCCATAATTTTGAATTTTTTAAAATATTTTACAAATATCTGAATCTACTTCTAATTATATAGCTATAATTCCCTATATTGTTGCTATTATTATCATAATTATTAAAGATACCAAAAATATTTTTTTAAACCTTAAAAAAAATAAAAAAGGACTGTACTTTAGGGAATTTTCTTGATTTTATCTTTATTTTATATATTCATTATCTCTATTATATATTATATCTCAATACTATACTTACTTATAATATAACAAATAAAAAAGAAATAGGAAATTAAAAATTAGGAAATATAAAATGAAATATAAAAATTATAAAGAAAAAGCACATTAAAATATACAAAAATAAATAATCAAAAAATATTAAATAATTAAAACCCATGAAAATTAAAATCTTCATAAAAACTTCAAAAACAATTATTGACATTTTGCAAACTTTTGTTGTCTATTCCTCGTTCTCCTTGTATTGGACACTCTACACTACTTGCTCTATGCACATCATTTGTAGAGTTATAATAAATGTTAACTCCACTTTTATTTTGCATTGTTATATCTATTTATGGATTAACCATTTAATAGTTCGGGTTTTGCGAGCAGTCTCCTCAACAACATTCTATCTTCGCTTTGTGAGGATATTTTAGACCCTCGCCAAATCCAACTTTCAAATGGCGTTGTTGTCGGTGAGCAACTCGTAGGATATATTTTGGGTGTTGATTTTCCTTCACCATTTCTACTTCATTATTTCTCTTGATTATTTTCTTTTCAATTGGTATAATAATTTCATTGTGCTAATACATTCTGTTTTTTTTCTTGTGAGGGACCTCTAGGCGAAGGCGACCGCTTAGGAGGTTGGAGCACCCGAGCTATGAGGAGACTAGTCGTTCCTTTTGTGAGCTACTTGGAGAGAGAAAGAGAGAGAGGAGGACCTTTAGCGTACTTGCCTATGTTTTAATTTTTTGTGAGATAGTATCTTGGATTTTCATCATTAATTTGTAATAATACATGTAGACATGGAGTTAGGGCTGTCAAAAAAATCTCAGGTTCGACATTCGCTCAGGTTCGGCTCGCTAAAAGTTCGATTCAGATTCGATTCGAAATTAAACGAACCGAACCTGAACACGAGTTTGGGCTCGATTAAATAAACGAACCGAACCTCAAAAACATAGGTTCGCTCAGGTTCGGTTCGTTAAAAGCTCGATTATATACACTGATACATACATACATACATAAAAATATATACATATACATATATATATATATATTGTACATATAAAGAAAAATATATTCTCTTAAAATGTGAGGGCTCTCTCTTAAATTTTCCATAAATATACATATGTATATTGTACATAGGAAAAAAATTATCTCAAAACATGAGGGCTCTCTTAATTTTTCCCAACCAATCCCTATTCCCTAATTCCATTTCCACTTTCCAGGGAACAAACCCTCATTCCCCTCTCGACTCCTGAGTTCCGCCTGCCGCCTGGGCTGCCTCCCATCTCGCCCTCATCTCCCCTCTTGTTCGTATGCACAACGCCTCCCATCCCCACCCCTCCTATTGCAACTTGCGAGCGATCCCTCGACTTTCGGATGCCGCCTGCCGGTCATCACCCTCCCCTCTCGCTCGGAAGTTGCCGGTCACGCCCTCCCCCCTTGGCTCTCGGCAACTCGCCCTCACACTGTCCATCGCTCTCCTCCCATCTCGCCCTCACTCAGTTCAAGAATGTCAAGAGCTCAAGCTCAGTAACTGGTCTTTTTCTCTGACAAACTAATATATTTTTATATCCTACAATCCCTACTTGTATCATGTATGCTTGTTGTTTAGATCAGTTTACTTTAACACATGAAAACAATTATAAACTTACGGTAACCCATCTTATTTTGTTGCTTCTTTAGCTTTTAAATGTGCGTATAAATTTTTTAGAATGTTTCTTCTTAGCCTTGAATTTTCAGTTTGGAATGGTTGTAAACTTATGGTCAAGCTTGATGTCATTGATTTATATGTGTTTTAAGGTTGAAATGAGATATATTTTTAAGTTGGCTTGTATATCCATCCATATAAATATAAGGAAAATGGTATATAACATACACTGTTGAAGTTTTTTTATCAAAAAACATTAACCAATGCAAAAATACATATATATTTAGCATTATCAATGTTTATTCTAAAACGAGCCTTTAACGAGCCGAACCGAGCCTTCACGAACGTTACCCGAGCCGAGCCGAACCTGAACACGATTTTTATTTTATCGAGCCGAACCGAACCCGAGCCTTAAAGTTTACTAAACGAACCGAACCGAGCCTGGGTAGGTTCGCTCAGGTTCGGCTCGTTTACACCCCTACATGGAGTTGAACTTTTGGGCCCAATTTCCAAGTGTTTGTTCACTTGAGCTCACCAAATTTTCTCGTGCTTTTATCGCCTTTATTTTTTTATTTTTTTTTATTTTGAGTTTTTCTTATTATTTTCATTTGTTTTGTCGAATGAGCCCCTGACATTTTAGGATTTTAGGATTGCCAAACTGAATGAGGCACGACCCTTAAGGAATAGAGCCAAAAACTCGATATGTCGTTACCTCAGTTGCCACCGGGGACCATCAAAGTATTGGCGCTTCTATCGTACAAGATTACATAGGGATTTGTCCACGACAGTGTTCCCACCATGTTTGGAGCACCCGACTTGGTCTTATGTATGGAGCTTAGGCCATATCCTCATGGGTGTGTCTATTTCATCGGTTTGTGTCTAGTTACCCCACTTATGGGGGGAGTAGTGTTTTCGTCTATCGGCTCCCTCTCTCTTTTCTTTGGCTAAGTAACCACCTAGGACCGGTATTGAGGAGCTTAAAAAGTGCAGATCATAGGATACGAAGGAGGTCGAACAAGTACGAGGATACTTTCTTAGCAATACATGCTCTCCTCTAGGGCTAGCTGTTAAGGACTCATGCCAGTTTTTGCACGAATCACAACTCTAAAATTTAAAAGATAAAAATAACCGAACCTTCACGACTTCACATGTCTTGAGTTGGTGAACACAATTTTTTGGTGGTTGTTTGTTTTGAATTAGGTCCAAAGATCAAAGTCCTGTGCAGTTGCACATTTTTGTCACTTCTTTAAATTTGCATTCCTCCTTTTGACCTCCACTCATTGTGAGCCTTCTATTGTTTTACATTTCCTTTATTTCTTGTTCATCATCGCATCGTTCCTCTACATTGATCTTCTTCTACCTCCAAGATGTTTACTCCAGGATGACTTATTTAGGACTTCACGAAAACCCACATCGACTCCTCTAGTTTGGTATCTCCAATAATTTGGGTGATTCCCAGGTCCATGGTTCAAACTCCGTAAACCACCTTCAAAACTCCCTACTTCTTCTTCCTTACACAGACCACAAAAACTCTCTTGGGTTTTGTCCTTTCTGGATGGATATTTATTTCACTCCATACACTTGCCCATCCCTAATAAGATTCAGAATTGACCCTAATTCTATAACATTTTCTCCATCTAGTGCCTGCATGCAAATTAATCATGAAGTATTGCCCATTGCAGATCTTGACCATGATCTGGAGCCCATTCTTTTATGATCGGAATAAGAGATGGCACCCATGTATAAAGGAAAGGGATCGCAACATTCGAACACAAAGCCAAACACAGAGCAAGGCACTGGCCCAAGTCAGAATGAAGTAAACAGTTAGCTCTTAACCTCCATCCATGCCATTCAATAGCAAATAATTGACCAAACTCTAGCTCAGGTCGCCATTCAAGATATGTTGAATGACTTGAGGAGGATATCGAAATAGAGGGAAACACCTCAAGGAGGAGGTGATGATGACCATGTAATGATGATGATAACACAGTAGATGGACCTCGCGGAGATGATGGAGAAGCAAGCAGAGTTCGACCCAAACCACATTAAAGGAGAGCTATAATTCAGGGGCTGACTTCATCAATTATGGATCCAAATCCTACCGATCCATCGACACTTTGGGATAAAACCACAACTCCTTTCGCTCCTCCCCATTTGATGAATTCATGATTCATTAACATTTTTTCTGCATTTTGACTTAAAATCATTGAAAAATACATGTAAATATGCATTAAATCTCATCTTTTATCAAATGCATAGTAATGAATAAAAATGTCACTTATGTATTAAAATAATCTAAATGAATAAAAGAATGAAAAGAATGAAAATAAAAAGAAGTTAGACTGTAAATATGTATATATGTTCATAATGACTAAATAAAATATAAATATAGCTCAGGGATATGTTTATATAACCTAAACCCTGAGACCAAGTCAACATGGATTGGTCAACAAATAAATAAGTAGGGGGAGATAAGGAAGAAAACCACAAAAAGAATTAATTATTCACTTTAAATATTATTCCTTATTTATCAAATAATTATCAAAACTTCAATATTTTTTAATTAATTAATATATATTTTCACCAAACTTTCTTCTATTTATTCTTGAAAATGTATAGAAAAATACAAAATAAGTTAAAAGTATTATCTTTTATATATGCCAAGAAATCCAACTTTTAAATTGTCATTTCTCAACTTCTGAACTTCAAAACTTATTCACACAAACTCCAATTTCACTTTTCTCCCCTTTAAAGTTCATAAAATAATATTATCTAAATAGTGAAGGTGATTTCACTAAAATCGTAGTTCGTTTGCAAAAAGTTGATTTTGGGACCTAATGACAATTGGGTTTTGGACTATTTATTTTAATCATAACATAATAGTTTTATTTTTAATGATTTTATAATTTTTAAGTTTTTTCTTAATCTTATATATTACATATAATTTTTTTAAAATGTTTAGACAATATTTAATATTTTAATGAAATAAAAAACTCTAATTTATAATTTAATTTGAACTGTGTAACTTATATCCATATTTATTTATATATTTAAATTAATTTATGATAATTTATTATTCTAATAATTAATAAAATATAAAATGACATGTTATGTATTAATTTATTAAATTAAAAAATTATAATCCTATTTATTAAGAATACTATATACATATCTATTAATATTGTATTTATATTTCATTAAATATGTATTATTTATAAAAATACATTATACAATAATTAATATACTTAGTTATGCACACTTTTCATCTTTATACCTATTTTAAATAATGTTATTTACTATTTATTAGCTATTTTATAAATTTCAACCAACTAGGTGATGAATGTATCAACGCCTGGTTCTTATTCCCCAAGAACTAGTTGTTGCACTTCTGTTCTACCAGCCCTTCTTCAACTAATTTTACTTGCTAAATCCTTCAAATAAATCACCATCTCCACCCTTGATTCCCTACTCCTAAAATTCTAGATCCATGCCAGTCCTCCAATCACCTCTAACATCTTCTCGATTCCCCTATTTATTGATCATAAGATTAGTTGTTACGACCTAACTTCTTCCACTTCCAGAACAACTGACCATCAACCCCGCCTTCCAAGCTTTGTAGCTTCACTGCTGGTGGTGACAACACCAAGGTTGATGATCCGTGTGCAAGTCCAATCAACGTAGGTGAGGCTCTAAGGCTCCAAGACTTGAATCATGTCCGACACAGACATGCCCAGCTTCGGGAACCTCGCCGACTCGTCGAGCAAAGATCTGAGGTCAAACACCTCAAAATCCCAAATGCGTCCTTCATCTTTCAATTCCTTGTATTTTGTGCTTGTTTAGAGTGTTTAATCCCAGATTAGATTCTAATAATCATCACTTAGAATCACATAACAAATTCCACATTTGATTCGATACCAACTCACTCCCAATTTCATCTGAAATCCCATTCTCTGGAACTCCATCTTGGTCTGCAAGATACTTTACTTTTTGGTTGATTGGCATATAAATCGAGCAAACCATTCATCCTTATAGGTCTATAAAACATTTGGGGCAATTATTCAACCATTGGATGCAACAAAGTCATCATCAACTTTTACCAAGTCATAGATCTGGACTCCATCTAGATTCTAGAGCCTAAACCTTGGCAAGGCTACCTTCCTAATCATCGCCGCCTCCTTCTTCATTCTTTGCCCGCTGTAGGCGAGCTCCAGGGAGATAGGAGACCCCATCCTGGCCATGATAGAGTAGTCACATCACTGATAGCCACTTCATCTTGCCGGAGAAGAAAGATCTTCACCACCTGCAATCAAGATTAGGGTAAGAATGATCGAAGAACACAAGGAGTTCAATGTTTTTGCCATGTCTCCATCACCGACAGCTCAGATATGATGGACTATTCTAATCCAGCCCGTCCACTGAAATAGTGTGAAAATTATGCATGAGTCCAAGGAGAATCCGGAAATTAATACCTGCCTCCAAAACTTCCTATTTTTACATTTAAATCCCCACATAGGGACACAAGTGTAAAGTTTTCATATTTCCTTGTTTAGGTCCCTGACAAGGAACCTAATTGAAAGGAAGGTCATTTGTATTTTTTCTACATTAGATTTTGAACTATTTGGACATTTGTGGACCATGTGGACCCTTAGACACTATTATTACGCCGTAACATTTTTTACATTGTATTTTGTCGAATTTTGAATATTTTTTTGAGCTTCATTCTTTGATTTTCATCTCAATCTTCAATACATTTTGATTTGTTTTCATATCTTTTTATTAAGTCTATTGCTCGAGTTATTTATCTACTATAAAGTATTATCTATATCCCATATTATTCCATCTACTATATTGCAAATAAATCATTTTGAAAATATCCCTTTAAAAATTAAATAAAAATTGGAAATAAAAATAATAAATAATAAAAATGAAAAATACAAAAATAAAATTATCACTAAAGAAGAAAAGAGGACCTTTAATAGGAAATCACAAGAGAGATTTTCTGCCTTCTTGTGTTTGACCAAGGCACACTTACATGTATATATAAGTAGTGAACAACATCGAATTTATGTCACTGTTGAATTTTGTTTGAGCGGTTTCTACATTGACAACTCTATTAACCACGGACAAAATCCAATTATCAATATGGCAAAAAGGAGACAAACATCCATCTACAACATTTCTGTCATATCTACACTACAACTCACTATCTGATCATCCCGTTGGGTATAGTCAAGATGACCACCTTCCCATTCTGCCTCCAGGGCAAGGCCCTCTACTAGATCAACCATTTGGGGAAGGTGGCGATGACCTGGGAGAATCTAAAATTAGCTTTCCTACATAAGTACTATCGTCTCGACCGTCTTAATCTGATGCAGTCGAAGATTGCTAGCATCTCTCAAGGATCCCAAGAATTCTTTTATGAAACCTGAGAGAGGTTTAGTGATCTGATTGAGAAATGCCCCCATCATGACATCCCGAGGACCAGCTTCGTCCAACATTTCTTTGAGAGTTTAATAGAGTATAGTCAATGTTTGGTTAATGTTTCATGATGAGGATCCCATTTTAACAATAATGAGGATGCAAGATGACAGATTTTGAGGAGACGGCCAAAGGAGAAACACCATTATCCTCATCTCGCTTCTTCCAGATTTAGCTGCCGCAACTGGTCGTCCACAAGAATGTGCACATGGCAGACACACATGAATTCGATAGGTGCGATAAGTTAGACTTGAGCATCATTAGAAACCACCTATAAAAAGTTCATATTATCGTGAAGAGGTCACAAGAGCTAGAGAAGCTTGCGGGGATCGAGCAAAGAATGAAGAGCTTAGACAAACTCGATATTGTCACTAAACAACTGGAGCTGCTGGTAAACAACATCAGTGGATGCAACACCATGACATCCACACCTGAGACTCCAGCTGAGAAGAAGGAGTAGACATAACCACATCTACCTCAGTCGAGTCCTAGTCAACCTTTGGTCCAGCATGTATACTACGTGCAATCCCTAGAGCAACCGTCACTACAATCGCAGACACAGATGGTTGCCTACCAACTGTCTGAATTCCAACCTCAGTACGTTGAGCCTTGTTCTCCACCTCCCCCCATCATTCAGGAGGTGAATGGCAGCTGGAGTAATGACGAGTAGCCGACACATCCTCAAGGACAACCCTAGGGTCAGAATCAGGTCAGCCGACCATATCATCAACAACAAGGAGGATGGAATTTCCATCTCTACCCGACCCATCATCAACAACCTCTGCAGCATGGATACACTTGGATACAAAACAACTACAGGTAGTATAAACATCCTCCTACTTAATACCAACACTAGTACTCCTTCCTGCAATACCAACATTATGCTTCTCTTCCTCCTCCTCAATACACTTAGGGTTACAAGCAACAACCTCCCTCCTACCATCATAATCAACGGTCTCACCAAGAAAAAACCCTTTAAGTGTGCCCATATTAACCCAACCCTTAATTTTCTAACCCAGCTAGTGAACAACATGGATGAGATGAGCCAGAAGATAGACGACCTGACAACCTCCAAGACTATCATTTCATCTCCTGTCGAAGCTAATCCGAACAACTTCCATCATAAGGAGCAGGTAGGATGTAGTGTCCCAACCGATACAGGTGAAAATAATGTTGTTTTATCTAAAAACTATAAAAATAAGGAGCGGTAGAACACTCCAACCATCCACAACAACGAAAGGAAAAGGCTGAGCGTTCGATAGTGAATTGTCATCCATGCTGACATCAGGGTTAACACAAATTTTTGGGGCACCTAAAATAAAAAATACAAAAATGAAGAAACTACAAAAACACAAAAATTAACCAGCAGTCCTAGTGAAGTTGTGCCCGTGATGGAGAAGCCTACATCAATGACTGAAACAACACCAGTCGAAAGAGCCAAGACTGCCCCATTTTTGGTCAACAACACGTATATGATTTTGATTCTTCTTGCCATCTCCCTGCGCAAAAAGGTATATACATTTTTTTTGCAAGGAACATTTTCTCCTGATGAAAATATTCCTTTTCCCCAAGCAATCAAAGCTATAATTGTTAAAAAAATTGAAAAATGTTTTTCTCTAATCCCGAGATTATACAATTTTTATGAAATTTGTTTATTGAAGTGCCATTGTTGAAAGCCATGGAGTATATGCTAAAGGATATGATAGGATCCTTAAGCGCATCATGGAAGTAAGAGGATCACATCGTATGCGATTGGGAGCGACTAGCCACACTAGTAGCTCGAGGCAACGAAAATTAAAAATTTCATGTGATGAAACCACACGATCCTATAACACTTATCGTATCATTTCATCTAAACCAAAAACAAGTAATAGGATTACCTCTTGAAGCGTGGTTGCGATCAAGTCTCTAAACGAAGAGACCTCCAGTCTCAAGTTCAATCTGACGGAGGAGACGCTTGCGAACGCATTGATGAAACTCGTGCTTCTCGCAATCCATGTTGATGATCCAAGCAGTGAAATTCCTAATCTCGTCAGACGAGATCCAACGTCTTCTTAATGAACGAGGTGCACCAAGGGAGACAAACATCTACGAGCAAACAATCCATCAACATAACGATGGCGCTACGGCGATGTCGACTCTCTTAAGGACATCATGGTGGATAGCCACAAGAGAGAGGGAGAGAGTTGGTGTGTAGGGAGAACGAGAGAGAGAGAGAGATAGAGAGCATATATTGTAAACTTAAGAAGAGCAAGGGGTGCCTCTTCTTATATAGGATTTTGGGATCCATGGATCTCAATCGATGGACCACACAAATCCAATGGCTCACATTAATTTGTCTCTTTTGATGGCTATGATCTTGTTGCTAAAAACACAACAACAATTAATTTAATTAAATATATATATATATATATATCAACAAATCATCAATATATAAATTAATTAAATCAAATTAACATAGGATATCTAGGAAGGAGGCATGCCTCCCTTCCATAAATTTTTTTTGGGGGGGGCACACCTTGAATTCCAATTCAAGGTGGTCGTTCATCCTCTTTTAAAGGAAGGAGACAATCCTCTTCCTTTTTCATGAGATCTCATATCCCATGAAAATCTCCACAATTTACAACAAATATTGTTGTAGATTTATTCACACAAATAATTCATAATTATTTTGTGAACATTGCAATCATGCTACTGGAAATTTGCGAATGACATTCACAATCCAAAATAGAATGTAAATTACATTTTCAATTAATTGTCCAATCTGAATCCATTTCACATCAACAACTAATTAACAAATGTAAATTACAAATAGATTTCTCTCATATATTATAAATCGCATTTATAATATATATAATTAATATGGATAGTTCTATCCACATTAATCATATCCATGATAATTAAATGACTTTTAATCATCTTGGATCTCTATTCTAATGTTACCAAATAATATGAATCACATTCACATTATTCACATATTTGATAATTAAATCATATTTAATTATTGAAGGTAACTCTCTTTACAATATGAATCAGATTCATATTATTCATAATTAAATCACATTTAATTATCCATTTTCTATGTGCTTGGATACATATATCAACAATTAAATTATCCATGAACTCTTTCAAGGACAATGCTCTTTCTCCACGGATATTTGGAGATAAGGACAAAGTGATTATATTGTTCCATGTATAGTGACTTGGATATTGAGATCACTTCTCAAATCCAGATCTTGTGGACCTCTCATAGATGCTTGATTAAATCAAGACCACAAATCTAATCTTCTCATTGTATCTGAATCACATTCTGATCAATGTCCAACATTTGGACCAAGATCAATTTACTTCTCTACTAAGAGGAGTAACTAAAATCCAGACCTGTTACATCACTACCTAGAAATGGAAGAGTCATGGTGATATAATCGTTTATGATCACATCACCCTCATATACTCCCAATACATGTACATCTTGCATACTATAAAACCAAAATAAACCCGAAGTATTAGATCACTTTTATACTGTCTACTTCAAGATTTTATCATTAAGTTTCTCATTTGTTCATTGGGAGTTGGTATCGATTATATACTTTCCAAAAGCATATATTATACCTAGGTCTTGATCATATACTTTCCAAAAACATATATCAAACCTACAAATTTAGTCCAGCTTCCAAAGTAAGACAATCGTGCAAGGAATTTGGTTCTTCCCAATATCTCATGAGTGATCTTATGCCTTCTGGTTCAGTAATGAACCTGTATGATCCCTTTAAGAGTTCATATTACTCATATGCCCTTGCTTGCACACCGGCACGTTGGTGTATAGACCTTGCCTAGGTCTTCAACCTATTGGTCGGCCAAATGTACATACTCAAACATATAGTAACACATCTTTCTCTGGTCAGAGGATGCATGCCTATATCATGACAATATACAACATTGGACTTTGGTTATCTCGATCTCGTTATGTCAATTCTTTGACCTAACTTATCTAACACCTCCGAATTTCTATTCCTAAGTAGAGGACCCGCATCAAGAGGTTGGTTAGATATCAACCTTTTGAGAAAGGATTTCCATCTCCTCTCAGGTTGGAGATCCTCTCTTAATAATCATTTGACGGTGCTTGATGAGTTCTCAATCTAACTCTTTAGTTATTCATCTAAGAACCCTCATTTATTGTTCAATAATTAAATAAACAATTGTATGATCATTAAGACGGCCATGGTACAAAACCCTAATTGTACTTAGGGACCTATTATGCAAATTAGCTATTCTTCATTTCAAATCAGGGTTTGATATTTCCATAACATTTATTTCATAATGGCTCGACGTGGGCTCGCATGTCCAACAATCTCCCACTAGCCCAAAGAGCCATTTATGGGCTAATCATTTAAACCCACACTAATGTGACAATTATAGGCTATTTTGAAAAATATCTAGGTAAGTTGATCAGTCACTCTGTTCCCAAGAGACTATACCAAGTCCTTTTGCGACACTTGCATATCCCCTAGTAACAACGCTCGCATTCAATGCTAATGTTGCATCCTATGCAACCAATACTCAATTTTGTCAGTTATAGTGTCCTTGACAATGCAGCTCAATAATTATTATAACCATTATTACCATAATCCTTATCAGAATGCCCTTATTCCCGGAGATCTCTATCTCTAAAGGTATCCGCAGTTAAGACCTTTCGTATCACTATATGTAAACTCTTAAGTCTTTGAAGATAAGACTTAGAGATCACTATCTCTAAAGTCTTGTCATCTTTGAAGATATATTTATTACTGTAACAAAGTGTTTTATCTCCATTGTAGGATTAGTAACATTTTACTATTCCCACTGCATGGTAGAGATCTAGTTTTTGTACACATCTAGCATACACTGAGCTTCCCAAAGCTGATGCATTGGGGCATGTACCTATTCACATCCTCAACTCTTTGAGGTGCTATCCCTTCAGATAGGTCAGTACCATATCTTAAGGGAAGAAATCATTTCTTGGAATTTTCTAGAAGATGAAACATATCCAAGGTGCATCACTAATGTGACGGTCCTAATACCCTCTTCTCTTTGCTTTTGAACACCTTCAGAAGAAAGTTCTTCAGAGGAATCCTTGAGACCATATCTCAAAGTATGGAATAGCCAAATTACAAAACACTTATTATTATACTTATATCATTTTAAATGATTAGGATATCATCTACATTTAGCATGATGAACACAATGGCACTCCTACTAAGCATCATATGGTTCATCAAGATTCTATCTGAAATTATAACATTTATAACTTCATCAAATCTGATGTTCCAACTATAAGAAGCTTATTTGAGTCCATAGATGGAGTTCTTTAGCTTGCACCCCTTGCTTTCCTCAACTATGAATCCCTGGGGCTACTTCACGTGAATATCCTCATAGAGGTATTCATATAGGAATGCAATCTTGACTTCCATCTTGAAGATGTCAAAGTCAAGTTGTGTAGCTATAGTTAGCAATATTCTAATGGGTTTAAGCTTGGTTACTGAAGATCAAGTCTCATTGCAAGTGATTTCTTCTCTTCGGTTTGTATCTCATGTCTAAGAGTCGTGCTTTGAAGGTCTCTACCTTCTTATCAAATTCCCTCTTTCTCTGGAAAATCCATTTACACCTAATAGGTTTTACCATTATAGGTGGATCCTAGAGGGTCTATATACAACACTTGTATATGAAGCCTACTTTAGACTTCATTGCTAAACTCCATCTTTCCAAGTCATGATCTTCAGTAGCTTCATCACGTGAAGTCAAATCTGTTTCAGACTTAACTGACACATGGAATACATCCTCAAATTCATTTGAAGAGGCATCCATGTTTCATCTTTAATTGTCCTTTTAGTAATTTCCGTTCTGACTTCAGGAGCCTCATTATCATCTCAAGATTAAATGAGTTCTTAACTTCATTTTCAACTTGATTCGCAATAGAGTCATCCTCTAAGAATCACATTCTCAAAGATGAGATCTTTTAAGAATCTTAAGGTCATAAAGTAGGTATCCAATACCATCCTTTATTTTCCTTATGAAATAGCATTCTCTAGTGCTAGATTCCATCTTATTTGCATGGAACCTAATTAAGGATATACATTGTAGTCTCTACTACATATATACATGGAAAGTAATAGGTAATTATGGTAAAAATTGTCATTGATTAAAACATGTCATACATGTGAAGCCCCTAGGATCCGGGTACTCGGCAAACCAATCCGTGCACATATATTCCACATTCGAATATTTGACATTCATAAAAGTAGGAGAAAATAGAAACATGCAAGGGAATTTTTTTCCATGGCATTCAACCTGTTCACAAGCACATGTATTTCCATTCAACAATTCCATTACACTCTATTATCCATTTCCATGTCCACAAGAAATACATGTAAGGATAAATATAGATGTCAATAATTATATATTACATGCCATGTCTCTCAGAAAGAAACTACAAGGAAAGAAGACAATAAAAACTACTACCAACTGTGCAACAAGAAGTGTAGTGAAGCTGCACTAAAAGTGATGTCTCCAAACTGCTCATTGTTGAGGACCTGCGGATCCACACGTAGGTACATTATGAGAAAAGTTGCCCAATATGAATTAGATAAAACTATACAACAACAAAAAGGATATAATCTAAATGTGTGCAAAAGAGAAAGAAACTAGGTAACCAGATCTCACAAAGAATCACATTTTTATTATGGTTATTAGATATGGATATAAGTAAACAAGCTTCGTGGATAGTCTGTGGTCTTGGTCTAGATGAGACCTCACACTATGACTCTAAGGCAAAAAGAATACCTTAGGGTTGGGGTGCCTCCGTAGGCATGTAGTGGGGTGCAATGCATCCTAACTAAGTTCCCAACACGTCCACTTAGCTCCACTTCACTATTATACTTCTGATTCACAAAGTAGATTCCAACCTGCGAATCTTCGCGACTAGCCCAATCCTCCTTATGCACATGAGATTCACATCTCATTCCCAGCTTCATTAACCACATTTCCCGGAACTCCCCTCTTAACGCTCCCACTCGGAATACCGACCAGTGTGGCCTACATTGGCCCGTACACGAGTGTTAACTCTAAGTAACAAGCGAAACACTAGCCGACCAACCACGACTACGTGGCCCGCGCTCGAGCACCGGGCTAAAGCACGCAAGTGCCGAGGCTAACACCGTCAGATCAGCACCTCGGTGTGCCAAGCAACATGTCCTCCAACCATCACAGCTACAGTAGCAGTTGGGATCGTGGTCAACTAGGCTTCTACCCGGGGCCCCAAGGGTGCATGCCCCTCCCTTGGTGACAACTACTCCTCTAACCGATTACCGTGATATAATGTTTTCAATCTCCAGTCCATATTTAGTCCAAGTAGCCAGAGAAACCTATGCCTAAGCCTGTTGAACTAAGGAGCAACAACAGATGATTCATTCCAAGAGATCCTTGTTCTACCATTTCAACACATCTTTGGAGGGAGATATAACTATGATACCTTCCATTATCATCACTTTAACCCTCTTAAGGAGCATAACGCAAGATGCAAAGTTAAACAGAACCAACAAGTGGCAAATGCAAATGCAAATGCAACCCAACAACTATCAAGATGGAAATCGTTCCTTAATGGGAACAGTGCTCGAATAGTGGTGCTGGGTTAATATAATGCAGAATGCCATACTGTTGCATCTGTAGAGATTAAGAGTTTGCTTGATTAATTCTCTCTATGCTCCCCACAACATTGTCAGCTTTTCACCCCATATCATCCATTTCTAAAATCAAATTAGATTACGTATATGTACCTAATTTAGTTGAAATCAAAAGCTAAATTCTTTCTTGAGAAATAGAGTGTCTCTAAACTGGTAGCAAAACACAAAAGAGAAGTTCATAAAGTCAAAATAAGATGGAGCAACTGACTTACCACTACAATTACAAAATAGACCAGGTTTGTGACCAGGATTAAAATGTAAAAAGGAAGGATTGTCATTGTGGCTCTCAAGAGTGTGTTGGCAGGTTGTACTAGACTTGTCTACTACTCAACAAAAGAAAAAAAAGAAAGAAAGAAACACCAAGGATTCTCAGGTGTTGCATTTTCTTTCTGTGTCGAATATGCCATTGTTTAGGCTTCTGAGCAAGTTAGTTACTAAGAAATTCTTCTACCATTTTCATTTACAAGATGTCATCTTCTGGTTTATGATACTATGGAAACAAGTAAAGGCTAGCTTGGATGAAAACCTTTTCTATTACATTGTTCAACCTTTTAATATCCAGTATTACATGGCACAACATAATCAATAACCTTCTATTAATTGAACAGATACAGAGGACTGCTTCAACTTTTAGATTAATCTCCCATTGAAATATGCTTGAAACATATTTGTTGTCTCTGCTAAAAACAACTTGAATTTGACTAGAGAGTTCCCCATTTGACTATCTACTATCCGCTGATGTAAACTGCATCCAACGTTCTTTAGTGCAATTGACTACAGATCTTTGTTCCAAATCATTTTCCATTAAGATTTCTCCTTTAGGCTATGTGTGCTGTCATTATCTCATCATATGGTTCCCGCTGGATACTTTCTAGCTGGGTTGAGTATGCCACCAAACCCACCCTCGTGTAGACACTTGATTAATCAACACAATCTGTCTACAGGTCCCCGCCTGTCAAATTTATACAACCACTTTAAGGACATGTGGTGCACTGTTCTATAAGATATGAACCTGCCCATAAACTATGATGCAAGCGACAGCCTACCCCAATGCTACAGACCGTGCAAAATGTGAAGATAAATAACGAAAACCGCTTTATTTGCTAGGGGTCGTCACTCACATCCTTCATGCAAGTGGGACTTCAAAAATAAATTTTATACAGTAACTCGATGTAGCACTACAGTAGCTGTCACGGAAGTTCAATTTTAGAAACAATACTAGACTTGATCTTAGCCAAAAAGGCCGGGTAAGGTACGTTGATCCGGTAGTGAGGAGGAAGAGCAGCATCATATACACTATATCCCAAGTTCTAGCATATCTAGGGCTCTAAGATGATCAATTATAGGACAAAACTCATGTGGATCTCGCAGCAAGAAGGGGGAGCATCGTACCTCAAGAAAATGAGTCACCTCGGTGACTTCACCCGTGAAAAACACTGTGCTTGGTGCTCCGATCGCGAGATGAAAGCATGTGCGTGGATGGTCCGGACCTTCCTAACGTGATTTCGGCTTTTGATCGCCGATTCGAAGTACTCCGGCGAGCTCCGGTGAGGGGAAAGGGGAGGAGGAAGAGGGCTGCTCAAAGGGGAGGAGGGTTTTGGGCTTTTTGAGCGAGAGAGTGTTGGGGTTTAAAGGTAAAACCCGGATTCGGATCCGGGTTTGGATCCGAATAGGACCCTGACCCCTCCTCGCTAAAATAGCCATATCTCGGGCTCCCGAAGTCGTATTTTTGTGTTTTTGGATTCGTTGGAAAGATATTGACGAGCTCTACGCAATGGACTACTCAAAAAAAATTTTTGAATACTGGAATAAAAGCAGATTTGCAATTATGCCCAGATCCATTGGAATTTTGCAGTTAAGTCCTTGCTTGGGTTTTGGGGTTTTCACATCATAAAAATCTCAAAGGAAGTCTCGTCCCCGAGACTTAAGATGATTCTGATTGGTTTCGACACCTGGGCCCATAAAAATCTCAAAGAGAGCAAAACCCATAAAAATCTAAAAGGGAACTTGACTACGGTTTCAATTCGATACCTGTTAGCAATTGAAGGTATTTCTCCCTCATGTCCGCCTCAGGTTCTCACGTCGCCTACTCGACGTCTTGACTTCACCGTAGGACTTGAATAATAGGATCTCCTTCTACCTCAACCTCTCAACCGCGTGATCTAATATTTGCACCGACTCTTCTGGGAAGGAGAGGTTTGGCTCTACCGCCAAGTCCTCGTACCTGATCACGTGTCGGGGATCTCAGACGTACTTCCGTAGATTCGACACGTGGAACATGTCGTGGATGCCGTCGAGGTGTGGGGGAAGGACTACCCTATAGGCTACCTTACCAACACGGGCCAAAATCTCGAATGGTCCAACAAAATATGGTGCTAGCTTACCCTTTGCACCGAAACGTTGTACGCCCATCATTGGGGACACGCGTAAGAACACGAAGTCCCTAGCCTGTGATCATGAGAAATGCTTAGTTATACAGGATTGGGTAAGAATTATACCCCCTTAGAGCACAGATGTAGGATAACATACCTGAAATCCAAGGTCTCTACGTCGCTATTCAGCGTAACTCTTCTGACAGATCTGCGAGGTCTGCAATTTCCTCCTAAAAATCTCCACCACCTCGGAGCTCTCCTCAATGATCTGCGGGGTGAACATGGTGTCGTCACCCACCTGCTGCCAACACAAAGGAGTGGTGCACCGCCTCCCGTACAATGCCTCAAATGGTGCCATGCCTATACTAACATGGTAGCTATTGTTGTATGTAAACTCAACTAGTGGGTGATGATCCTTCCAAGATCCCTTCCACTCAACCGTGCAGTCTCGTAGTAGATCCGTCAAGGTCTGAATGGTCCTCTTAGACTGCCCGTCTGTCTGTGGATCGTAGGCTGAACTCATATGTAGCTCTGTCCTTAAGATTCTCATGAACTCTCCCAGTAGTGTGATGTGAAACATAAATCTCTGTCCGACACTACTTCTTTGGGTATCCCATGCAACCAAATGATGTGTTAAACATATAACTTGGCTAGTTGCACTGGTGTATATGTTATGTTAACCGGGATGAAATGAGCTGACTTGGTCAACTGGTCAACGATGACCCATATCGCATCAAGCCCTCTAGGGGTGCACGGCAATGATGTGACAAAATCCATGGAGATGCTCTCCCATTTCCACATTGGGAAGGGAAGAGGTTGTAGTAAATCAGGAGGCCTTTGGTGTTTTGCTTTCACCATCTAGAAGGTAAGACATCTGCTAATATGATCGACTATGTCCTTCTTCATGCCTTCCCACCAAATGTGTTGGCAGAGGTCTCTGTACATCTTGGTTCCACCTGGATGTATGGAAAGTCTCGAGCTATGCGCCTCATCCAGGATCTCTCTCCTCAACTCCTCCTAATCTGGGACACACACACGGTCCCCATTCCATACAGTGGATTCACGAACTTGAAATCCGTCGAATTCATCCTTCAAGCACCTATTGTACAGCTCCTAGATCCTCAGATCTGTCATTTGTCCCTGAACAATCATGTCCCACAAGATGCTATACTTGGATGGTACTGTCACTGTATCAGATGTGCCCTAAATTGGATGCCACTCACTAAGTGTAGCGAGCACATTTCAAGTCTGCAATCGTGTTGGCGTACCCTCAATGTATGGTTGTCTACTCAAGGCGTTTGCTACCACCCCCCTTTACCAAGATGGTCGGAGATGGTACAATCAAAATCTTTTAGCAGTTCCATCCACCACCTTTACCTCATATTCAGCTCCTTCTGATAAAAAATGTATTTAAGGCTCTCGTGGTTTGTGAAGATCTCAAATGTCATCACATACAATAGTAGCGCCATATCTTTAATCCAAAGACTACGGCCACCAACTCTAAGTCTTGAGTGGGGTAGTTGCTTTCATGGTTCTTCAACTGTTATGACATGTGCACCACAACCTGTCCACGCTGCATCAACACTGCACCTAATCCCTCCTTGGAAGCATATGTGTACACGGTGAAGTCTAACGTACCAGAAGAAAGGGTGAGGATAGGTGCAGAAGATAACCGCTCCTTGGGCGTACGGAATCTCAACTCACATGTGCCACTCCAGACAAATGGCATCTCCTTCTGCGTCAGCCGGGTGAGGGGTAGGAAAACTGGGAGAATCCTCTAACAAATCTTCTATAGTACTCGACGAGGTTAAGGAAACTGCGGATCTCTGTAACCGTCTTAGGCTGCTCCCAAGGCACCATTGCCTCTATCTTGGCGGCGTCAACTGACACCCCCCTGAAACCACGTGGCCAAGAAAAGCCACCTCAAAAAGTCAAAACTCACACTTGTTATATTTAGCATACAACTGGTGCTCTCAGAGAGTCTTTAGTACGGTGTAAAGGTGAGACTCATACTCGTATTAATCATGAAAGTAGACTAGAACATCATAAATGAACACGATCACAAATTTGTCCAAATGGGGACGAAAGACTCGATTCATCAAATCTATGAATGTGACAAGCGCATTCGTGAGTCCAAACGACATCACCAAGAACTCATAATGTCTATGTCTAGTGCGGAATGTAGAATTCATCACGTCGGCCTCTTTGATCTTCAATTGATGGTATACTGATCGCTGGTCAATCTTAGAGAATATTGTTGCTCCTTGCAACTGGTCAATAGATCATCAATCCTGGGAAGCGAGTAACGGTTCTTAACCTTCAACTGAATGTAGTCTATGTATAGTCTTAAGGATCCATCCTTCTTCTTCACGTGGAAGACTGGTGCTCCCCTTGGTGATGTGCCGAGGCAGATGAATCCCTTCTCCAATAGCTCATGCAACTGTACTTTGAACTCCTTGAGCTCAACTGGTGTCAATCTGTATGGAGGGATAGATATCAGCTGAGTAGCATGATCCCGAACACTATCACTCGTACTGGTGGTAATCCAGGTAATTCATCTAGAAACATATCAGGAAGCTCCTGCATGACTCGAACATCCTCTATCATATTGTCCTGTGACGCTGAGTCTACTACATAGGCGAGGTATCCTACACAACCCTAACTGAGAAATTGGTGTGACCTAAAGGCGGAGATGCACTTGATCCCACCATCAGATGTGTTGCTTCACTTAAGAGAGACATATGGACATGGATGTAAACATGTTATTCTCCTGTGGACTCATGTTGGGTCAGAAGACTTCCACACTATCCAGTATTCGAATACCAATAAAGAATGATATGCATGAAATGCAATGGAGTACCATTGCTCTGATACCAAGTTGTGAAGCCCCTAGGATCCGGGTACTCGGCAAACCAATCCGCGCACATATATTCCACATTCGAATATTTGACATTCATAAAAGTAGGAGAAAATAGAAACATGCAAGGGAATTTTTTTTCCATGGCATTCAACCTGTTCAAAAGCACATGTATTTCCATTCACCAATTCCATTACATTCTATTATCCATTTCCTTGTCCACAAGAAATACATGTAAGGATAAATATAGATGTCAACAATTATATATTACATGCCATGTCTCTAAGAAAGAAACTACAAGTAAAGAAGACAGTAAAAACTACTACCAACTGTGCTACAAGAAGTGTAGTGAAGCTGCACTAAAAGTGATGTCTCCAAACTGCACATTGCTGAGGACCTGCGGATCCACACTTAGGTACATTATGAGCAAAGTTGCACAATAGGAATTAGATAAAACTATACAACAACAAAAAGGATATAATTTAAATGTGTGCAAAAGAGAAAGAAACTAGGTAACCAGATCTCACAGAGAATCACATTTTTATTATGGTTATTAGATATGGATATAAGTAAATAAGCTTCGTGGATAGTCTGTGGTCTTGGTCTGGATGAGACCTCACGCTATGACTCTAAGGCAAAAAGAATACCTTAGGGTTGGGGTGCCTCCGTAGGCATGCGGTGGGGTACAATGCATCCTAACTAAGTTCCCAACACGTCCACTTAGCTCCACTTCACTATTGTACTTCTGATTCACAAAGTAGATTCCAACCTGCGAATCTTCGCGACTAGCCCAATCCTCCTTATGCACAGGAGATTCGCATCTCATTCCCAGCTTCATTAACCACATTTCCCGGAACTCCCCTCTTAGCGCTCCCACTTGGAATCCGACCAGTGTGGCCTACATTGGCCCGTACACGAGTGTTAACTCTAAGTGACAAGCGAAACACTAGCCGACCAACCATGACTACTTGGCCCGTGCTCGAGCACCGGGCTAAAGCACGCATGTGCCGAGGCTAACACCGTCAGATCAGCACCTCGGTGTGCCAAGCAACATGTCCCCCAACCATCACAACTACAGTAGCAGTTGGGATCGCGGTCAACTAGGCTTCTACCCGAGGCCCCAAGGGTGCATGCCCCTCCCTTAGTGACAACTACTCCTCTAACCGATTACCGTGATATAATGTTTTCAATCTCCAGTCCATATTTAGTCCAAGTAGACAGAGAAACCTATGCCTAAGCCTGTTGAACTAAGGAGCTACAACAGATGATTCATTCCAAGAGATCCTTGTTCTACCATTTCAACACATCTTTGGAGGGAGATATAACTATGATACCTTCCATTCTCATCGCTTTAACCCTCTTAAGGAGCATAACGCAAGATGCAAAGTTAAACAGAACCAACAAGTGGCAAATGCAAATGCAAATGCAACCCAACAACTATCAAGATGGAAATCGTTCCTTAATGGAAACAGTGCTCGAATAGTGGTGCTGGGTTAATATAATGCAGAATGCCATACTGTTGCACCTGTAGAGATTAAGAGTTTGCTTGATTAATTCTCTCTATGCTCCCCACAACATTGTCAGCTTTTCACCCCATATCATCCATTTCTAAAATCAAATTAGATTACGTATATGTACCTAATTTAGTTGAAATCAAAAGCTAAATTTTTTCTTGAGAAATAGAGTGTATCTAAACTGGTAGCAAAACACAAAAGAGAAGTCCATAAAGTCAAAATAAGATGGAGCAACTGACTTACCACTACAATTACAAAATAGACCAGGTTTGTGACCAGGATTAAAATGTAAAAAGGAAGGATTGTCATTGTGGCTCTCAAGAGTGTGTTGACAGGTTGTACTAGACTTGTCTGCTACTGCAACAAAAGAAAAAAAAGAAAGAAAGAAACACCAAGGATTCTCAGGTGTTGCATTTGCTTTCTGTGTCGAATATGCCATTGTTTAGGCTTCTGAGCAAGTTAGTTACTAAGAAATTCTTCTACCATTTTCATTTACAAGATGTCATCTTCTGGTTTATGATACTATGGAAACAAGTAAAGGCTAGCTGGGATGAAAACCTTTTCTATTACATTGTTCAACCTTTTAATATCCAGTATTACATGGCACAACATAATCAATAACCTTCTATTAATTGAACAGATACAGAGGACTGCTTCAACTTTTAGATTAATCTCCCATTGAAATATGCTTGAGATATATTTGTTGTCTCTGCTAAAAACAACTTGAATTTGACTAGAGAGTTCCCCATTTGACTATCTACTATCCGCTGATGTAAATTGCATCCAACGTTCTTTAGTGCAATTGACAAGAGATCTTTCTTCCAAATCATTTTCCATTAAGAATTCTCCTTTAGGCTATGTGTGATGTCATTTTCTCATCAAATGGTTCCCGCTGGATACTTTCTAGCTGGGTTGAGTATTCCACCAAACCCACCCTCGTGTAGACACTTGATTGATCAACACAATCTGTCTACAGGTCCCCGCCTGTCAAATTTATACAACCACTTTAAGGACATGTGGTGCACTGTTCTATAAGATATGAACCTGCCCATAAACTATGATGCAAGCGACAACCTACCCCAATGCTACAGACCGTGCAAAATGTGAAGATAAATAACGAAAACCGCTTTATTTGCTAGGGGTCGTCACTCACATCCTTCATGCAAGTGGGACTTCAAAAATAAATTTTATACAGTAACTCGATGTAGCACTACAGTAGCTGTCACCGAAGTTCCATTTTAGAAACAATACTAGACTTGATCTTAGCCAAAAAGGCCGGGTAAGGTACGTTGATTCGGTAGCGAGGAGGAAGAGCAGCATCATATACACTATATCCCAAGTTCTAGCATATCTAGGGCTCTAAGATGATCAATTATAGGACAAAACTCATGTGGATCTCGCAGCAAGAAGGGGGAGCATCGTACCTCAAGAAAATGAGTCACCTCGGTGATTTCACCCGTGAAAGTCGCTGTGCTTGGTGCTCCGATCGCGAGATGAAAGCATGCGCGAGGATGGTCCAGACCTTCCTAATGTGATTTCGGCTTTGGATCGCCGATTCAAAGTACTCCGGCGAGCTCCGGTGAGGGGAAAGGGGAGGAGGAAGAGGGTTGCTCAAAGGGGAGGAGGGTTTTGGGCATTTTGGGCGAGAGGGTGTTGGGGTTTAAAGGTAAAACCCGGATTCGGATCCGGGTTTTGATCCGAATAGGACCCTGACCCCTCCTCGCTAAAATAGCCATATCTCGGGCTCCCGAAGTCGGATTTTTTAGTTTTTGGATTCGTTGGAAAGATATCGACGAGCTCTACGCAATGGACTACTAAAAATTTTTTTTGGATACTGGAATAAAAGCAGATTTGCAATTATGCCCAGATCCATTGGAATTTTGCAGTTAAGTCCTTGCTTGGGTTTTGGGGTTTTCACAATACATGATTCAATCGTATCTCCCTACAACTCTATTGAGTTTAGGTGCATTAGGAGGAGCGAGATATAAACGAAATTCTTTTCTTTGTATGGTATTCCTAAAATTAATCTAATAGGTATGAGCTACCTAGGTTAGATCATATTCATTTTCATTTTCCTTCTAACTTTTATTCTAAACCAAAATTGTGAAAAATTTGAACATTTCAAAGGTTTCTTAGGGGAAGGAAAGAAATCTCATTTCACAAATAATCATTAATAAATATAACATATCCATAATGTTTACTCTGATATAAATGATCCACATACATCAATATGCATGAGATATCGAATACCTTGACATCTTACACCATTCTCAGAGAAGGCTGTATTGGATAACTTATACTTTTGAATACAATATTCACAAGTATGTACGTTTTGAAATTTTAAACACTCTAAAGCTTCAACTCTTACTAGTCTATTGATCAAATCAACAGACAAATGTCCAAGGCTTGATGCCAGATCATTGTCAAATGATCTTCATCCTCCTATTGACCATTAAAGGTTTAATTTTCAGTATTAGAAATATTAATGAACCCTTCATTAATTTTCTAATTTATTAGAGTCATCCATATGTCAGATTACCATCTGAAAAATATCTATCATACTTCTTTATGATAGGCCCATTCTAGAATTCATTTTTATTCCAACATTTAGAAATAAATAATGATTGTATTCTGATATGGGTCATAGAGATGATCTCTAAGTCTAAGGGCTCTCCCACTGAAATTGAGAAGTCTATCAATCCAATAGAGATTGTTGCAATAATTGCATCAATATCCGTGTGGATGACTACTAAAACCATAAGATCAAATTTTCTAATCTTCTAATACATATGCAACAAATCGCAAAAGTCATTAGAAGAATGAGATACAATTATTAGACTTTATCTTATCAATAAGCAAGTCAATATCAATGATTATATGTAGATTATTCTGATGCTCTATTAGAATACTTCTCTAATGAATCAAGATAGACTTTATAGTCATACTATTAGTACATCGACGTATTGTAGTATTGGCATTCATACAACTATATGGATGTCATATGGAAGTTACAGAAGTATAGTCAACTTCTTGACTTTCCTTCTAACATGGGTCAGACCATGCTTCCACTACGCTCCCTTTATCTATAAGCAACCACTGCTGAAGACTAAGGATCTCTTATGTTGAACTCAAAAGAATTCAATATAAGAACATTTAAACATCTATACATGCTTCATTTAATTCATACAATGTGAATGCTATGAAGCTTCATGAATGACTTGAGTATAGATAGTAGAATGATGACACTCATCATATCTACATCCATCTAAACTCTAAAAGACTTTGGTTCAGTTAGGTACTCAAACATTTTCGAATACATCATATCTTATAGAGACATCATTCTGCATGATGCAGTGAATCATGTCATTCATGATTAAATATCGATATCTATGCCAAAACATCTTATTAGATTCTATAAGGATTAATTTTTGACAATTGCGATCATCATCGACATGCCACTTCAAAAGTACATTTGATGAGAAATAAAGACTATAGAGACATACAAACCCTAGGTTTGTAGTCGTATTATCTATTTAGTTGTCATTCCTCATTATTGTGAGGAAACCTTCACATTACAACCACATACATTATGTGTTTAAATGCAAGTACAATATCTTGATCACGGATCCAATCCATGATGATTTACTGGTTATTATTGAATATAATATTGAGTGGATTTAATAAAAGATTATCTGAAATAAGAAATTTACATAAATATACGTAAATATGTATTTTACTTTGATTTAGCAGTTTTTATATCAAAGTTGTCTTTCCTTGTCAACACTGAAAGTTCACTCCCTTAATCACTTTCAATGTAAGAGATATACTTACTATTATATCTCAAGCATGATCTGGGATCTCCTTCCATATCTTTGTTACATCCCAATAATATGAGAACTTGCAAATCAAATAAAAATAAGCGGGAAATCATTCGCCTTGCAAGTCTAACTTGCATTTCCCAATTTGGTCATTAACACCCGGGCTCACCACACCTAAGGTGATGTTGACCCATCATTAATTCAACCAACCGTCAACAGAAATGCAACTTGCTATGCGCAATCCAATATGGCCCCAACTCCATATTGGGGTCACTATGCATACGTCCTTACTCTTTCGAGAAGCAAAGCGCCCGATGTAGATTCTCTTGCGTACAAGAGCTTTCACTTCGGACATTCGTCTCCTATATACAATCCCTAGAGACGGAACCCTTTGCCTTGACATAAGACCGTGGATGTCACTTATGTGATCCTTCATATCATGTTCAAATTTTAATTAATCATTATGAATCATATTCACTGCGATTAATTTTTCCAAAGGAAATCTCAACTCTATTCATAATAGAGTGTTTATTTAAAATTGGTTTCCAATTAATCTAATTATATTAAATTAATGACCCAATTAATATCCAACAAACATGATTGTTACTTGAAAGAATGGTATTATATCAATGTATATATTATTCGAATTTTAATAATTTGAAAAATACATCGTGATATCTCCTGCATTATCCCATCCCTACCCATTGTCAAGGCCAGTATCGACAGGAGTGGGACATACTGCACACGGTGCAACCTGCTACCCCAACGCTCCTTGACTAGACACCGTATCCACCTCGGGAAAGGATAATACCAAATTGATCATTGTTTACTTGAGATGATAATCGGTTTTTCAGCCGAAGTAATACCATATAATAATAATGAAAACTATTTTGATTAACATTATAAGGAAATTTGCTAAACAAACTTCCAATACTATTCAAGCAACTTTGCTTGTTGGAAAGTGTATGATATAACCAATTTGAGATCTAGATCATATCTAATCAATTATTACTCAAGGTAATACCATTTAAGGAAATAATTATCATCAAATATTTAACAAATATTTATACATATTTATTCTAGGAAATTAAATCATTTAATTTCACTTAATTGTTAAATGGCAATCACAAGGTTCTTTATTAGGAAACTAATTTCCAGCAATGACCCTCACTTACTAAAATTAGCATATATTAATCAATTTAAATCCAAATTAAGCAAAATAAGTTTCAATGGTTTGATAATTTGATTTAAAACATAGCCCAAGTGATTTTCATTTATTTCTAGGCGTTTCAAAAAAGCAATTAACTCCTTAATTACGTCATGATTCACAGTCCCCGAA
This sequence comes from Ottelia alismoides, assembly GCA_037367405.1. Classification (NCBI taxonomy): domain Eukaryota; kingdom Viridiplantae; phylum Streptophyta; class Magnoliopsida; order Alismatales; family Hydrocharitaceae; genus Ottelia; species Ottelia alismoides. Next base: position 507,038 of record JAZKJV010009692.1, on the reverse strand, counting down.
ATAGTGGATACATATTCACAAAAATGATCATAACTTGAGCAAACATATTCAAAATCACACAAATTCAGATACCACAATTTCCTTATTTAATAGGGAACAAAATCCAAGTGATAAGTTCATGTTTAAATATTTTAAACAGGGCTGAAAATAATCACTAAGCAGAGATGCAAAAATGAAATGCAATAAAACTTTCGCAAACACTAATGAACCCAAGTCTTCCTTGGCTTATGGATCGCATCCAAAATCTCCAACATAAGGATCAGATACCACTTGACGAATATTATAAGATCCTTAAGTGCATCACAGAAGCATGTTGATTGCATCATATGCAATCGGGAGCGACTAGTCGCACTAGTTGCTTGAGGCAGCAGAAATTAAAAATTTCATGTGATGAAACCACATGATCCAAGGACACTTCTCGGATAATTTAATCTAAACTACAAACACGTAATAATATTACCTCTTGAAGCGTGGTTGTGATCAAGTCTCTAAATGAAGAAACCTCCTATCTCAAGTCCAATCCGATTAAGGAGACGATTGCGAGCATGTTGATGAAAGATGTGCTTCTCGTAGTTCATGTTGATGATCCACGCAGCAAATCTCCTGATCTCGTCACATGAGATTTGATGTCTTCTTCATGAGTGAGGCACAGTGAAATAGATGGAGATACATGAGCAAATAATCCGACGACATAACAACGATGCTACGACGATGGCGACTCTCTTTAGGGCATCATGGTCGAAGATCACAAGAGGGAGAGAGAGAGAGAGAGGAAGTTGGCATGTAGGGAGAATGAGAGAGAGAGCATATGTTGTAAACTTAAGAAGAGCAAGGGGTGCCTCTTCTTATATAAGGTTTTGGGATCCATGGACAACAAAAATCCAATGGCTCACATTCATTTGTGTTTCTTTTAATGGTTATGATCTTGTTGTTAAAAACACAACAATAATTAATTAAACTAAATTATATATATATATATATATAACAAATCATCAATATATAGATTAATTAAATCAAATTAACGTAGGAAATTTAGGAAGGAGGCAATTCCTCCCTTCCATAGGGGGGGCACACCTTTAATTCCAATTCAAGGTGGTCGTCCATCCTCTTTAAAAGGAAAGAGGCAATCCTCTTCCTTTTTCATGAGATCTCATATCCCATTAAAATCTCCACAATTAACAACAACTATTGTTGTAAATTTATTCACACTAATAATTCATTATTATTTTGTGAATATTGCAATCATGCCATTGAAACTTTGTGAATTACATTCACATTTGAAAATAAAATGTAAATTACATTTTCAATTATTTGTCCAATGTGAATCCCATCAACATCTAATTAACAAATGTAAATTAAAAATAGCTTTCTCTTATATATTATAAATCACATTTATAATATATACAATCAATATAGATAGTGCAATCCACATTATTAATATCCATGATGAATAAATGGCATTTAATCATATTTCATCTCTATTTTCATGTTCCCAAATAGTATGAATCACATTCAAATTATTCACATTAAATCACATTTAATTATCGAAGATAACTTTCTTTATAATATGAATCAAATTCATATTCTTCATGATAATTAAATCATATTTAATTACCATTTTCTAAGTGCTTGGATACATATATCAACAATGAAACTATCCATGAACTCTTTAAGGATAATGCGCTTCCTTCATAAATACTTGGAGATAAGGACAGGGTGATTGCATTGTTCCACGTATAGTGACTTGGATATTGAGATCACAGCACAAATCCAGATCTTGCGCACCTCCCATGGATGCTTGATTAAATCAAGACCACAAATCTAATCTTCTCATTGTATCTGAATCATAATTAGATGAATGTCCAACATTTGGACCAAGATCAGATTACTTCTCTACTGAGAGGACTCACTAAAATCCAGACATGTTTCATTACTCCCTATGAATGGAAGCATCATGGTTATACAATCGTTTATGCTCACATCACCCTCATGTATTCCCAATATCCATACATCGTACATACTTTAAGACCAAAAATAAACCCAATGTGTTAGATCTCTTTTATACTGTCCACTTCAGGTTTTATCAATAAGTTTCTCATTTGATCATTGGGAGTTCGTATCAATTATATACTTTCCAAAAACATATATCATACCTAGGTCTTGATCATATACTTTCCAAAAGTATATATCGAACCTACAAATTCAGTCAAGCTTCCAAAGAGAGACGACCATGCACGGAATTTGATTCTTCCCAATATCTCATGAATAAACTGATGTCTTCTGGTTCAATAATGAACTTGTATGATCCCTTTGAGAAATCATATTACTTATATGCCCTTGGATGCACACCAGTGCACCGGCGTATAGACCTTGGCTAGGTCATCAACCTGGTCGTCTGCCAAATGTACATACTCAGACATATAGTAACACATTTGTCTCTGGTTAGAGGATGTGTTCCTATATCATGACGGCATATGACATAGGACTTTGGTTATCTTGATCTCATTATGTCAACTCTTTGACCTAACTTATCTAACACCTTCGAATATCTATTCCTATGCAGAGGACTTGCATTAAGAGGTCAGTTAGATATTGGCCTTTCGAGAAAGGATTGCCATCTCCTTCTCAAGCTGGAGATCCTCTCTTAACAATCATTTGACAGTGCTTAATGAGTCCTCAATCTAACTCTTTAGATATTCATTCAAGCACAAGCCTCTATTGTTCAATAAATGAATTAACAGCTATATGATAATTAAGATGGCCATGGTACATAACCCTAATTACACTAAATGACCTATTATGCAAAGTAGTTATTCTTCATTTCATAATAGAGAATGATATTTGCAATAACATTTATTGCATATTGGCTTGTCGTGGGCTCGCATGTCCAACATATGCTTGCAGTAAAACAAGGACTCAAAGAGGCATGCACAACAAAGCATCCGAGTTGTAAAAAGAAGAAACCAGAGACATATGTCCTGAGCATGGCTACAATAAATGAAATCAACAACCTCCCGTACAAAAAGAAAGACAAGGGAGCACCACTCATCTGATGCACAATTTTCAATCAGGAGTTGAAGCACACTCTTCTTGACAGTGGGTCTTCTATCAACTTCTTATCAACATCACTACTCACAGAACTTGGGCTAGGACCGCTCAAGCCAACCAAGATGATTATGCAATTCGTAGATCGATCTGTCAAGCGGCCTAGGGGCATGTTGAAGGATATGACTGTTACTGTTCAGGGAATGCAATTCGCTATTGATTTAATTATCTTGGACATGGAAACCACTACACCTATGCTCCATACCTCAATTATCCTTGGTCGATTGTTCCTTCAAACAGTCAAGGTAGTAGTTGACTACAACACTGGAGAGATCATATTCTGCTCCAATATTGATAAGATACACATAGAGACCGTTCCTGAATCAAAACCTATAGAAGTTTTATATGAGATGAGTGCACTTACACTGTAATGTTCTTAGGACTGTGATTTTCTTGAATATATCAGATACAATGATCTATTTATAGATGACACAAAAACCTTGAATATCCTCTCTACAAAGGAAGTAGGAGAAAGTATAGTCCAATTAACCAAAGTATTTGAAGATGACATATTCATTGATGTGCAAATGGAGAAATTTGAAATATCCCCTTCATTCGAGCATGAGGATTTCATTACAGATCTTTGTAATATTCTGAATGAAGAAGTTGAATTGCATGAGTGGACGACCAATAGTTAAAAGAGGAAACACTTGCTGTTGTCACTGAAGTTGCCATTGAATCAACTCCTACACCACCAGAGCTCAAACATTTGCCCTCCAGTATGAAGTAGACCTTCCTTGCAGGTTAACACAATATGTATATGGTCATCATCAATGCTCATTTGACCAAAGACCAATCTCATCTAATGGAGGTTCTTAAACAAAATCACAAGCCGATAGGCTGGAAAATATCATATCTCTATGTGATCGATCCATCATTGTGCTCATATCACATTTACCTCGAAGAAGACATCAAACCTTCCCATAAATTCCATGCAGACTGAACCCAAATCTTTGGGAGATTGTAATGAAAGAAATTCAGAAATGGTGTGATGCGGTATTCATTTATCCCTTCTCTGACTCCAAGTTGTAAGTCTCATGCACGTCATGCAAAAGAAGTCTGGGATCACCATTGTGACCAATGATAAAGGAGAGGAGATTCTGACTACAGTATCGACATCTTGACATGTTTGTGTGGACTACATATGTCTTAGCCTTACGATAAAGAAGGATCATTTCCACTGCCCTTCATTGACAAGATTCTCGAGAGTCTAGCCATGAAGGAATATTTCTGCTTTTTGGATGGTCACTCTAGATACAATCAAGTTGCAATCATGTCTGAAGATCAAGAGAAACAACATTCACCTATCCTTTTAGGATGTACGCTTTCTATTGAATTTCATTTGGGGTTTGTAAGACCCTCACTACATTTCAAAGATATATGCTGGCATTATTTGTAGACATGGTGGGATGTTTCCTTCAATTTTTCATGGACAACTTCTCTATCTACAGAGATTTGTTTGATCAATGTATAGACTATATAAATCGAGTTATGAGGAGGTGCTATAAAGTGAACCTCATGCTCTCATGGGAGAAGATAAATTTCATGGTGATCAAAGGGATTGTACTGGCTCACGATGTATCAAAACGTGGAATGGAAGTGGATCGAGCCAAGGTGGAAGTAATTTCTAAACTTCAGCGAGCTCGCCTGACCATTGAAAGAACTGCTAGTGAAGGAGACAAATTTTGTTGTGGATGACCATATTCTCCAAGCCTTCAATCATCTTAAAGACTCGATCACACATGCTCTTGTCCCATAGCCACCTGATTGGTCTATACCATTTGAGAACATGATGGACAGATCATATTTTGCAATTGGTGTTGTCCTAGAGCAAAGATGAGATGGGATTCCATTTGAAATTTATTGCTCTAGTAGAACGTTGTATGAAGCCTAGAAGAAGAACTACACATAATAAAAAAAGAGTTGCTAGCCATAGTGTTTGTGCTAGAAAAGTTCAGATCACATATCCTCGGATCAAGAGTAATAATCTACACTGACCACTCTACTAACAAGTATTTACAAAGCAAGAAAGATGCCAAGCCTTGTCTAATTCGTTGATTCCTTCCACTCAAAGAATTTGACTAGGAAATTCATGAAAAACCAGGCATCAAAACTGTGGTGGTAGATCATCTTTCCAGAATAATGAATGTAGAGCCTCCCGAGTAGAATGCCATTCCAATCATAGAGACATTTCCAGATGAGACAATATTGTCTATATCCTCTCTCCCCTGATATGATGATATCATCAACTACCTGGTTTCGAAGAAGACTCCACCACTGGCTGAAGATCAAACTTGATAAATTCTTGGCTGACATTCATTTTTACTAGTGGGAAGAACCACATTTATACCGAGAGGGTGCAAACTTCATCTTGAGGAGGGCTATTCCTCAAGAGGAGGTAATGGGTGTTCTAGACCTCTACCATATGCTCGAATCTCGTAGACACCATTATGGAAAGAGGGTGACGATAAAAATGCTTCAAGGTGGTCTTTGGTGACCAAATCTATTCAAGGATGCAAATGAGTGTGAAAAGTGCACTGACTGGCGAATAATGGTCAGAAATATCAACATGCACAACGCAATGCCTCTAAAATACATTCAGATATCTGACATATTTGACACCTAGGGCATTACTTCATCGGACCATTACCTAACAACTAAGGTTTTGAATATATCCTACTCACCGTCGACTATGTTAGTAGATGGGTGGAGGCGATCCTCACTTGAACTGTAGAGAACCACAAAGTCCATCACTTACTCAAGCAAAACATCATAACATGGTTTGGGATCCCGAAGATTCTCATTTCTAATAGGGGGAACCATTTCATCGACAAGGAAGTTAAGAAGTTCTAAACAATACAACATTGAACACCATGTTGCAACATCATTCCAACCATAGTCCAATGGCTTGGCTGAATGTTCTAATAGGGAGATGAAAACCATACTGCAGAAGCTTGTACGTCTAGATTATGAGAATTGGTCAAAACTGCTTGATTCAATTTTTTGGGCATATCGCATGACATACAAGTCTCCTCTCGACATGTCTCCCTACTGCCTTGTCTACGGAAAGCCTTGCCACCCGCCCATGGAACTAATTCATAAATAGTTAAGGGCATTGAACTTGTGCAACCGTGATTCCAAGCAAGCTAGAAAGAATCATAAATATGAATAGTCTGCTTGAATTCAGAGACTACGCATATGATAATAGCCTAAGGTACAAAGAGGAAGTCAAGAAATGGCACGACAAACACATTCATAGGAAGACTTTTGAACCTAGACATAAGGTGTGGTTATTTGATGTGAAGTTGAAGATTTTTCAAAGCAAGCTGAAGAGAAAATGGATCGGACCATTCATTATGAAGATTGTTCATGACAACAAAAGTCTACTTGTATCAGAACTGTCACCTGACACACAACCCTTCACCGTCAACGGACAATTTCTGTAGTCATATTTAGAGCATGATACATTCATGTCCATTGTCGATTCCATCTAGGTCGTATTTCAAGATGAGCTCACAAAGGAAAATGATTTAGACATTTGAGCAGAAAAAAGATTTGTGTTTTCTTCTTTTCTTCTTTTCATTTTCATTTCTCGCCTTCTTATGAAGAAGTGTTTGCCCCTTTCATCATTGCAATACTTAGGATGCATTTTATTCTAAGTATGGGGGGTGAGCACCCTGAGTTATTCATTTATTGATCCATCACCTATCCCCTCAACTCGTGATATTCTATCTATACTTAGGGATATTTTACCTTCAAGTATAGGTGGGACATGTCAAGCTGATGAGTTCATAGATTCTTACCCTTGACCCTACCTGCCTTGTGTACAATCTGCTATGCTTAGGATTATTTCATCCTAAGTATAGGGGGGACAATAAAGTTCTAATTCTTTCACTATTTGGTCATTGTACTAAAAACTATTCTATACTTACTACGAGTTATGTCTTCCTTTTTTCTCTTTGATCTATGAGTACATATATCAATCTAAGTATAGGGGGTTGTATATACATTGTATGTACTTTCTCCACAACTCGTACTTTCATATTTTCAATAATATGGACAATTAATAATCTAAACCAAAATTCTTTGTAGATACGTATAATAAAATTGGTCACAAGTGTCTTGAAAATGATTTAAAAAATGGTTGAAAAGTTATGTGAAAAATCTTTTGAAAACTATCTATAAAACCTTTGAAAAATGTTTTCAAACCTTTACAAAAATATTTTATGTGCAAAAACATCATTTGACAATCCGTTTGCAAATAATTTTAAAATGGTTGCAAAAATCTTTTGAAACATCTATATATACTATTTGAAAAATATTTATAAAATGATTTTCAAGGTTTGTAAATGTTTGTAAATATGTTTTTTGAAACTAATTGCAAAACAAAGTTTTAAAAAAGTTTGCAAAAATGTATTTAAAATGGTTTTGAGAATTTTGTGTAAATAACACTCCCTAACATCCCTTGTATAAAATTCACCTACATTACCATCCTTGTAAATATAAATACAATATTGTACATATTCCTTTCACTAACCTTATTAAAAAATACTAAAAAATTTAAAATGAAAAACTCCAATAACATTTGCAAAATTTTCTCGAAAACGTGAATAAAAATTTGCAGAACCTTTTTTCATAAAAAAGTTCAAAACCAAGAAAATATATCACAAATATATTTCCTTGTATTATACATAGTATTTCCATTTGTTAAATTGATGTTGACAATTAAACTATCTAAGTAAAATCTGAAGATTGGAGCTTAGTTGGACCTTAATCCACTTAATCACATGAACCTTATTGAAAGTAGAATTGAGAGACTTCAGATCTGGTAGACTGAATTCTTTGAGACCACAAGACTTCGTTCAGTGTCATCTTGGCTGCCTAAGTAGAATATTTCAGAACACATACATGACTCTTGTCTACAATGACCTAACTTGCACACCTGCACCTTACACTTTTCTCAACTCAATTGAAGTGGTAGAGGGATGGATTTGTCGGCATGAGACACAAGCAAATGGAAGCATCGGGAGTCACACATCTGTGGCCATTGTACCCCAATCGAATCTAATATCGAAGAGGTCTAAAGACAGAATGTGATGGTTTGCAATAATGATTCAAAATAGGGATAGTCTACAGGCTCAAGAAGAAAAAGTCCTTATGTAAATGCTATTGTATATAGTATTAAAGCAATGCATATTCAAAAACTCCAAAAAGAATAGACAGGCAAAAATTCTGAGAAAAATCAATTCCTGTCCGAGTATGTATGTACTATAGTCAATAAGCAAGATTGAGCTTCAAAGTCAAATATATATGAGCCTGCAACCGGATGACTTGGCTACAGTGGTTAAATATCCTATGGTAGGTAGCTATACTGGCTACCGTCCATTCTCTTCTCCACCTCCTCTTCTTGAGATGATTGCACTTGAACATATAATGGATTATCTCACTTATCGATCAAAGAGTTGTTGGATTGGGAAATTAGGATCACTATGATGGAGAAGATTGACTTTTACCGCTTCAACCGAGAGGAGCTACATATCACTAACACTATACAATATAGACTCATTGTTATAAGGGACAGCGTATGACATTGATTTATTCTGACATAGGTTTCGAGGAGACTTGGACAAAGTTTTGTGGGTCTTATAGGTTGTTGTATCTCAAGTCTAATTACCAAATAAGGTTCCGACTAAACCTAACTTCTAAGGGTACGACTAAGCTCCAAACTTTGATTTTGTGAGGACAAGCTTAAAAGTTCAATCCAAATTCTTTCTTTTATGTTCTTTATTACCTTTCTGCACTAATAGGAATAAGTGTTTGGTATGTACTAGCAATGGCATGTATATGGGGGTGATGAATCTCCATTTCATCATCTTTATTCTTTCATTTTGGCCATTAAAACGTAGCTAAATGCATGTAAATTGCTTTAGTTTACATAAAATAACATGTATTATTATTGGATAAATATTGTATAAAATACTATAGTTAAATCCAAAATAAAAGAATAAAGGAAAGAATAGAAAAAGAAATGAAATACTAAATGTAATGAATGTTCATAAACCCCGAGACCAAAGCATCATGATGACTAGGTCTACAAGGAATAAAGTAGGGGGAGATAAGGGCCAAAAATACAATAAACCCTGATTCAAAATCCACTAATAAGTCTATTTTGGGACCTATTTTATTCTTTATTATTTATACCTCTAATCAATAAACTTTGTCCATGAAATTGTATATAAGAATATATAGAAAAATACAAAATTTATTTTGATAAAAATAATGCACATTGTACATTATATACTAAGAATAAAATCCAACATCTTCATATACCCACATCTTCTCCATGTGAACTCAAAATTCATCAAATAACCTTTAATTGCATATAACTTTTAATTAGCTAATTAATGAAGGTAGTTTCATTTTATTTGGATTTAACACGCAAAAGTCAAATTTTGGAACCCTGTTGTACATTATACCTGAATTAAGTATTCAATTTATTTATGCTTATATATTCTTCATGATTTTTTATTTTTAGAATTTTGTAAGTAATATTTATACTTGAAAATATATAGGTATACAAAAATACAATATGGATTATACATATACATATATATAGTAAATATACATATTTATTTAAGTGTACAAATTACTTCAAAAAAATAAAATAAAAATATTTTATATGCATTAAAATAAGTTATAAATGTATAAAATATCTAGATAAAATAATTAAATTTAAAATACAAAATAAAAATAAAATATCCAAAATATAGGTATGTATACCTATAAATGTACGTACAAAAAGTAGAACACAACAAACAAACATGCAAAAATAAATAAAAATCACTATAAAATATTACATAAAATAACAAATATTTTTAATGTTTTAACCAAAAATTAAATAAATCATTTATTATTTTATTTTGAATTCTTTTTAACCTCTATTTGACTTTATCCTATTGTGGCTTACGTAGACCTGTAGGGTTGTAGCCTCAGTTGACCTATTGGTAAATTGAGATCTCTACAACCATAGGTCTTGTAGTTTCGCGGACTGGCTAACTTTGTTGATTTTTCTGTACTTCTCCTTTAATATTCTCGGCTAGATTCCTTCGGTAATTATGATCCTCAATCACTGTTCTATCACGTAAGCGTCTATCCTCAATCGATGGAGTGTTGCAGCAAACCCTAGCCTCAGTCAAAGCCCACATGTATAAATCATAGTTATTATATACATTTTAATTTTGACCCCCTCCCTCTTCAAAATGCTCTACTGTCGTGGTCTCCAAGATCACTGGTGACCACAACATCTTCGCCCTATAGCTTGGCGTGTTGGAAGATGCAGGTCGACAAAGATCTGAGCATCGACAGAGCTCCTCCTTCATTCCCTACCACTCAAGTTGAACCTTATTTTTCTTTTGAGATTTATATTCCTAGCATAGTAGATAGCCTTAATAATAATTTTGTTTCATTTGTTTTTTCATTATATTTCTTAAAAATTGCAGATCTATGTTTATCGGAGCTTCTACTCCAGCCATCGTTCCACCGTCTTCCAACCATTCTGTGACCCGCATGTCATGTCCATTCTCGCCTCCTACGAGTTCTAAATGCCCATGCACCTCCATCCCACCTTATCCTTACTGGATTAGGGAAATGACTCTCCTCCTCCAACCTACATCGGAGAGCCTCTTCCCAACCTCAAATCCGTTCATTTCTGACCAATAGAACCCTTAAAACCTTCATGTGTTTACTTAGCTTCCCTATAGGTTCTGGAGGCCCTAAGACCTGTTGTGGGCCAATTTTGATTTGGCACAAGCTACCTGGAATACCAAACGTTCTTTGACCTCTGAGGACCTCTCTATTGTCCCTTAGAGCCATCTGAAGCTATCGAAAGTCCAAGGTGCTTCTACGAAGCTTCGTGGCTCTTTTGTAGTGTCAAAGACCACAGGAGGGCAAGGCTACATCTGATCAAAGCTTAGAACATGTGTTCTTCCATGTTCTTCCAAGCCACATCTCAGCCGTCTGATTGTGTCCACATGCCGAATATTTCAAGAGCCTTTGGATGCTGCCATCCTAGACCGTAGATCCAGTTGCCCAGATCTAGCCTGGGACTTTCATCGACAAAGGCGTATAACTCGTTGAACAAATGCCACGTGGATTAGTGAGGAGCATCTATCATCCGTCAACGCACGCTAAGGGTATTTTGCTTAAGCCACCGTATTATGTATTTTACTTTTAGTCCTTTAAATATAGTCCATAACGTAAAAATTTTGGGTTATTTTACAAGAAACCCCATGTATTAACATTAATTGCACTTGGGTCCTTCACCACATCAGCTCACGTGCCCATACACGTGAGGTGGTTGGCTTTTTGCAAAGACCCCCTATGATTGTGTGTTATTGCTTAGTCCATAAGTTTTGTATTCTAGTTTAAAACGTTTGGGGATAATTGCTTGTATACCCCAATGTGTTTTATAAATTACATTTGTACCCTTCTAGTGTAGAATGAATTAAACACTTGTACTTAATTACGAATTGGTTATAGACTGCTGGTTTATTTTATTTTATTTGCAAATTCCCTACTAGTATTACATTTTTGTATTTTCTTGAATTAAGAATATCATATTGCATGTAAAATTATAGGATTTTTAATATAAGTGCATTATATTATATATCATCACTTATATTTTTTGTAGGGCATTTAATATTAATTTATTATATTTAAAAATTAAAAAATATTTATTTTATTCACTATTTGGATTTAAAAAACTATAAAAATTAGATTTTTTTGAAAAAATAAAAATGTAGGGTTACTTATTATTGTATTTTGCACCGATAGATCAAAAATTAATAAAAATAGGAAACTTTAAATATTAAAAAGCATCAAAATCCTTATAAAAACCACAAAAAATGTGTTTTCTTGTTCATGAATTTTCTTTATTATATTTACTATATATAAAATTATTTTGGAAATGTTTGAGCTATTTAGCTATTTTTGAATTCCAAAATAAGTCGGCTATATAATTTTACTCACTGTTTTATCATTTTAATTCAATTAAAAATAAAAAAATTAGTAGAAGTTAAAAGAAACATACAAATATAGAGAAAAACATAAAAAAGTCTAAAATATTTTATTTCCTTAATTTTGAGTTATATATAGCTATTTTAAAATTATGTAAAGTATACATCTATTTATATACATATATTTACTTATATCATTACTATTATTAGCATAATTATTTAGAATACCAAAAATATTTTCTTAAAACTTAAAAAAATAAAAAGGACCGCACCTTAGTGTATTTTCCGTATTTTATCTTTATTTTATATATTTATTACCTCTATTATATATATTATATCTAAATATTATACCTACTTATATTATAACTAATTAAAAAGAAAAAGAAAGTTAAAAATCATAAAATGCAATAAGACTTATAAAAGTATTTAAAACATATGTAAAATATATAAAAAATTCAAAAAATATTAAATAATTAAAACCCATTAAAAATAAAAAATCTTCATAAAAACACCAAAAATAATTGCTGCCATTTTGTCAACTTTTGCAGCCTATTCCTCGTTCTCCCTATGTTTGACACTCTACATTACTTGCACTATAGACATCTTTTATAGAGGCATAATAAATTTTAACTACACTTTTATTTTGCATTGTTATATATATTTTTCAATTTATTTATGAATAGTTTGGATTTTTTGAATGGCTACCTCGGTGACATTGTATCTTCGCGTGAGGATATTTTAGACCCTCACAAGTCTGACTTTTCAATAATTTAGGTCCAAATCCCTAACCATCTCATGCACCTATAGTCTCTGATATGTTTGGACCTGTAGCAAAATAATTTTTCATATGTGCTTCCCACTGATAGTAGTTCCTACTTGGAGCAATTACATCAGCTTGCATTATCATGTAGTGTAATTGAAATTATTTTCTTGCATTCTGCATGGAGAGAGTTGGGAAGCACTATAAGACTTCTATCTGTGCATCCATCATTCATACACAATGGTGAGTTCTCCATCATAGTTGAAACTTGCATTGCTTTTCCGACTTCTCCCCTAGTTTTGATTAACGTAAGCCTTAAAGAAAAAAAGCTAGATATATATTTTTGAGAAATAATCAAAAATAAAAATCAAATATTTAAAACAAAGATATGGCTAATAAAACTTTCACCCTTAATAAAATTTGTATCAGACTTCATTATATTAGGTTCCCAAACCCCACATTGTTTTCAGGTGCACTCCAGGCATAGCGAGGCAAGAACCCTAAGGAATAATGCTAAAAACCCAATCTGCGAATGCCTTGATTATAACTTGGGCTCGATGAAGTATAAGTGCTTCTATCTTACATGGAGGAGTAGGGCTTTGTCTACCTGCAGACTTATTCTGAAGTATTGAGCTTAGGCCATCACTTCATGAGGGTGTATGTCTCATCATCCCGCATCTGAGTAGGTCCTCGTCTGCTTGTAGACTTGGTATGAAGTACTTGTTTCGCCACTATCAGCTTCCTCATTCTTATTCTTTGGCTAAGTAGCTAGCCTAGGATTGATATCAATGACCTCCAAAAAGTGTAGACTACATGTTACAAAGGAAGTGGGAAGTATGAGATACTTTTCTGGTAGTACTCAATTTCCTATAAGTCTAGCCTCTAAGGGCCAGTTCGAAGATTTCCTGAATAATAGTTAATATTGAAAATATAAAAATAGACAAACTCTTGCGGCTTCATAGAAGAGAGTTGGTCAATCCTTTGCTCTATTCTTATTTGAATTTAGTAAAGGTCAAAGATCAGTCCCATGCACTTGCACTATTTTTCATTTCTTCTGAAGAAGAAGGAGAAGCTTATATGATAGTTGCATCTGTTGGAGCGAAGACTTTCATCCCCATCCTCTTCCTTCTATAAACTCCTTTCTTATGTCAAGGACTCAGACGCTCAGGTGCCGGAGCAACATCACAATGAGGGACCACACAGAAATGTGTGTACTATGCAATGTTTTGGCTTTTTGTCAGGTCATCATATCTTGCAAGAACTTGCATTGGGGTGGTCTCGATGGTCAAGTCTTCCATCCCTAACATTTCTTTTTACTTTTCTCACTTCGAGCCTTCTTCTTACTTTCTTTTAAATTTTTTCTCTTGTTATCTTAGTGTCACATACTCCTCACCTATTCCTCTTTTATTCCAAGATCATTACTCATGAATGGTTTAGTCAGGGCCCCTCTGACATCCACATTTATTCCATGAATCCGACATATCCAATAATTCGAGGTGATTCACGAGAGCCCGATATTGAACTTTGTGAACTACTCTCTAGAATGCCCATCTTCTCATTCTTAATTAAATCGAGATCACTCATATCCCAACATTTCCCCTTATGGATGGAGACTAATTTCTCTTCGTATCAAGTACTCCATTCACATATGTCAGGGATTGACACAAATTCCAAACTCATCTCTTTATCTAGTGCCCAAGATTACTAGTCTGAATGGGTTGAATTTCATTGTGGAAGTTAAGAGGAAAACCTGTACCCCGTTCAGATCCATTCCTATGAGTCTGATTCAGAGATGGCTCCTCAAGGAAAATGGAAGTGATTGCAATATTCAAACAGGGCCCTCATCCAGATCAGAACACATTGAATGCATCGTTGCTTATATCTATACAGTCTATTCAACTGCAACTTACAGATCAAGCTCTCGCCCAGGTCACTTTCACCAATATGCTTTATGAGCTAAGGAGAGACATGGATAACTAAGGAGGAGGAGGATAAAATGAAGATGGATGATGTGATGGACCCCATGGAGGGGTAGCTAAATCGAGAAAATGAAGATGAACAATCCTAGTGCTAGACAGTTGATAGAGTACATCCATATTTCTCTTATCCACAGATGTTTCAATCTAAAGATGCAATTCTTGGTTCTTCTACCCTCATTCCATGGGAATAGGAACAAGGAAACTTGCATCCATCTCCAACAATTTTCTCGCACCGGCAAGGCCACACACTACCCTTCCTGTTAGGTGTAGTTAAAATGAATATCTTACCATTCAACCTTCAAGATAAGGCTTTATACGAGATCAATCGTTTGAGGATGGTCGTGACAACCTTGTGTTGAATAGGCAATTTTGGGGTTTTAATTAATGAATTAATGTTCACTGTCATTGTAACCCTAAAAATCCCTCAGCCAAAATTATTTGTATTTTATCCACAACTCAAATCAACATGCAAGAAAAGAATATAAGCACAAGAAATATGAGTACTATGTTTTACATGTATAGAGTACATGATTGAACTTGGGAGGCTACAAAAATCCAGAGGATTATTCAATTCAAACAAAAATCAATGAAAAGAAAAAAGAACTTTAGAACACTCTTCTTTTTTTCTGTATTTTTGTATTTTTATATTTTTATGGAGTTTTAATTTTACATTTTTATTTTACGTACTGATTATGTGTTTTCTTATGATTTTTAATTTTGTAAAATATTTTTAACATTTACATAATGAAAATAAAATGAATAAAAAGTATTGAAAAAAAGAAAAAAAGGCAACTTTCTGGATTTTTACAAAGTGTTAAAAATACATAGAAAATTCAAATAAATTTATTTTTTGGTTTTTTTTATTAATTTCTTAATTTTTTTCTAGTTTTTTTGAACTTTTTAATATTCTAAATAAATTTAAAACATGGAAAATGACAAACAAACATAAATGTGAATGTTTTTTAATATACAAATAGCATATTAAATAAAAATTGATAGAATATGTACATTCGAAATAATAAATTTTTGTATTTTCGAGAAAGGTATTTTATGATTTGTTTGGAATTTTCTTTCAATTTCTATGCATTTTTATGTTTTCAAGTGTTTTGTGATTATTTGAGTTTTACTGTGGAATAAAAATGCATAAATGGTACAAAATTAAAAGAATGAAAATACATAATCATGAATGTTTTTGAATTTTTCAGAAAAGTTTTATATTTTTTTATTTATTTTTAAATGCAAACAGACAATTTTATGAAGTTTTTGAATTTTTAAAAATAATAAAAATGATGAAAATACAAAATAAAAATTAACAACGAAAAATCTACTTAACAAAAATATAACATTATTTTTGTGGATTTTTAAAAGATGTTTTGCTTTTTATTTGATTTTTAACATGCACAATAATATGCAGATGCCCAGGGGTATGCATGCATAGAAACAATGTTCATAGACTAAATGATGACAAATAAATAAAATATAGTGGTGAATGGGCAAAATTTCTTGAAAAATGCGTGCTGACGCACATGATCCTCACTGGTAAAATATTCTCAGGGTCCATAATAACATAGAACATTCGGGTCTTTATTACATTTTTCACAAAATCTCACATGCTAGACATGCTTCACAGTTCAAACAGGATAAAATTGCAAATAAAACAAATGCTAGGGACATTAATGCAAATGTTCAAATTATAACAAGCCGACACATGTCCTTACATGACTTATTTGTAAAATATTATAAAAGCAAGGGCTAGAGTGAAATTGTACCCTTTAATCTACTTAGCGAGGTAGACGGTTGGTTGGTGTGTATCCGCAAATCATATGGTAGAGATTCATGCGCACATGGATGGCACATATCAGCTTTAGATCTCGATCTATAATGAAGAATTAGAGTTTTTTGGACGATCAAGATCACAACTGGGAGGTTGTTCTTTCTTGAGGGCCACGAGAGACTATGAAAGAATTGGAAAGAAGGTGAAGGATACGGTGAGATCCTTATGTGCATCATGGAAGAGTGAGGATCACATTGTATGTGATCGGGAGCGACTAGTCACGCTAGTTTCTCGAGGTAGGGAATTTAAAATTTTTTGATGCGATGAAACCACATTCTCCAAGAACACTTCTTGAATCATTTCATCTAAACCATAAACAAGTATTAGGGTTACCTCTTGAAGCGTGGTTGCGATCGAGTCTCAAAACAAAGAGACCTCCTGTCTCAAGTCCGATCTGACAGAGGTGCCTCTTGTGAGCACGTTGATGAAACACATGCTTCTCCCAATCCATGTTGATGATCCAAGCAACGAATTTCCTGATCTCGTCACAGAGATCCGATATCTTCTTCACGAGCGAGGCTCACCGAAGGAGATGAAGATCCATAAGCAAGCAATTTGAAAGCATAACAATGATGCTGCGACGATAACAACTCTCTTTAGGGCATCAAGGTGGACGACCACAAGAGAGAGAGGGAGAGATGACATGTAGAGAAAGAGAGAGAGAGAGAGCGCATATGGATATTGTCTTGTAATGTTATAACTTGAAGAGCAAGGGGTGCCTCTTCTTATATAGTATTCTGGGAGACCATGGATCACAATCCATGGACTACACAAAATCAATGGATGATATTGATTTGTGCATATTTCAATGGCCAAGATTTTGTTGTGAAAACACAACAAATATTAATTTAATTTAGATTACACATATATTGAAAAATCAATACAAGTTGATCTTAAATTAAATCAATCAAGCATGGTGATTATGGAATAGAGATTACCTCACACTTTCCTAATGGGAGTTAGTGGGAATCTTATGTAATCTCACGAGATTACATTATTCAATGAAATCTCAAATATTTACAACAACACTTGTTGTAAATTATTATACAAAAATAATTCATAATTATATTTTGAATATTGTAATCTTGCCATTGAAAAAATGTGAATTACAATCACAATCCAAAATAAAATGTAAATTACATTCTCAATTTATGGTAAACTGTGAATCCAACTCACATAACATTTAATTAACAAATGTAAATTACAAATGTAAATTACAATAAATTTAAAATATATAGGGTTAATATGGATAATACTATCCACATTATTCATATCCATGATAATTAAATCACATTTAATCATCTTGGATCTCTATTCCCATGTGCCTAAATAATATGAATCATATTCACATTATTCACATCTTCGATAATTAAATCACATTTAATTATCTAAGATAACTATCCTTATAATATGAATCAAATTCACATTATAAATGATAACTAAATCACATTTAATCATAAATTTTCATAATGCTCATATACATGTATGAAATTATCCTTGAACTCCTTGAAGGATAATGCGCTTTCTCTACGGATACATGGAGATAGGGACAAGGTGATTGTATTGTTCCACTTATAATGACTTGGATTTTGAGATCACATCGCAAATGCAGATCTTGCGAACCTATCATAGATACTTGATTAAATCAAGACCACAAATATAATCTTCTCATTGCATCCGAATCACATTCAGATCGATGTCCAATATTTGGTCCAGGATCAGATCACTTCTCTATAAAGAGGAGTCACTAAAATCGAGACTCGTTTCATCATTACCTAGGAATGGAATGCATCGTGGTTATACAGTCGTTTATGATTACTCTCCCTTAGGTATTCCTAATACCTATATATCCTGCATATTGGAAGACCTATAGTAAACCCAAAGTATTATATCAATTTTACACTGTCATGGTTTTATCATTAAGTTTCTCATTTGATCATTGGGAGTCTGTATCGATCATATATATGCCGAAAGCATATATCATACCTAGGTCTTGATCATATACTATCCAAAAGTGTATATAAAACCTATAAATTCAGTCAAGCTTCCAAAGCAAGACGACCGTGCACGGAATTTGATTCTTCCCAATATCTCATTAGTGAGCTCATGTCTTCCAGTTCAGTAAATGAACCTATATGATCCCTTTGAGAGATCATATTACTCATATGCCCTTACATGCACACTAGCATGCCTCATCAACTTATTGGTCTGCCAAATGTACGTACTTAGACATATAGTAACATATCTATCACCAGTTAGAGGATGTGTGCCTGTATCGTGACAACATGCAACATAAGACCTTGGTTATCTCGATCTTGTTAAGTTAACTCTTTGACCTAACTTATCTAACACCTCTGAATCTCTATTCCTATGCTGAGGACCTACATAAAGAGGTCGGTTAGATATCAACCTTTAGAGAAAGGACTGCCATCTCCTTTTCATGCTGGAGATCTTCTTTTAATAATCATTTGACAGTACTTGATGAGTCCTCAATCTAACTCTTTAGATGTTCATCAAAGCACCAGCCTCCATGATTCAACAATTGAATCAACAGTTGTATGATCATTAAGATAACCATGGTACTTAACCCTAATTGTACTAAGGGACCTATTATGCAAATTAGTTATTCTTCATTTCAGATCAGGGAATGATATTTTCAATAACATTTATTGCATAATGGACTCGCCGTGGGCCCACATGTCCAATAATCTCCCACTAGCCCGAAGAGACATTAATGGGCTAATCTTTAAACCCACACTCATGTGACAATCATAGGCTATTTATAAAAATAGCTAGGTAAGCTGATCAGTCACTCTGTTCCCAAGAGACTACACCAGGTCCTTTTACGACACTTGCATATCCACCAATAACAGTGCTCACATTCAACATGAATGTTGCATCTTATGCATCCATTACTCAATTTCATCAATTATAGTGTCCTTGACACTTCAACTCAATGATTATTATATCCAGTATTAACATAGTCCTTATCAAAATACCCTTATTCATGGAGATCTCTATCTCCAAAGGTATCCATAGTTTAGACCTTTTAGATCACTATCTATAAAGTCTAATGTTTTTGAAGATAAGTCTTAGACATCACTATCAGTAAAGTCTTGTCATCTTTGAAGATATGGTTATTATTGAAACTAAGTGTTTCTTCTCCATAGTAGGATTACTGGTAGTTTACTACTCCCACTGCATGGCAGACATGTGGTTTTGTACACATCTGACAAGCACTCGACTTCTTATAACTGATGCACAAGGGCAAGCAGTATTAGCATTCACTTAACTTTTGAGGTGCTATCCCTTCAGATAGGTCAGTACCATATATTAAGGGATGGAAGCCTTTTTTGGAATTTTCCTGAAGATGGAACATATCCAAGGTGTATCACTAATGTGACGGTCCTAATACTCTCTTCTCTTTGCTACTGAACATCTTCAGAACTAAGATTCAAGAGGTATCCTTGAGATCATATCACAAGTTATGGAATAGCCAGATTATAAAACACTTATTTTCATCCTTATATCATTCCAAATGATTAGGATATCATCTACATTTAGCGTAATGAACATAATGGCACTCTCACTAAGCTTCACATGGTTCATCAAGATTCTATCAGAAATCATAACATCAATAATTTCGTCAAATCTAAAGTTACAACAACAAGAAGCTCATTTGAGACAATGATGCAGTTTCTAAATCTTTCATACCTTGCTTTCCTCAACCATGAAGCCCTGAGGCTACTTCATGTGAACATCCTCAAAGAGGTATTCATAGAGGAATGCAATCTTGATTCACATCTTGAAGATGACATACTCAAGTCATGTAGCTATAGTTAGTAATAATCTGATGAGTTTAAGTATGGTCACTAGAAAGCAAGTCTCATCTCAAGCGATGTCTTCTTTCTTCGTGTGTATCTTGTGGATACGAGCCGTTCTTTGAAGGTCTTTAACTTCTCATCAGGTTCCCTCTTTCTAGTGAAGATCCATTTACTCCTTTCTGGTCATGCCCATATAGGTGGATCCTCGAGAGTCCACATAAAACACTTGCATATGAAGTCTACTTTAGACTTTATTGCTAACATCCACCTTTCCATGTCATGATCTTCATAAGGTTCATCACACATAAAGTAAGATGATTGTTATATTTCTCTAACACATGGAAACCATCCTCAAACTCATTCGAAGAGGTATGAGTGTTTCCAACTTTTATTACCCTCTTAATTTCTGATTTCAGGAGCCTCATTATCATCTCAAGATTTAATGAGTTTCTTTAGTTAATTTTCATCTTCATTCTCAAGAGTCTCAACCTCTAAGAATCACATTCTCAGAGATGAGATCGTTTAAGAATCTCAAGGTCATAAAGTAGGTATCTAATACCATCCTTTATTTTACTAATGAAGTAGCATTCTCTGGTGCGAGAATCCAGCTTAAACGCATGGAACTTTATTAAGGATATATATTGTGGTCTCTAGTACATATATACCTTCAAAACTAAGAGGTTATTATGCTAATATTCATCATTTATCAAATCATGTCATACATGATCCAATTGTTTATCCTTTCAACTCTATTGAGTTTAGGTGTATTAGGAGGATTGAGATAGGAATGATATTCATATATCCATAAGGTATTTCATGAATTCATCTAATAAGTACTTGCTACTTAGATTAGATTAAAATCATTTTCATCTTCCTTGAAATTTTGGTTCTAGACCAAAATTCTGAAATCTTTGAACATTTCAAAGCTTTCTAAGGTGAAGGGAAAAAATTTCATATAACAATAATCATTGATAGATATCACATATCCATAATGTTTATTCTGATATAGATGATCCGTGTGTATGAGATCTTGAATACTTTGACATCTAACACCATTCCCAGAGAAGGGTGTATTGGACATTTTTCTTGGAATACAATATTCATAAGTATGTAAGTTTTGAAATTTTAGACATTCTAAAGTTCCATATATTACCATTCTATTGATCAAATCAACAGACAAATGTCCAAGGCTTGATGCCAGATCATTGTCAAATGATCTTCATGCTCTTTTTGATCTTTTAATGGTTTAATTTTCAGTATTAGAAATCTTAATAAACAATTCTGTAATTTTCTGATTTAGTGAAGTCAATATATGTTAGATTACTATCAAAAATATATCCATCATAACTCTCTATGATAATTTTATTCCAGAATTCATGTTTATTTCAAACATTTAGAAAATAAACTATGAATGTATTCTAATATCCTGGTCATAGAGACATTTTCTAAGACTAAGGACTCTCCCACTAAAAATATGAAGTCTATCTATTTAATAGATATTGTTGCAATAATTGCATCAATATCCATGTAGATGATTATAAACTTGAAGATCAAATTCCAATCTTGTAATATATATGCAACCAATTACTAGTGTTATTAGATGAGATACAATTATTATACTGTAATATTATCCAATAAGCAAGTCAATATCAATGATTATATGTAGATATAGATTATTCTGGTGCACTATATGAGTCCTTCTCTAAGGATCCTTGATAGACCCGATATTCATATTATCAACACATCAGCTTGTTGCTGTATTGGCATTCATCCAACTCTTTGGATGTCACATGGAAGTCACAGAAGTATAGTCAACTCTTTAACTTTTCTTCTCAACTTGGGCCTGACCCATGCTTCAACTGCACTCCTTTCATCTATAAACAACCATTGCTTAAGACAAAGGATCTCTTATGTTAAATTTAAAAAATCAATACAAGAGTATTTCAACATTTATACATGCTTCATTCAATTCATACAATATAAATATTATGAAGCTTCATGAATGACTAGAGTATAGATAGTAGAATGTTGTCACTCATCATATCTACATTCATCTAAACTCTGATAGAATTTGGTTCAGGTAGGTACTCATACATCTTGAATACATCATCTCTTATAGAGCAACCATTCTACATGATGCAGTGAACCAAGTCATTCATGATTAAATGCCGAGAGCACATATGTATGCCAGAACATATTCTTAGGGTGCGTTTGGTTGGTGGGTTATCTAGGGGTGGATAACCCGGTTTTGTGTTAGTGTGTTTGGTTGGTGGGTTAAGGGTTGGGAGGGTTTGTGTGATGTGATTGTATTGGAATTTGAAAAAGTTGGTAGTTATTATGATATGATTGTATTGAAATTTGAAAAAGTGGGTGGTTGTTGTGATGTGATTGTATTGAAGTTTGGAATAGTGAGTAGAAGTTGAGTATTTTATGATTTTTAGATGATATGATGGTATAATATATAATTTTTTTGATGAAAAGATGGTGGACCCCACAAGTTGGTTAAGAATATGGGTTTTGGGGGGTAACCCACCCAAAGTGGGGGGTAACCCCCCAAACGAACACACCCTTAGGGTTTTATAAGGATTAATTGACAACTATGATCATCATCGACAAGTCACTTCCAAAGTACATTCGACGAGATCAAGACTATACAGATATACAAACACTAAGATTGTAGTCCTATTGTCTATTTAATTGACATTCCTCATTATTATGAGGAAACCTACACATTGTAACCACATACATTATGTGTCCAACTGCAAGTATAATATATCGATCATGTATCTAATACATGATATTTTATTGGTCATTATTGAGTATAGTGTTGAGTGGGTGTAATGAAGGATTATCTGAAATGTGAAATTTGCATAAATAAATATTAATATATTACTTTGATTAAGGAATTTTTATATCAAAGTTGTCTTTTCTTGTAACACTGAAGTTCATCCCTTAATCGCTTTCAATGTAAGAGATATACTTATCTCAGCAAGATCTGGGATATCCTTCCTTTATCTTTGGCACATCACAATAATATGAGAACCTGTAATTCGAATAAAAAGAAGACAGAACACATTCCTTCTTGCAAGTCCAACTTGCACTCCCAATTCGGTCTTTAACACCCGGTCGCACTACCCCTAAGGTGATGTTGACCCGTCATTAATTGAACCAATCGTCAACTGGAATAACACTCACTATGCACAATCCAATATCGCCCCAATAATACGAGGACACGATATTGGGGTCACTACGCATACAAACTTACTCTTTCGATAAGCAAAGATCCCGATCTGTATGCGCTTGCATACATGAGCTGTCACTTCAGACAACCGTCTCCTACATACAATCCCTGGCGACGGAACCCTTCGCCTTGATGGGAGACCATGGATGTCACTTATGTGATCCTCCATATCATGTTCAACTTTTAATTAATCATTATAAATCATATTCATTACAATTAATTATTCCAAGAGAAATACAAATCTATTCAGAATAGAGTGTTTTAATTTTGGAATCCAATTATTCTAATCATATTAATTAATGTTTCAATTAATATCCAACAAACATGATTGTTACTTGAAAGAATGGTATTATCTCAAAGTACATATTAATCGAATTTTAATAATTAGAAAAATACACTGCAATCTCTCCTCCATTATCCCATCCCTACCTGATGTCATGGCCAGTACCAATGGGAGTGGGATAGATCGCACACGATCAACCTGCTACCCCAACACTCCCTTACTAGAGACCATATCCACCTCAGGAAAGGATAATGCCAAATTGATCTCAGGATCGATAAAAAAATTAACCGCATGAAACGATGAATTAACAAATAAATGAAAGTGCAGTTTGATGTTTTTTTAACCTGGCCAAGCCTCAGGGTCGACTCAAGGAGGCAAAGGAATAACTTCGGATAAAGTTAGATCAATTAGCTCAAGATTTCCAAGCGATTTTTTTGTAATTGTTTATGCGATAAAAAGCTAATGCACGACCTCGGATGAACTAGGTTATTAAGGTAACAAAACACTTTTCCCATATTAATTTTAATATGAAATTAAGTTAATCAAGGCAAGTGATATTTTTCCTTCAAACCTAATCCAATGATGAATGCAAAATGTTTTTTTTGAAAAATTTGGGATTAAAATGCAACAATAAAAAATGCAATTTTTTATGAGTTTTATGGAATTTTTCGTGCAAACTGAATGTAAAAATTATGAAAAATTTATTGGAAGTAAAATGTGATGAAATAAATATACAATAATTATTTTTGGAATTTTCTGATAGTATATGATTTTTTATGATTTTTTAATGAAAACAGAGTGGCTGTGAATATTTAATTACTAGTAAATCCACGAAATGAACTTTTCTATAAGCAAAATTATCTCAAATAGATATGTTAATGAGCAACCAAGAGACTTGAATTTTCTAAAAAGTAATACTTGTGGATTTAACTAAAAATCTTTTACTAAATCACTACACAATTATTTTTATGCACAAGACATCTACATTTTAGATTGGAAAGTAATTAAAGTACATTCATACACATCATCTCTAATTTTTAACAATTTTTAGAGCAAGGAATAAGTATATGTGAATTTCAGATCATAAATGTGTAAAATATCACTGAATTTCATACTCTGATTTTTAGTAAATTATCCAACACTCACAAAAATACAAATAATTGGACACTTGATATAGAATTAAATGGTCTTCAATATGCTATTTTTATTAACAAATGATATGAAACTGATGTCCAATTCATGCTTAATGTTAGGGTTGTCTTTGTAATACAGAAATAAATATGTAACAAAATAAAGTATGCCTAATGATGCTTTTGAAATTTCAAAAACATGAAGGGGCTAATATGCAGTTTTGCCAAAAAATAAACTAATCAATAAGGCAGAAGATGCAATCTTCTTTTAGGGCACAATCAAAGAGGATGAAGCTGCTAAGGCATTATGCGTGGGGCAGCTATTGTAGTGGTTGTTAGGATCGACTAGAGGAAGATCGCGAGGTCGGTGATAGAGGGGCTAGTGGTTGTGCAACGGCCGCAGGTTTGCAGCTGGCGGGCCTCACGACAAGCAGTGGCGTGACAAAAAGGTTGTAGGCAGCTAGCACGACTGGAGGTGCAAGGTAGCGTGTGCTGGCATGTGCCCAGGGCACCGCTGGCAGAGAGCGGTGGCTGACAGAGGTGGCTGGGACCGCAGAGTTAGTGGATTCTAGCAAGGGACGGTGGCAACACACGGCCGCATGCGTGACGATGGACGACTGGGAAGCGTGGAGGGGACACGTGCAGAGACCGTGGTGGTTAGCGTTGAGGCATAAGAGTTGTGGCTCGCTGGAGCGGGAAGGAGTCCATCCGAGCAACCAGGGGCCACCTAGGGGTGGGCGCTCCTGCTGGAGTGAAGGAATAGGGTGGAGGCTCAGGGGTGTCTCTCGCTGCGTGTGGTGGCTGGAGGAGGTGGCAGGTGGCTCCGTCGGCTGGTGGAAATGGGGCTTGGAGGTTGTACAGCTGACGGAGTGGCAAGGAGCTGCTCGGTTGCAAGTTGCTGCAGCAAGCTAGAAATATGTAGGAGGGGCGTGCTAGGCTGGTGAGCGCAGACGTGCAGGCTAGGGTAGCCTGCTACATGGAAGAAGGGCCTGCACTAGAAGTTGTAGGGGGAGGTGCCACGTGCGGAGGAGGACCAGAGGGTGTGGCGTGTGGTCGTGCAGTAGGAGACATGCGGTGGTGGTAGGCGGCTACACCCCCATTTTTGTTTTGATTTTATATTTTTTTCATTTTTTTGTAAAATAGCTGGGATTAAAAAAATATGAAGAAAAAGTAGGGTCAGAAAAGGGAGGATGATTGTAGTGGTGTTAATGTTATGTTGTTGTTGTTGGTAGTGTTTGATGAAAATAGTTGTGATGATTTGGGGTGATATGGTGTAAAATAACAACAACAAATATTAGACAAAAAAATAAGGAGAAGGAAAAGGATAGAAGATCTACCTATGAAAATCACTAGATTGGTAAAGCAACTATGCTGGTCTCCTGTCATTGCCTCGAAAAATGTGGCAGATGAGCCGTGAAGATGATTGAGCCTGATTGGAAGCTCGTTACAAAACAATAGTGGTGTCGCAGATCTTGCCTTTGAGGATGTTGTCGTTGAACTCGTCTACTACATGTGTCACCTGGAGGATAAAGGGGCCCAACCTCTCTTATATCGAAATGGCAGATGGCGAATAATGAGGGAGGAGAAGTGATTAGAAGGAGAAGGAATTTAGAAAAGATGTAGAGAACGTGGGGAGAATGGGAAGTTTATGATTTGGACTGGGGAACAAGTTTGATTAGAGAAGAAGTAAAAAGAGAAGGAAAAAATAAATTAAAATAAATAAGTAGGCTACTAAAAAATAATGAAGGGAAAGTAAATAAAAGGAAATAAATAAATAAATAAAAATAATTAATTAAAAAAATAATAAATAAAATAAAATAAAATATGAAATTAATAAATTAATAAAAAAATAGGGTGACATGTGGCAGCGTCACAAGCTGCCACATGTCGCACCTAAAAAAATCAAATATTAATGGTGAAGAAAATAAAAAAGAAATAACAAAAAAGGTCAAATCAAAAGTAGTCAACATGAAAGTTGCTTGTCTCAACGAGATCTACAACTTCTGTGAAGGCCAAAAAAATAAAGGAAGTCACCTGTACAAAAAGTATTTTTGGGTGGTATCTTATAGATATAAAACACCGTATTTTATATTTTTTAATTTTGTCATTTTTAATTTATAGAATAATCAAAATAAAGTTAGAGAAAATATAAAAGGAATATTTACCACCTAATATATATTTTTTTGGATTTTTTAGTAATTAACATAATAAAAAGACAAAATGAAGGGTTTGGTCAATATGTACAATATACAATATGGGCCCAAAACCCAATTTTCACATACAATCTCTTATTTTTATGAACTTAGTCTCGTTTTGAAGGTCGTTGAATGTATATTACTTTAAAGTGAGTAGACTTGAATCAGACATTGCACGAGAGAGTTATGTAGATTTTAAGGTTCCTTATTCTCAAACTTAGGCTCGGGTTTTATTTGTCAATTTTACAAGTTAGTATTCTTTTGATAATTTTCCTCTATTAGTCTTAATAATATATTCACAATACATTTGATTTTATTGGATTTGGAGTTACTATGAAATAGATATGAGAAGGTGAATATTTACAAGTGAATGTAGCTCCTTACTTAATGTAAATATGAATGCTAAAATGAAGATATTATTTACACATGCATGAATGCTAATTATGCAATATAAGTGATGAAATGCAGTTAATTACTCAAAAGCGAAGCTTTATTTTCAACTTTTAGAGTGATGAATCACAAATCCATCACCAGTACAAGTATTATGTGTATTTTTTCATTTACTTAAAATAGGTTGTGTTTGTATTTACTTTTGCAAAAGTTCATGAATATGATTGGGATGTCTTAGTTCCATGCATTTAAATTTATTTTGCATTCTCTTGCATTTATTTATTAAATTTCAAATACTAAGCATTTTGTCCTTTTCTAACTCTAAAAATTATAAAAAATACCAAAATACATTTAAAAATCACAAAGAAATTACAGTGTGCTTATTATTTCCTATATTAACTCCAGACCATAAATCCGTGAAAATAGAGAAAGAAAAATTCAAAAAATAGATAGCTCCAAAATCTTGTTAAAAATGGGAAAAATCACTGATAATATTTATTTTCCCTTAATTTTTCTATATATTAATCTTTGCTGATTAAAATTGATCTGAATAATTTTGGACATTTTTTACTATTTTTAATCTTCAAATCAATTCGACCTATTTATTTAGTCCTTGTTTTGGGATATTTTTGACTTAAAAATAAATAAAAGTTAGCAAAAATCCTAGTAAAATCACAGAGAATAGTAAAAAAATTTGAAAAACCTATAATATGTAATTCTGTATATTTTGGAAAATTTATATTATATATCATATAATATATGTATATATATACATATTTTTAAAAAAAATTAAATTAAAAGGTTGCAAAAAATAAAACTAAAAAAAATTAAAACCTTTAAAAAAGAAAAAATAGACATTGTTTGTATTTCATTCTCTCTTGTATCCCTACCTATATGTATATATACATATAACAATATATGTATTATTATTATTGATTATTTACCTATGTGCATATATTCACTATTAATTTAATGAAAAAAAATAAAAATCGGCATAAAAAGACTTAAAAGAATGAGTATGTACATATTTTACAATGATTAGCAATAATCATACGCTACCTAGCTTGCTCTTTGTGGTTCGACCTCTGCATGATATACATTTTTGTTTGTAGAGTATAATAAATTGTGCCTCAAATTTTTGGCTATTCATTTCTTGTTTATACATTGTGGTTACTTGTTGATTGACTAAGGAATTCTTGTGAGCAGTCGCCTCAGCGACACACTATCTTCGCACTCCGTGAGGACAATTTTAGACCCTCGCAAGATCCTAGCCATCACCAAGTTCAATATCACACCCCAAAAAGGAACTTAAGGACACATACAACCAAAATGTATTTCTATGGTCGGAGGCAACCACTTGCATCTACCAAAATCGATAACAGTCAGACTTTGAGACTTAGGGTGGAAGTCCAGGGTTTTGGGCTCTAACCATATGGATTTATCCTCACCCACTCCATATGAGATAAGTCCCTGCATACAATGAGGGTGTTTCTTCTCGTAATAAATGCTTGATTTTATTCCAAATTATTTTTGCCCACTTGCAACCATTCAGACTCATATTTATTTGGTGGTTATCACTAGA
Source organism: Ottelia alismoides (assembly GCA_037367405.1). NCBI lineage: Eukaryota > Viridiplantae > Streptophyta > Magnoliopsida > Alismatales > Hydrocharitaceae > Ottelia > Ottelia alismoides. The sequence continues at coordinate 477,701 of JAZKJV010009692.1, read as the reverse complement.
ATATAGGAGACCACAAACATTGCCTAAAGTACAATCTCTTTTCCTTTTTCCGTAGGTTAGCAAAAATCAAGGGAGATGTTGGAAAATGAAATGCAAGAAAAAATCAATGACAAATGTAGTCATTAGGAATACTTACAGTGATTTCCATCACTCTCCATATGGATGCAAGACTAAAATTGTAAAAACTACACTAAATGATGCAAGTCAGGAAAAACTGCACCTAACAATAGTTCTATTCATGTTGAAGAATCCATTAAATTTGGCTTGATAGAATGTAATTTACATGTGTCTCCTTCATCTCCTAAGATTTTGCAATTGTGAATCTTATGAGATTATGGTTGTGTGTCCAAAGTTACAAAAAAGATCAAGCAAATATGACCTAAGATCTTTTTGTTTAAAGCGTAGTGCATGAACCTAAGTCACCACTTAAGTCAAGAATCACTCTCGACACCATGACACAATGAATAAAAAAATAAAGAGGCCTTTTTTACATACATGAGAACTCAATCGAGAACCACCGTAAATGGGAAGTTAATTACAACCTAAATAACTAACAAATTACAACAAGTATTACACAACAAAATACACCAAATAGCTATCTAATTGACTTAATTTTCTCTTAGAAAAGTGCTTTTTAGTCTCCTTGGTAGGAACTCCAAGATCCTAGCCTCCACGATCCTCCGATCTTCGTCAGCTTCGTGGGACCTACCACAAACACAAAAAATATTAAATTTAATCAGTTCATTCATCAAATATAATCTCAGAAGAAATTTAGCACATTATTAACTATTAGAAACATAGAAAATCACATCCACAAAAATCAATAAAAACAACATAACAAATACTTTAACTAAGAACTATAAAAAATCACAAAAATAACAAATTCACACTAAATATAATCAAATAATATGTTGCTTTCTTAATAATGGAGCTACCAAAATGGTTAAGATAACATGCACTCTTTGTAGCATGGACCAAATGACACTCAACAGAACCGAGAGAAAATCTCCATGAAGAGTTCTCGACTCTTAATTTATACTTGGGTAAGGCAAGGGTTGAACATGAGCACAAACAACTATTTAAATAAAATTAGGTTCTAATTAATTACTTTAAAGATTTAGAGGTCCTAATTCAACAATAACGCGAATGCATACTAAAATAATGTAATTTTTTAAATTATAGTTTCTATGCAAATAAATTAAGTGAAAAATAATGACGAAAATGCAAGATCAACATGATGCATAAAACACTAATAAACTCTTTGATTAATGCAAGGATTGCTTGATTAATTAATCACTTAATGAATTTGAGCAAGGATTCAATCTCAAGAAGTCACTCTAAGCCACACTTGAATATAAGCATACAATAATGATGATCCTTATTTCAACGAATTTTATCAATGTGTAATCAGAAAATGACCATCAATTAATTCAATTAATATCCTAATTACAGTTCAATTTAAATAAAGAAATAATTGGATCAATATGATTAAGAAGTTGATAAGTCAAAAATTGCTCCCTAAGATTTAATGCATGAAATTCTATATATGATTAGGTAATAAAGCGTGCTAAAATAAAGAGCATTAAATAAGCTTTCCACAATGACCAAAATCACTCAAATATGATTAATGGATCAAAAGTTATTCATAAATTAATCCAATGGCATAAATAGAACACAAACTTTATATAAAACAAACAGAACATTACAAACCTATTCTTCTGGGGACTAAATTGTAATTTAAATAATTTATCACTTTACAGGGACTTATCTGCAATCACGAAAAAATTGAATGGGTGTGCCTGTAATTTTCAATCGATCACATGCATACAACGTATGACCCGACGAGGCTTGGCTGGTAGGTTCGACTCCACGTGGCTCTCCTTAAAGGCTTGCAAAAGGTTCAGACGACTCAAACCTCTGGTTTGAAACAGTAGTTTGTGTATCTACATGGATTGTTGTTGACGTGGATCTCTACCAATTTGGGAGATCTAACAGCTATTAAACTCCATCTTTAACCAAGCTCCTCCATGCACAACACCACTCAACGTTGTGTTCCGATAAATGTAGAGCTCATCCGTCATTCTCGTCTATAGGTTCGGAAGGTCGCCTGACCTTCGCAAGGAGCCCATGAAGAAGATGGAACTCCTACTAGATGCTCAAGATTGCTATAATGGTGGCTCTATGGATAGTCATCAGAGACAAGAACATGAAGTTCTTATCAAATTAACTCCCGTCGAACGATGACCTGCAGAGGTTAGAAAGATAACTGAAGCCTTTGAGAATCTTTTGGGATAAAATGAGATGAAATGGAGCGTTGTCTAAAGGTGGATGATTAGCCCTAGATGGGTTCTCAAGCTATAAGAAACTTGAGAAGGGATCGACATGTACACACTAGTGGAGAAGTGATTAATAGAATACAAGAAGCTTGCATGGATCATGGATATGAAGTGCAGATCATCATGATTTTAGATGAAGAAAAATGATATGAATACTTTGCATACAAATTCAATGAACAATAGTCGATTGAAAAGTATGAGTACTTACCTGGAGATTGATATGAACAAAGATGATGTTCTAAAATGAATCTTGGCCACATGAAGCGTTAGGAGCTTCTTGAACCTTCTCTTAACAAGGAGGGCAGATTTAAGCTGAAGCACCATTAGGAAAACAACTGCAATACAAGAATTACCACGTGGATCTTTATGAATCTCCATTTCATTCTCTCTATTATTTCATTTTGGCCTTTAAACCTTAGCTAAATTTATGCATGCATCATTATTTTTCCTAAATTAAAATTCATAACTATTGTATAAATATTGTATAAAATACATTGCTTAAATCCGACAAATAATAAAGAAAATAAGAAAAATAAATTGCCAAAGGTATTTTATATCCCTAAACCCTGAGACCTAGGCATCAAGATGACTGGGTCGACAAGGAATAAAGTAGGGGGAGATAAGGTCCAAAAACGACAATAAAACCATTTAGAACACAATTTATTATTTATTATTTATACCTCAAATCAATAAACTTCGTATATGAAAGTTGTAAATAAAAATACAAAGAAAATACAAAACTAATTTCACCTAAAACTAATATACAATGTCATTCTATACTCTGAATAAGAATCCAAACCTAAACTTCACAAATCCATAAATTCTCCATAAAAACTCAAAATGCATCAAAATCACCTTTATTTGTATATATCTTTTAACTACCTATTTAATAAATGTAGTTTCATTAAATTTGGAGTTAAGATGCAAATGGTAGGTTTTAGACCATTATTGTACAATATACTTGAATAAAATAATCATTTTATTTTTTCTTTATATTCTTCATTATTTTATATTTTTTTTCAAATTCTGTAAATATCCTTTATAATATATGTACATATTTAGAATACAAACAGGAAACAAATATGTACAAATAAACAGGAAACAAATATGTACAAATATGTACATAATCTCGCATCACTTAGCTAAAATTAATGAAAATCAATCACCGCTAATAGATGCATGATTAGGTGCGGATTTTTCGACTTGCATACATGTTGAACGGCCCAAGTTTTTCACGTATTTATCATCGAATCACTGCATGATTTCTCGCTCAGCCTAGATCGCGGTTTTTATCGAATACATATCTTTTCTCGATTTCTTTTTCCTGGCTTGATCACCTAGGTTAATGGAAAAAGGAAATGAGCGGTAGACGATGATTTCTTGATTTTTGGGCTAACCATAATTTAGTGATAACTTAAAATAAAATTGGGACTGTTAGTTGCAAGTCAACCAAAAATGGAGTAAAATCGGTTTTGGGAGAGCAATACCCTCGCTTACGCAATGATTTTCACTTCATATCTTTTCTTTGCGTAAAAATCTAACATTTTATCACCAATAAAACCGACAAGATAATAAACCAACCTCGGTTGGTTTCATGTGTGAGTTGGTGAAACTAAGGGTTTGCTTGCTTCGTTGAGCCATGTTTGTTGCGATACACACCCCAAAACCGTAGTCTCTCCATTTCATCTCCGAAGATTCATCCGCTCATCTGTACATCCATTCCTCTTCTTAGTTCACCTTGGGTCCCTCCCAACATCAATTCCCATCTTTGTACTTAGGCTAATCTCAGCCTAAGTATAGGGGGGACCCGAGTCCCTGTGATTTCTCTACTCATCCTTCCTTGCCTTTGTACTTAGGTTATTTCTAACCTAAGTATAGGGGGAGCCCCTCTTAGCTCTAGTATATTTCTCTGTACTTAAATGGACCTATGTACTCGTATCATCTAGTGCTATGAGGACATAACAAAGTTTAAGGATAGGGGGGTATACCGTATATACAATTTTCTTACTTTAGCTATACTCTGAAAATTTTGAAAAATTTTGTCTAAAGTAAAATTCTTTGGACTAAGAGAACTCAAATGATTTCACGGCTTTTCTATACTATGTTACACTATTTTGATAAAAAATATATATTCGAAAACAATTTTCTCTTGTTTTGAAAAATCTTTTTGAAAAATGTTTTGAAAATCTTTTATTTGTGTGACATGGTTTTGAAAGTTTTTTATCAAGGAAAGTTGAGTCTAACATGTGTTTTAACTAAAACCCATAAAAATGAGAAAAATTCAAAAAAAATGTTTTTGAATGAAGGAGTTGGATTAAGCCTCTACACTTACACTTTCACCCATGATCTGAAATGTTCAAGGAAGCTTGATTTATGAGGTCTTTGAGATATGCGGTTAACCAACCTTAGCCATCAGGGTCTTAGACTTAATCATCCACATTCCCGTAGGTATCTAGATTTGCATGCTATATTCCATGCTTAGTCTCAGACAAAAAGAATATGATCAACACATCACATGCACGATTGCGGTTTTTGATTGAGATGAGTTGACTTTTCACCTGAGGAATTGGGAAGAGGGATTCGAGTCTGGATTTGATCTAATGATGCTCGAGGATGGGATAAAAATCTTTGAAGGCTTCAGGAAACCTGAGTGTCAGCAATTTAGCCAGTATGAGAACTTGGTTCTTACACTAAACTCTTGATATTGACCTAAGTGCCTGGGTGTGAAATATAAAAAAATGTTGATCAGTGTGCGCCAACTCTTGATAAAAGCAGTGGAGCTAGCCAAAAATTATACAAAACAATGAAATTTCAAAGAAGAGCTCCCATTCCACAAAGTTAAATATCAAAGAGCTTCCACCAAAGGCGAGCGCTCCCAAACTTTTCAAAGTGTCCACTTGGACCACCGCTATTAGGACCAGGAGTCGAGCTTGCACCAAAAAGGGCTCTGCATCGTAAATGCTACAAGTCTGTGTGTCGAAGGTACGATAGGTACTCAAAAGAGACACACCCCGGTGTATTCCCAGGAAAACAAGTGCAGACGGCTCCAACTTCTCTTGACGGACACACTGATCAACACCAAAAAAATGTGTTGCGTAAAAGGCACTAGAGAGAATCCTTGTTCCAATGAGAGGGAGAGAAGAAATGACACAATCCCATACCCTCCATTACTGGCCTGCCATCTACATTTTCTAAGTCTGACAACTAAAGAGACGGTAGACTGAATGCAGGATTTGATTTATTCCCTAGTGTTGAGGATTGGGTCCTTAGGAGAATTTCTTGGACCAAGGCTTTGGGTGAAGATTTGACTCTACTCAGAATCACAGTCAACACTAAAATGTCATATCCTTTAGATTATATGTACATCAGAGAGAGTCTGAAGAAGTAGAGGAATTGGATGCCTCTTGATTAAGGCTGGGTTGAACTCTCGAATTTTGGATCTCTAAAGTCGAGACAACTTGATCGGATTGGATCCTGTATTCACATGCACAAGGGGGTTAATCCAACTTATTTATTCTTTGGTGCTCGAGGACGAGCATAGTGCTCGAGGACGAGCATCGCTTAAGTATAGGGGGTGATGAAATCCAATTCATCATCTTTATTTTCCATAATTAACCCCCTTGCATAAAGTTTTGTCAATAAACTCCTGATAATGTCATGTGATTAACAGAGTCGCAGATAAATTAAAAACCACAAAAAAATGGCAAATCTAAAAGCCGTGGTATTTTTAGACTTAAAAATACCCTTAAAAATATTTCGAGCTTTCATTTGATCTCATCTCCAGTTTTGGTCAACATGAAACTTGTAGATCTCATCGAGATCTACAACTTTCATGTTTTGAGTTTTCTCAAATTCGGCCATCTTGACCTTCATATTTCAATTTTACCCTCTAAATAATCTGATTGGGCCACGTGGCCCAATCTGGGTGAGCCACGTGGCCCGCCTCTCTTGTCGCTTCCGCCTCCTCTCCCAGCCGTCGGATCACCTTCTTAATCCAACGGCCAAACGCTCTCCACGACTCGCTTCCTTTCCCTGCCGTCCGATCATCTCCCGCCTCTCATCATCACCCTCCATTCACGCCTCAACCATATCGCGCCACATGTCGCGCTGCGAGCCCTTCGATCACGCCCCTGATCTTTCCATCTGAGCCACTAGTTCCGTATTCAACTCTCGGCCCTTCGATCAACACCATCTTCACATCACTACCATCCGCCAGCGCTGCAGCCAGACCACGACACGTGGCAGTGCCTTAGCCCTTTGATCACTTCGCCTCAGACTAAATCCACACCGCATCTTAGCGCCCTTCTCTTAGCCGCTGGATTGCAAGATCCAACGGCCGAGACCTCGTCTTCCTCCTCCTGCAAGCTTCGCCCGAGCCCCTCGCCTCGCAGACTGCCTCCGCCCTTCTATTTTTAGCCACTTCACCTCACTACCTCTCCTCTCCCTAACCACCCCACGTCTGAGCCCATTCTTCCATGATTCTCGCGCACATCCCACCAACTCCGTTCACCTCTCCAGTCGTCCCACATCTCCTTGAAAAACTCGGTGCCCCACCACCTGGACCATCGAACCTCACCTTTAAATACCTCGCCTCCCCCATCGAACCACCTTGTCCATCGACCAAGGGGCAGAGGCCCAGCCCTCCAGCTCCTCCCTGTGATAGGGGGAGGAGCTCGGATCGAGCGACGACGACTTTCTTCCCCGATGAGACCCGCCAACCTTCAGGCGACGTTGCGGTGGCTCCAAGCCCCGCCCGAGCTCGCTGGCACGGCCGGCCAGTACGTGCGACGACCCGGCCTTCCTCTCCGATGCCCAGCCCAAGCCAAGGCCTCCATCTCCGGCCAGGTAAGTCCTCTGATCTTCTGTGAATTTTTCCTTAATTTTCTCTCAATTAATTAGATAGATCTTCCCCTCATCAACCCTAATGGCTCACCCCACAAGCTCCACCACCGTCCCATCATTCACGCCCGCTACTCCGATCATCACCCTCCTCCGTCACAACTTCCCTCATACCAGGCATTCTCCTCCGCCGGAGGCTGAGGAGAACACACTAAGGACTCCATTTCTCCTCCCATCTCAGTCCTCCATTCACCTCGCATCGCACGCACACACGTCGCTAACCACTTTTGCAGGTTAACACCCATCATTGGCCGGACCTCGGGAGGAGGAGAATTCTAGTGCTCCACCTCCGGTGACCAAGTGTCGATCGAGCATCCCAGGGGCTCTCGCGTCTTCTCCGACCTCGGACCTACATCGCCCGACCTTCAACGATCTTCCCTGAGATTCACCGAGTACGGTGAGGCGCAACAGAGCTCCAGGCCTCACGCCGGAGCTCCAATAGCACCGCCTGCCATCGAGGAGGAAGGAGGAGCAGACACCGTTGGATCTTGCCTCACGGCGGAGATCCAACGGCCCTGGAGCGGCCACGTCGACTATTCCAGAGCGCGGAGGCACGGTGGGACCGAGCCTCGCCCGAGGCAACCTCGAGCCACCATATGGCCCGAGCCACCTACAACGGCCACCCGAAGCAGCGCCGAACCTCGCCACCACCCGATCCTGAGCTCACGTGCCTCACGCACGTGAGTTGTGGGCTTTTTGCATCGGTGCCGTCGCAAGTTCCGCATATTGCACCTAGGTCCTGATACCACGTGGTAGTCCCCGAGACCACGCCGAACCTCATCGCCACCAAGCCTGGAGGCTCGTGTACGCCGAGCCAGCCCGAAGCAGCAACGAGCCTCTGCCGAGCCCGAGCCACCCTCCGAGCCTGGATGGCGCGTGCATAACACTTGCCATCTGGGAAATTTACGAAGAAGCCCCGCCGACTTCTCCAAATTGCAAACGGGTCCAGATCACATGCAGCCCAGGCGCCTAGTGGGAATTTTGCACTTTGCCCCTCGCGGGTTTTAGTATTTGCAAAAATACCCCTGTAGGTGAGGGTAATTTATAGGGAAGGCCCCTCTCCTTATTTTTATTACATTTTAGTCCCTCCCAGGGACCAGTTTGCAATTTTATTTCATGTTTTCTTTCAGTTATGCCCCTGTCTTCTTCATTATATATCTTGAGCCTCGTATGTCCGATTGAGGTGATTTCAGTTTCATTTTGAAGCTCTTTTCGTCATCTTTATTATGGCATGCTTAAATTTTCACTTTGACACTATGATCTATTATGCTTTATTTGGTTAACTAAGTGTCCTGATTTCCTTGTTTCTCATGCCTACTTGCTATATAAATGAAAATTGCTTCATTAGCTGATTCTGATTGACTCGTATATTTTATGGCTTAAGTAATGATCATTTCGGGCATATTATTAGCATTACATTTCCTAGCATTTATCTGCATAGTTAAAAATATAAAAAAAATTGCATGTTTTGCATTGTTGTGTCTCTTTGTCCTTCATGCATAATTTGACCTATATTGTCTCTCATTCAACGCTTCGTTAAATAGATAAAAATCCAGATAATGCGAGAGAAGTGCGTGTCCCTGAGTTCGACCTTGGTTTCTTGCCAAGTAAAGTAAAAAAATAATATACGACCATCTCATTTTGATATATGCATATCTAAATGAGATGGTCTTTGACGAGTCCATCTCGGCCCGGCTGCGATGACATTATCAAGTGCTAAAAACACTTTCTTAAAGGGCCGATTTTGCGACTCGTCAGAGGGCTGGGTCGAACTGTTACTGCTTCCGGTGTCTGCCCCTGTCCTGAGATGGGGCTGAGAAGCCTCCTGTGCCTCCTGGAGACATATGATCTGTGTCTTCAGGTCACTCAACGTCTGTGCCATCTGGTTGATCTGCGTTATGCCCTGGCACTGCTTCTTCTCTAACACCTCGATCCGGTCCAGCTTCTCGCTAATGATACCCATGTCGGCGGCTGTCGACTTTGCTTGTGTAGCTGCCGCTGACGAAGTAGAAGGACCAGCATTGACCCGTGCTATCCTCTGATATGACACGGTGTGTGGCTGGGATCTCCCCTGAGTGTAGAGTCGGGTCTGGACATAACTGTATAGTTCTCGGTCATCTCCTCATATATGGCCCAGACCTGATCCTCATCCTTGGCGAAATAGGAGCCTCCACAGGATGCATTCACTAACCCCTACAGCTTCAGTGTAAGCCCGTAGAAAAAACTCTGAACAAGGTTGGGCTTGGATATGTTGTGGTGGGGGCACCAGTATGTGATATCTCGGAACCTCTCCCATGCCTCGTCAAAATTCTCATTGGTGAGCATGGAGAAGTTGCTGATCAAGGCCCTCGTTGCATTCGTCTGACCGAGTAGATAGTACTTGTTCAAGTACTTGGTTCGGAGCTGCTCCCAGGTGGTAACAAATCTCCCTACGTGCTTCGGTCAGTTGGGTTCTCTATCTACGAGGGAGAACAGAAAAGCAACGCTCCAGATCAGATCCTTAGATGGATTGGACGGCTATGAGCTTCCCGCAGATGGATGGCGGAGATGAGACCTGGTGGATGCGCTCGATTAGACGGCAGAGGAGGGATTTGGATGTACAGGTCACCGACGAACTTCGTCCGGCCAATACACGTGGTGGGGAGCTCCTCTAAGGCTGCTCTGAGAGGTAAAATGATCCTGGTAGGGGTCTGCAACTGATGGGTTGCTCCGATGAGGAGGGGGGATCCTGGAGGACCCTTGCAATGTCAAGAACCTAGAGCATTGTGCTACAATGACGAAACCTCCAGATGAGGTCCATTTACCTTCGAACCTATACGAAAAGAGAGTTGAGTCAAGGGCAAAATGCTTAGACTTGGTTATGGGTAAAATGAGTGGACGTATGAGGCGGAGCGATGCTCTCCGGTGAGGCGACGGTGGAGGAGAGTCGATGACCCTATTCCTGGGTGAACTAGGGGGAAGGAGGGGTGAAGAAAATGGAGAGGAGTCCGGCGAAGGTGAAGGTACAATCTAAATGGGAAGTGGATGATCGGAGAGTGCGGGATGATCCGACGATGCTCTAGATTTTGATAAGCCGTAAATACAAAAATCAAAATCTAGAGCAGGTTAGGTGCTATCGAAGGTACCTAATAGTCGAAGGCATCTATGCTGGAGTTCAGCTACCTCCTGGGATCATCGCCTTGATGGAATGACTCTTTCAGAGGCTCAAGCTCATCGGATGGCGGAGCACGGCGAGGGGGCTTGCCAAACCTAGGGCTAAGGGCTTTAACCTATCGCTGCAACACCCTCCTATGCTCGTTGTTACTCGAGGAGTTTAATAGAGGTCACTAGGGTCGAAGACAATGGCCAAAGGAGAGTGAAACGACAGCTCCAGGTGAGGCTTTATACGATGAAGGGTTTGAGAAGATGGGCGTGGAGCACGCGGATCGAGGAGCGGACCCCTAAGAAGAATGTCGGGCGAGGATAACAGATCTGTGAGAGAAAATTTGGTGAAATCGGGTCAGCACGCGGATCCGGGCGAAGACCAGTCCAGGGGGGAGTTGACCAGGGGTCAAAGTTCCCCCGTGGACCAATCACAAAAATCCAGAGATGAAATTATTTAAAAAATTATTAAAAATCGAAAATGATTTTATTTCAAAATATTTACAAATTGAAAAATGTTTATTATTTTTCAAATTATTTTTTACTGATTTTATTTATCTTTTTGAAAAATAAATTAATGTATGTACATTATATTATATTATATAAAGGTATAAAATACCTATCTATTTTATACATTTATTTTTATTATTTTATTTTTGTACAAACACTCCAATTTTATATTTTATTTATTTACAACATTAAATTTAGAGTATAAAATATTTTTTTAGTGTTTATGTACAATAGTGAAATAAATAGTGATATATGTATATATATACATGGTATATGTACACAGTAGAGAGAGACTTTATTTTGTATTTATTTTAAATTTAATTTTATTTTTCTAATTTTTATTTTATTTTTAGAAATATATACAAGATAAGAGAAACGCATTTTCATTTTTTTGGGAAAATAAATTATCTACAAGAGGGAGGAATATATAGAAGGTGAGTGGCCCAAACTCTATATACTTGTTTTATTTTGCAGTCAGGCCAATGCTTGGCCTTCCCTTGGGTTCGAGTCATTCGATATTTATTCTAAATATCTCCTTCTTTTACTTTCTTCTTTATTCTTTTATTTTTGCACAAAAACATGCTAATTATTGAATATTAACAAAAGCTAGCATGTTGGTAATTTATTATATTTACAATCATATACATGGTATTTTGCCAAGATATCTAGCTAAAATAAAAGAATAACGAGTGATGAATGGGGATTCATCACCTCACATTGGCGACCACCTGAGGTAGACATTTTGCAGCTAGGCCCCTTGGTTTGGTGTATTTCGTTCTAATCCAGAAACTTTCTTATAACGTTATAATTTTTTTGGTAAATTTGTAATTACGCCCCTAGAATTTCGTAAAATTACGATTTGGTCTCTACAAGAGGCGCACAAGTTTGTACATGTGATTTTGTAGATTTTACAGGGAATCGCCCATGGATTTATCTATTTGTATTCTGTCCTACATCTTTTTGTGTACATTATAATTTCCATGAAATTTACACTTTGGCCCACGTACTATTAGCTATCTACAAAAATGCCCTTGCTAGTTGTGTAGTTTCTCTTTGTTGACTTCATTTATTTCATGCATCTACAAAACTCTAAAAAATAAAAAAATTGGCATAGCTTCCTGTTGCATTGTACTTTCATGCCATATTTTTATTTTACATTTTTAGAGCATTTTAATATTTATAAAAATAAAAAATATGCATTCTCGTCCATGTTTGAACTAAAAAATCCATAAAAAAATATAAAATCTTTTTAATAAATTCCAATAAAATATATTTCGTATTTATTTAAGTATTTTACAACTTACGACCAAAAATCACTAAAAATATATAAGAAAACTCTAAAAAATAGAAAACCCCCTAAAACCATTATAAAAATATAAAAAATCCAAAAATATAATTTATGTTCTTGAATTTTCTTTAGACTATTATTGTTATTTTAAAATTGATTTGCAGAATTTTTACTCTATTTTATATTTTTAATCTCCATTTTGATCTCAAGCATTTATTCTATTCCTTTTTTTGAGTATTACTGACTTTAAAAATACCAAAAAAATTAGAAAAAATAAATAAAATCACAAAAACATAAGAAAAATATCAGAAGCACAAAAGGATTGTATTTTTGTATTTTGACTATTTTTACCCACTTCTGTATACATACTATCTCTCTTTTACTTATATTGTGTATATTTTACATATAGTTTTATATATAATTTAAAAGAAAAAAATATAAAAATATAAAATATAAAAAGAAAATACAAAATCAGAAAATTAAAAATAAAAATATAAAAATATAAAAACCAACAATCAAATAAAAAAATATAAAATTAAAAATCCACAAAAAAGTGTAACTTGGCTGAGTGTTTGGAAAATATTTGGTGCTTGATTTCTTTCTTTCCTGCTCTAATCCTTTGCTTCATGTGATTGACCCCATCTTTGTTGCCATTATACAATCTTAGTAGGATACGACTGGTTCTGTCTCTAATTGTTATGATATTGCGAAGTCTGGTGGTCCTGAGGCTGAAGCTGGCCGGACAAATATCCCACCTTGATGTTGATGGAATGGGTAAGAATTTGTAGGCTAGCCTTGTTGACGTTTGCATAGATGATCCATCTGCATGTCATTCGATCAAACTCCATTCACATCTTGAATGAGAGGTGGTGGAGGATAGAATGGATCATAAGGAGACTGGACTTCTGGTTGGTAGATCACCAACTGCTGCTACTATAGTTCATGGTCGAGAGTCTGCACATAGTACACGTACTGGACCGCCTATTGTTCTCTAGGTTGAGGCTGATGTTGTGTGTCCTGCTCTTCTTTCTTCTTAACGGGAGTCTTGTATGGTGGAGTTACCGACTGGCACGCATTGATTGTACTTACCAACAACCCCAGTTTCATAGTAATCTGATCTAACTTGTCCATTTACTATCTTTTTTGCCCAATCACTAGTTTCTCGATATCGTGTGATCACTTCTCGATGATATCAACTTTGCCAAGATGGCCACCAATGATAATAAGGTTGGAGCTCTCATCTCTCTTTCTCTCTTATGTGAAGCTGCCATGTGGACCAGCTTGTGAAGAACCTAAGATTGTCTCTGATAAGCATGGGATTAAGAAAGGTGGACTCTCCTTTGACCATTTCTTCATAGATCTTCCAGACTACATCTTCATCCTTGTAGAAGTGGGATCCCACACTGGTAGCTTCAACTAGTCTCTTACTTTCAACATTCAAGCCCTGAAAGATGTTGTACCAAGTTGGTCCTCAAAATCTCATGATGGGTGCATATCTCCAATAGGTCTGTGATTCGCTCCCATACTTCATATATGAACTCATGGACTGCTTGGTAGAAGTTGCTAATCCTTTCTCGCACATGTTTGTGAAGGATAAGGAAGGATCCATGAGCACATCACGGAAGAATGAGGATCACATCGTATTCCATCGTGTGCAACTAGTCGCACTAGTTATTGAAGGTAGCAAAATTTCAAATTTTTAATTTGATGAAACCACAAGGTCTGTATCATTTCATCTAAACCACAAACAAGTATTAGGGTTACCTTTTTTAGGATGGTTGACATCGAGTCCCAAAACGAAGAGACCTTTTGTCTCAAGTTCGGTTCAACAGAGGAGACACTTGCGAGTGCGTTGATGAAGCACGTGCTTCTTGCAATCTATGTTGATTATCCAAGCAATGAATCTCCTGATCTCATCACATTAGATTTGACGTCTTATTCATGAGTGAGGTGCACCGAAGGAGATACATATCCACAAGAAAACAATCCGGCAATCGGTGACGCTGTGGTGATGGCGACTCTCTTGGACTCCATGGTCGACGGCCACAATGAGAGAGAGATGGCCTGTAGAGAATGAGAGATAGAGAGAGCATATGGATGTTGTCTCTTAATGTTGTTACTGTAAATTGAAAGAGCAAGGGGTTCCTCTTCTAATATAGTATTTTGGGAATCCATGGACCACAATCCATGGACTACACTAAATCAATGGATTAGATTGATTTTTGCTTCTTTCAATGGCCAAAATTTTGTAAAAATGCAAAAATAATTAATTTAGTTTAGATTAAATGTATATATATGTATCAATATAAATTAATTTCAAATTAAGACAATCATGCATGGGAGTTTATGGAATGAAGTTTGCTTCCTTCCACAATATGGTAGTGGATAGCTACCCTTTCCTAATGGGAGTTGGGGGCCAATCTCATGTAATCTCATGTGATAATATTATTACATGGAAATCTCCAAGATTTACAACAATAGTTGTTGTAAATTAATCTACAAAAGTTATTTGTAATTTTTGTGTGAATATTGCAATCTTGCAATTGGAAAAATGTGAATCACATTCACAACCCAAAATGAAATGTGATTTACATTTTCAATTAATTATCCAATGTGAATCCAATTCACATCAATAATTAACAAAATAAATATAAATCAGAATATGCTCTCTCTAATTCATTATAAATCATATTTGTAATATATGTGATTAATTTACATAATGCTATCAACATTATTCATATCCATGATTATTAAATCATATTTAATCATCTTGGATCTCTATTCTGATGTGCCTAAATAATATGAATCACATTTAGATTATTGACATCTTTGATAAATAAATAACATTTAGTTATCTATGATAACTCTCCTTATAATATGAATTAAATTCATATTATTCATTATAATTAAATCACAATTAATTACCAATTTTCTCAATGCTCGGATTCATACATCTACAATGAAATTATCATTGAACTCTTTCATGGATAATGCGCTTTCTCCAGGGACACTTGGAGATAAGGACATGGCGATTGTATTGTTCCATCTATAGTGACTTGGATGTTGATAGCACATTTCAAATACAAATCTTGCAGACCTCTCATAGTTGTTCGAATAGATCAAGATCGCAAATATAATCTTCTCATCGCATTTGAATCACATTCAAATGAATATCCAACATTTGGACCAAGATCAAATCACTTCTCTACTGAGAGTAGTCACTAAAATCCAGACATGTTTCCCTCGGAATGGAAGGGTCATGGTTATACAATCATTTTTTATCACATCACCCTCAGGTATTGCTAATACATGTACATCCTGCACACTGAAAGACCAAGAATAAACCCAAAGTATTAGATCAATTTTACACTTTCTACTTCAAGGCCTTGTTATTAAATTTCTCATTTGACTACTGGGAGTTAGTATCGATCATATACTTTCCAATTACAAATATCATACCCAGGTGTTGATCATATACTTTCCAAAAGCAGATATCAAACCTACAAATTCTATCAAGATTCCAAAGCGAGACGAGCATGCATGAAATTTGATTCTTCCCAATATCTCAAGAGTGAGCTCATGTCTTCCGCTTCAGCAACGAACTTGTACGATCCCTTTAAGAGATCGTATTACTCATGTGTCCTCGTATGCACATCTGCGTGTTGGTGTATAGACCTTGATTAGATCATCAACCTATTGTTCTGCCAAATGTATATACTCAAACATCTAGTAACACATCTGTATCCGGTCAGAGGATGCATGCTTATAGCGCGACAGCACACGACATAGGTCTTTGGTTATCTAGATCTTATTAAGTCAACACTTTAACCTAACTTATCTAATACTTCTGAATCTCTATGCCTATGCAGAGGACATGCATCAAGAGGTCGTTACATATCATCCTTTAGAGAAACAATTTCCATCTCCTTCTCAGGATGGAGATCTTCTCTTAATAATTATTTGACGGTGCTTGATGAGTCATCATTCCAACTCTTTAGATATACATTAAAGCACCACCCTCTATGATTTAATAATTAAATTAACAATTGTATTATCATTAGGATGGCCATGGTAAATAACCCTAATTGCACCAAGGGACCTATTATGCAAATAAAATTATTCTTCTTGTCAGATCAGGGAATAATATTTGCAATAACATTTATTGCATAATAGATCATTGTGGGCTCGCATGTCAAACAATCTCCCACTATCTCAAAGAGCCATTAATGGGCTAATCTTTAAATCCACACTCATGTGACAATCATAGGCTATTTAGAAAAATAGATATATAAGCTGATCAGTCACTCTATTCTCAAGAGAATACACCAAGTCCTTTTACGACACTTGCATATCTCCTAGTAACAGTGCTCACAACCAATGCAAATGTTGCATCTCATGCAACCAATATTCAGGTTTGAAGCAATTGTTGACACTATGATTAAATAATAGTTATAACCAGTACATAATTTCGATTATCCTTATCAAAATAACCTTATTCTCGGAGATCTCTATCTCCTAAGGTATCTATTGTTAAGACTTTTTAGATCACTATACATAAAGTCTTGATTTCTTGAAGATATAAGACATAGAAATCACTATTTCCAAAGTTTTGTCCTCTTTGAAGGTATTTTTATTACTGCAATCAAGTGTTTTATCTTCATAGTAGGATCAGTAATAGTTTACTCCTCTCACTGCATGGCAGATATCTGGCTTTTGTACATATCTAGCATACACTGAGCTTCCCAAAGCAGATGCACAAGTGCATATAGCTTTGGTATTCACAACCTCAACTCTTTGTGGTTCTATCCTTTTGATAGAACAATACCATATCTTAAGGAAAAGAAGCCTTTCCTAGTATTTTCCATAAAACGAATTGTCATAGGTGTATCACTAATGTGATAGTACCAATACCCTATTCTCTATGCTTCGGAACATCTTCAAAACTAAGATCTAAAAGATATCCTTGAGATCATATCTCAAGGTGTGGAGTAGAAAAACTATAAAACACATATTATCATCCTTATATTAATCCAAAGGATTAGGATGTAATCTACATTTAGCACGATGAACACAATGGTACTCCCACTAAGCTTCACGAGGTTCATCAAGATTATATCTGAAATCATAACCTTTATGATTTCATCAAATCTAATGTTCCAACTACATGAAGCTTATTATAGTCCATAGATGGAGTTCTTTTAGCTTGCACATATTGCCTTCCTCAACTATGAAGCCCTGGGGCTACTTCATATGAATAAACCTCATAGAGATATTCATATATGAATCCAATATTGACTTCCATCCTGAAGATGTCAAAGTCAAGTTATGTAGATATAGTTGGAAATATTTAGATGGGTTTAAGCATGGTCACTGAAGAGCAAGCCTCATTACAAGCAATGTCTTCGCTATGATGTGCAGCTCATGGCTACGAGTCGTGCTTTAAAGGTATGTACCTTCTCATCGGGTTTCCTCTTTCTCTTGAAGATCCATTTACATCTTAACGGGTCTGACCCTTATAGATGAATCCTCGAGGGTCCATATATAACACTTGTATTTGAAGTCTACTTTAGTATCTTATTGCTAACATCCATCTTTCCATGTCATGATCTTCAGAAGCTTCATCGCATGAAGTCAAATCGGTGTCAGGCTTAATTGACACATGGAATACATCCTCAAACTCATTTGAAGAGGTCTTAGTGTTTCATTTTTAATTGTCTTTTAGATTCTAATTTCAGGAGCCTCATTATCTTCTCAATATTCAATGAGTTCCTTTACTACATTTTCATCTTGATTCTCAAGAATCTCATCCTCTAAGAATCATATTCTCATAAATGAGATCTTTTGATAATCTCAAGGTCATAAAGTATGTATCCAATACCATCCTTTATTTTCCTATTTATGTATCACTCTTTGGTGTTATAATCCAGCTTACTTACATGGATCCTTATAAAGGATATATAGTAGTCTCTACTACATATATACTTGGAAACTAAGAAGTAATTATGCTAAGATTCATCATTGATCAAAACATTATCCAGTTGTATCTCCCTACAAATATACTGAGGTTAGGTGAATTACGAGGAGTGGGATAGGAATGATATTTCGTTCTCAATAAGTATTCTCTGATTTCATCTAATAGATACTTGCTACCTAGGTTAGATCAAATTCATTTCATCTTCATTTAAACTTTGGTTCTAAATCAAAATTGTGAAATCTTTGAACATGTCAAAGGCTTCTTAGGTGAACGGAAGAAATCTCATAACATAAATAATCAACGAATGATATCGCATATCATCCCTATTTATTATGATACAGATGATCCACATACACCAATATGTATGAGATCTTGAACAACTTACACTATTCTCAGAGAAAGGTGGATTTTACATTTTACTTTCAATACAATATTCACAAGTGAGTAAGATTTGAAATTTCAGACATTCTAAAGCTTCATCTCTTACTAGTCTATTGATCATTGTCAAATAATCTTCATTGTCCTATTGATCTTAAAAGGTTTAATTTTCAGTACTTAGAAATGTTAATGAACCAATCATTAATTTTTGAATTTAGTAGAGTCCTCCAAATTTCATGCTATTATCTAAAATATATCCATCACAACTCTTTATGATAGGTCTATTCAAGAATTCTTGTTTATTCCCAACATTTAGAAATAAACAATGAGTGTATTCTAATATCTTGGTCATAGAGACATCCTCTAAAACTAAGGGCTCTCCAACTAAAATTATAATGTTTATCTATCTAAAAGAGATCGTTGCAACAATTGCATCGATATCCATGTGTATGACTTACTAAATGTTAAGATCAGATTTTCTAGTCTTTTAAATCATATGCAACAAATTGCAAGTGTTGTTAGAAGAATGACATACAATTATCAAACTTTGATCTTATTAAATAAGAAAGTCAATTTCAATGATTATATGTAGATGCAGATTATATCGATGCACTATCCGAGTCCTTCTCAAAGGATTATAGATAGACTTGATAGTCATACTCTCAACACATCAGCTTACTGCAGTATTGGCATTCATCCAACTTTTTGGATGTCAATGGAATGTACAGAAGTACAGTTAAATCCTTGACTTTCTTTCTTGCTTGTATCAAACACATTCTTCCATTGTGCTCTCTTCATCTATAAACAACCATTGCTTAAGACAAAGGAACTATTATTTTGAATTCAAAAGATTTTAATATAAGAACGTTTCAACATTTGTACATGCTTCATTCCAATTATACAATATGATTATTATGAAGCTTCATGAATGACTTGAGTAGAGATAGTATAATGATGACACTCATCGTATTTACAGCTATCTAAACTCTAAAAGTCTTTAATTTAGGTAGGTACTCAATAATTTTGAATACATCATCTCTTATAGAGGTACTATTATGCATGATGTCGTGAACCATGTCATTCATGGTTAAATGTCGAGAGCACATATATACCAAAACATCTTTTCAGATTTTATAAGGATTATTTAACAATTGCGATTGTTATTGACATGTCACTTCCAAGTACATTCAATGAGAGATCAAGACTATAGATACATACAAACCCTAGGTTGTTGTACTATTAGCTATTTAATTATCATTCCTCATACTTATGAGGAACCTCGTGATGAATCTGTGATTCATCACACTAAAAGTTGAAAATAGAGTTTTGTTCCCGAGTAAGTAGAAACATATTTCTACTTATCGTGCATAATTAGCATTCATGCTTGCATGCATAACATCTGCATTCTAGCATTCATATTTGCATTAAATAAGAAGCCCAACTCACCTGTAAATATTCACCTATATGTTCACCATTATCCACTTAATTATCTATATTTTATGCTCACTCAAAAGTCAATAAAACCATCTCTATACTATGTATATTACTAACTAATAATACAAGAAAAGAAGGCACATTTCCTAGCTTGTAAAATTACCCAATAAAACCCCAAACTCAACTAGAGACCTCAAACCTTAGAATGCAAATATATACCTCATACAAACTCTGATCTAGGTCTATTCACTTTTAGAATAATAATATTCAGAGGCCTTCAAAATGAGAATCGTTTCATTTAAATCAGAACTCGTATGCTAAACATGGGTTTTGGGGCCCCTTTGTACATTATACATATGTATATTTGTACCCTTGTATTTTGGTATCTTATTTGACCTCATCTCCGTTTTTAGTCACCATGAAACTTGTAGATCTCATTGAGATATACAACTTTCATGTTTTGAGTTTTTCCAAATTCGGCCATCTACTCTCCCTAAAATCCACATTCTCTTTTGGCCATTCAGATCAGGCCACGTGGCACCCTCTTATTACGCCACATGGCCCCACTCACATCGCACAATGCACCCTTCGTCCTCTACTGTCCGATTGCCCTCCTTCTCTCCTCGTCGCCACTGTTCATCCCGCTTCTAATCCCTGTCATTCAATCACAACCTGGGTTTCATCACAGCCCTCCGTCTATGCCTCACTCCCATGATGCCACGTGGTAGAAATAGAACCATCCGATCATCTTCTGGAGATTAGATCTCCACCACACCTCCCCGCAGTTATTCCTATCCATCTGATTGTCCACTAGATGTGATCTGGGCCCCTGCCAATGCCGCACTCTTAGCATGCCCATTAACGTCCATCTCAGTCGCCCTAGATCTAATCCCAGCCGCCCCGTGTAGCCAAATCTCCAGCCATTGGATCGCGAGATCCAACGATAGAGACCTCGTCGTCTACCTCCAGACCCGCCCTCTCTCCCACGATCTCCACCTCACGTGCTCATCCCCCTGCCTATTTTCAGCCCCACTCCAGCCATTTTCTCCGCCCCCTATCACCTCCATCTCGTAGCCCAGTAAACGCTCATCCTCATCGACGTCCACAATCCCCATGAAACCCGTCGTCGTCGCTCCACGACATCCATGAAAACTCGCCCTCCATCACCTGTACCCTCATACCCTTCCTATAAATACTCCGCCTCCGGCCACCCTCATCCCTATCTACCCTTACAAGGGGTGTCCTAGAGCTCAGATCTACCTGTTGGTGATAGCAATTGAGAGTAAAATCGAGCGAAGCTAGGCCTTTACCTCCAGCACGATCCACGGCGAAGCCTCACCGTGCTGCTGCTCCTCCGACGAGCTGCTTGAGCTCGGAACGCTACTGGCCCTTGAGTGAAGACCAGGAAGCTCTTCTCAGAGCTTCTGACCCTAGGTAGACCCCTCAATTATCTTCTCCGATATCTACCTTCTTTCCCCGCATTTTTCTCCGATTTTATTCCACTTCGCTAATCGATTTCCCTTTCGTCAACTATCCACCGAGCTCCGCCTTGGAGCTATGATCTTCGCGCGCCATTCCATTCCCTCCGACTTCACCTCACACTTCACTCCGATCATAGCTCCGTCTATAACGGCGGAATTCCCCCTCCGGCCATCACCACTACACGCCTCAGGCCTCACCACACACGCACACCTCCCACGAACATGATGCACCTGCTTCTACACCTCGTCGGAGTGTCACTTGAGATTCATCGACTTCGGCCTACAGACCATCCCAGCTTCATCCAGAAGCTCTGGCAGCTCCGCGACGCTCCCACGACCATTCTCATCTTCTCAAAAGCCCCCCGGAGATCAGCTTCGAGCAAGATCTAAGGCGGTGGAGCTGCGGAGGCATCGCCGGAGCACAATTGATGAATCCATGATTCATTAACTTTCTATCGCATTTTGTCTTAAAACCCTTAACAAATACATGTAAATATTCATTAATTACAATCTTTTATTCAAATTTCATTCATGAATAAATACTCACTTTTAATCATAATAACATGTTAATAAATAAAAGAATAAAAAATAAAGAAAAGAAAAGAAGGCATATTGTGAATATGTAAATATGTACAATATGACTTATAAATATAAATATAACTGCAAGGTATATTTCTATAACCTAAACCCCAAGACCAGGTCAGCATGAATTGGTCGACAAAACGATAAGTAGGGGAGATATGAAAAGAAAACTATAAAAATAAATTAAAAACACAATTGACACATGTCTCACTATTTATCAAATAAATACAAAACTTCAATAAATCTTATTTAATTAATATGTATATATTTCTCACTAAACTCTTTTCCTGATTATTATGAAAAATGTATATAAAAATATAAAAATAAGTTAGAAATATGACTCTATACACATACCAAGAAATCCTACTTATAAATTATCAAGATCTTAACTTCGGAACATCATAACTTCTTCATACAAACTCCAATTTCACTCTACTCACCTTTAAAGTTCATAAAAATAATATTCTCTAATTAATAAAGGTGGTTTCATCAAATTCGGAGTCCGTTTGCAAAATGTCGGTTTTGGGACCAATTGACAACGGGGTTTCTGGGCTATTTATTGTATATAGAACACATTATTTATAGTTTTAATAAGTTTATAATTTCTAATAAGTTTCATGATATTGTAATTTAATCCTAATTTATTTCAGAATTTTTGGATCTTATTTTTTATTTTAATAAAATCAAAAACCATAAATTATAGGTAAAAATGAACTGGATAACCTATATCTATATTTATTAATATATGTAAATAAATTTATTAAAATCCCTAAAAATTCACACAACCCTTATTTATTATTCTAATAATTAAGAAAATATAAAATTAATATTTAATTATCTATTTATTAAATTAAAAATCCAAGACCTATTATCTATACATATTTATTTAATATAATATTTATATTTCGAATAATATTTATTATTTATAAAAATTAATTATTCCATATTAAGATTATTTAATTATTTACATTTCTTATATTTGTACCTATTTCAAATGACATTATTTATTAATTATTATTGAATTTATAAAGAATTTCAATATCTGGCCAACCAGGTGCTGACATGTGTCAGCACCTAGTACATCTTCTCCAAGAAGGGAGAACGAATTCTGTTTTTACCGGCCTCCTTCACCGAATTTTCCCGCGTACCTTATAACTTCTTCCGATGATTCAAGCCCTTGATCCTACTCCCCTATCTACGCTCTTATTCGACCACCGTTGGATCTACCCAAACACTTCACCATTTCACCTATAAATACCTCCAAAGTTGGAATGAGCAAACCAACTCTCCTGTATCCACTTGAAGCCCCAGCTCCAGTGGCTGAACCCCTATCTTCTCCACCTCGCTCCACCTAGTTCCGGTGGTGATAGCACTCCAAGACCAGCTAGCGTGGATGAGGGATCATCGGAGGAGGTTCCAAGACGCTCGTCAGCCCTTGCATCGTCGCCACGCGCGCGTCCAACTCCGGCAAAGATCGGCCGTCGCATCAGCTACCTGAGGTAATAAACCTCTATATTCATAGATCTATTCCACCATTTCTATCATATTTATTCTCGATTATCGTGCCATGATTAGCATGGCTAATCACGTAGTTAGTTAGTTCATCCATCTAGCTTAGACGCTCAACCAATTTCACTTCTTAATTCGTTTCAACCCAACTCGAATCGCGTTTTTGTTTTCTCATATTTTCAACGCAAACTTCATTAAGTCTGGAAACCATTGTTTTGATCTTGCAAGAACTAAACTTGTGGCCGACTTTAAAGCAAATCGAGCATAGATATCTCTTATTTGCAGATACATCTTGAATTTGGAGCATTTTAGAGCTATCTGGAGCCTTCAATCAACAAGAAAATCATCTTTGAAAGAGGCGCATCTATCTTCCATCAGCCTCCAGCTCCACGAGACCGCCATCTTCGTCGACCTGTAGCCGTCACTTCGAGCCACCTCCGATAGCCTTCTACCGTGGGCGAGCTTGAGGGTTAGAGGAGCTAACCCTCTGGCCCCGCCGGAGCTCCAAATTCTCCATCAATTTCCAATAAAAAATAGGAGAAGAAGAGTCGTCAGCAGCCTTCGTAACAACTTCAAGAACCGCAAGAACTCCAGGCGCACAAAATTGCGACATGTGGCACGCGTAGGAGTGTCAGATCTGCACCGCACGTTCTAATCTCAGCCGCTCATTCTGAACCGGTGGAGAAATTGCATAATAAATCCAGAAGACTTCCAAATGTTCAAGTGCGCCCCAGAAGGTTTCCAGATTTATATTTAGGTCCCTCCACAGGGACCTAAATGTAAAAATTCTAGTTTTCTTTATAGAACAGTCCCTCCCGAGGACCTTTTTGCAACATATTTTTATTTTTTCTTGCACTTATACCCCTGGCCTGTATGGAGTTTTGGACCTATTTTTGGTACATTTTGTCATAGTTCTTTTTAGGGTAGTTACACAACTACCTCCGCAAGTTTTTTCAAGGTAATTTTTCGTGCATTTTCGTCGTGTTTTTATCGTGTTTTTATTCGTAGTAAATTGTCTCCGTTTTTATTTGTTTTTGTGATTGTTTGAGCCCGTTGATCGTCCCGTTTTACCTACTATATAGTATCATATATTTTCACCTATATTCCACCTATTATATCGTAAATAAATTGTGTGAAAAATACCACTTTGAAAAGTAAATAAAAATTGGAAAATCATAAAATCAAATAAAAATTAAAAAAATCTCATAAAAATTATAGTTTTTTTGTGATAGCTTTAAGAAGAGATAAATAAATCACAAAAATAATTTCTCTTAAAAAAATCAGAGTACCCTCTTCTGCCTCCTTGAGTTCGACCCAGGCACACTCACATGGCTAAATAATTAGTATAGGTTTTCTCTAAAAATCGAATTTTGTTTGATCGACTAGGATCTCTTTGTGGCTTTTCTACACCGACAACTCTATCACAAAAAAGACGTAAACTGATTTTAGCTCGCATCAAAATGGCATCGTTGCCGTGGATGCGTTAGTGTATTTTGATTTTTTTTCTACATCTTTTGTGATTTTATTTTCTCTCTTATTATTGTTTCGCGTAGTTTTCCTTCGTTTTTTCTTACGTCTTTTCTCGACTCGTCTCTCGATTATCTTTAGACTGTTAACTAGTTTTTGCAGGGCCTGCAGGATCAATCGGTTTCTTAGGAAGCCGAGTCAGTTGAAAGAGCAGAGGCCGATTTCTTCTTTACGAATCGGTTGTAGAGGGAAGAAATTAAGTAGTGTAATTTTGTAAAAGAGAGAGAAAGAGAGAGAGGTTGTATGGAACTCTAGAAGAAGGGGTCCACTAAGGACATCCCGACTTGTAATTCCCCCCCCCCCCTCCATTTTTTCGGGGTCTGATTCGCCGAGTACCATGTAGTCCGTGGATCAGGGCATGCACTGCCGTTTTTCTCGCCTCAACGGTTTTTCCACGGCTTTTTCTGATAGATGCTTTCTTAGGTTTTTATTCAATCTGATTGTGCTTACGTAGCTAGTTTTAGGACTTGCAACCTTGGTGCATGATTTTAGGATTCTTATAAAAAGAACATAAAAAAAGTAGACATTTGTTTGAAAAAACTCTCAAAAAAAATATAAAACCAGAAAATAAAATCGGGATTGCTAAAGATATCTGACCTAAAAATCGTAAAGATTCATCTGATTTGGGAGAGTAATTGATGAGCAGTCCCGCACCCTTGTTAATCCGGTCAGATTAATGTCCAAATTAATTTAAAGTGTTCGTTGCAGTCAGATACGAGAGGGCTAATCAAAAACCACTTTAATTAGTTTGGAGTTAATTTCAAGCGGCAATATTTTTTTTACTTGGTGAAGTCCAAGGTCGAACTCAGGGAGGCAGCTGTCTCCTTAGGTCAAATTTTAGCAAAATCTGATGTTCGATTTTCAGAGGGAATATTTTTGGTCTTTTTTCGGTTTTTTATGCAAGACACATGCAAAATCAGGCCAATATGAAGTTAATTCAATTAAGATATCAAATGGAGTCCAAAAATTCTAAAAATTCGCCAGATGATTAATTATGATAAAATGAACTAACCTAATTTTTTTGAAATTTTTAGACACTAAATGAATTTACTGTGAATTAAACATGCAGACATGGTGATTTTCACTAATTTAATTGTAATAAATGTCAAATCACATTGTTTTTAGGAACAAAAATTATCCTAGATAGATCTGATGATGAGGAATCCAGGAAAATTGACAGATCTTAATTTCAAGGTGAAATGAATTCAATAAAATTTAAATAAGAAAATCACTCAACAATTTATTAAGGCCTCGATATGCGTGCAAATGACATGAAATTTTTATGCAATATTAGGGTCACTGTCCTAGAGCTACTGTGAATTTTTAAGGATTTTTGGAATCACAGAAAATTAACTAGAAATTAAAAGGTGTCATTGGGCAAAATATTCCACAAATCAACCAATTAATTCATTTAAAAATCTACTGTAATTACAAAAATATAACACGTGGCACAATAGATAGATGACAAGTTTCTCAACAAAATGCAACTTTTGGAATTTAAAAATGATGTAAAATGCAACCTAGGGATGCGTGCAAACACAGGCGTGTAAATGCTATACAGGAAAATGCTATACAGGCGTGTAAACACGGCTGCACGTGCTCCTCACGTGTGGGGCGCTTCACAGGGACCGATTTGCAATATCTGAAAGCTCCAGGGATTTCTGTGCAATTAACCCAAGGCGCACGTGCTTCTCACGTGGTGCGCCTAGGCTCGGATCGAGACTCGGGCTCCTTGGAGGTTTGGATTGAGGTTCGGAGAAGCTTCGGGTGGTCCGAGCCTAGAGGTTGGGATAGTGGCTCGGACCAGTCGTCGTGGCGCGCTCAGGACCGTTAGATCAAGGGTGATCAACGACTGAGGGATGAAGACGCATGGCGAAGGTGCATCCGTCAGATTGTTGAACGATCCAACGGTGTTGGAGCTTGCTCCTGAGATGACGACGTGGTGCGCTGCACACCGTTAGATTTAGAAGGATCCAACGGCTCTATGATGCTCCGGTTGACTGACGACGTGGATGAATGATGACCGTAGGATCACTGATCGATCCGACAGTTCTGTGCAGCTCCGGTCAAGGGCGACGTGGCAAAACGATACCCGTTCGATCAAGGTGATCGAGCGGCAGCTGGGGTCCTTCTCCGATGGTCCTCCGCCGTCTGCGGAGGAGATGGCGGGGCTCCGGCGACAAGGCCTTTGCTCCGCCAGTCCTTCCTTGTGTCGATGACGCTCTCCGACTTGTCGGAGCTATCCCAATAGAAGCGTGGTGGTGCGGCGAAGGCGACGGTGATCTCAAGAGTTGGAGAAGGTCGTCGGATGCTGCTGGCGACGAAGCTCGAAGACGACTCCGGCGAAGCTCCGATCAGTAAACAGATAGGCACCTGCAAGCATTAGAGAAGGAGCCATAGCTCGTGCGTGCAATCGTGGAGGTGGGTGAATGACTGGAGAGGCCTAAGGCGGAGGGAGGTGGTCTGGCGACGGTGCTCCGGCCAAGTGGCGGAGCTGGAGATCGATGGGTGGTGAAATGCATCGTTGGCGGACGTGGAGGTGATCGCGAAGCTGAGAGCTCCGATGCGGAGCTCGGCGGAGTGAAATAGATGCGAGAAGATGGTCGTGGGCGGAGAATAAAATCCAAGAAAAACAAGAAGAATGAAGAGGAAGATCAATAGGGAGGTGGAGGTGATTACCTGGGGATCGGAGCTCCTCTTGGAGTCCCTGGTCGTCGCTCGAGGGATCGGTAGGGTCCCGAGCTCGTGCAGCTTCGCGGAGGGAGGCTGCGACACGGCAGAGCTCGCCGTGGATCTCGCCAGAGAAGAAAGCTGTCTTCGCTCGAAGAAAGGGTCAATTGGTGTCACCAAACGAAGGTTCTGAGCTCAAGGTTTCTCTCTGGGGTGGCGGATGGGAGTGACAGTGGCCGGAGGGCGAAGATTTATAGGATGAAGGTGAAGGGTTGAGTCGCTGGAAGGTGAAGTTCGTGGGGGTTGTGGAGCGGCTCTGGTGGGAGTCATGGTGATCGAGGGAGCTGGCGAGGAAGTGGGTAGAGTGGGCTCCCTCGTGGCGGTGTTGGCAGTCGGCGAGGGTGGCTGTAGTGGGGACGAAAATAGAAAGGGGATGCCCCTCCCGCAAGGCGAAGAACGTGGGAGAGAGGGGCTCAAGGAGACGAAGTCTCCACCGTTGGATCTTGTGATCCAACGATGGTGATCGAAGCGGGGGAGACGGCTAAGATTAGATCCGGGTGAAATGATCTGAGGGTCAGGAGCTTTCCACGTGGCACGATGAGGGCAAAGTGCGCGCGAGCGGTGTGGATTGCATCAGGAGTGGCCTAATCCAAGGGTCGTGATGGCGCCAGGTGTCGTGCGCAGGAGAGGGCGCTGACGAGCGGCGGGGATCAGATCGGAGGAAGATTGAAGGGCTGTGATGCACAGCGGGCTGAGCGGTTGAGATGGAAGGATGGAGTGCCTCATCCAAGGGCGCAACAAGTGCCACGTGGCGCGCTGAGGAAGAGGCACGAACGGGCGATTGAGATGAGGCAGAGGATCTGATCCGACGGTCAAGGTGAAAGGCGTACGTGGTCATCCAGTGGCCATTGGATTGAAAGTTTCATCCAACGGCCGAGAGCAGAGGCAGCTTGGGCAAGGGGAGCGGGTCGCGTGGCGCAACCAGATGGCGCCACATGGCCAGCTGTGGTTGGCTAGACAAAGAAATAGGGTTAGGGAGAAGAGGGGGCCGAATTTGGAAAAACTCAAAACATGAAAGATGTAGATCTCGATGAAATATACAAGTTTCATGTTGACCAAAGATGGAGATGAGGTCAAATATGATACATAAATACAAAGATACAAATATACACACATGTAGTATACAAATAGGCCCAAAAACCCAACTTTTTCATACGAGCTCCTAATTGGATGAAATTAGTCTCGTTTTAAAGGTCTTTTAATGTGTATTATTCTAAAAGTGAGTAGACCTATTTTGGAGTTGGTATGAAGGATCTATGGGCATTTATGGTCTAGGGGTTCTAGGGCTTTATTGGCTATTTTACAAGGGGGATTTCTGGCTTTCTTCCCTATATTATTAACTAGGGAGTACATATTATAAGGAAGAGGTTATTTTGACAAGTGGATATTTTACAAGGAATTTTGGCTTCTTATTTAAATGCAAATGGACTGCTAAAATGCATATATTATGTATGCATGCATGAATGCTATTTATGCATTATAAAGGGAAATATGCCTCTATTTACTCGGGAACAAGGCTCTATTTTTAACTTTTGAAGTGATGAATCACAGATTCATCAGTAATCCCCGCACATCTTCTTAGAGTACGCGAGCAAAAGACGACCCTTAAATAAAAACCCAATTTCTTTCAAAATACTACTTAGTTCATACACATGATCACTACTTGTGGGTACACTGAGGTAGCCGGAAACGGTCCGAGTATACTTAGCAGAGTGGGGGATTTAGAGGACACCGCATAAGGCTCCGTCCTCAAGCAACAAGGGTAGCCAAAAACGGTCTGTACTTGCCACCATACTAGTTGAGAGCAAGTGATTTTCTGTAAGGACTCGGGACAGTATTGCGGGGGAAAATTCGGGCACCTATCAGCTCGCACAGCTCACGATAACCACTAGACTTGTTTGCTAATTACAACCCTAAAACCGACAAGATAAAGGACCGAACTCTTACAGTCATCATCGAGTTGAGTTGGTGAAAACGGGGTTTGCTTTGTGTTTGCTTGCAGGGTGTGAGTTTCATGGCTTTACGCACTTGTCCATCTCTCTTGAATAACTATTCGTGATCCGTCTTTCTCTTAACATCGAAGATGATGTCTCGACGGCTTTTCTGCTCAGACTCCGTGAGATTTTGACCGTCGTTCATACATCTTTAAAAGCTTGGGATGACTCTCTTCCCAAGCTGGTCCCATCTGATCTTGAGGAGAATAAGACCCAGACTCCTTCGCCTTCCGGACAGAATATTGATACAGACCCTCGTCTCAATACATCATCTCCAGCTGAATTTTCGCTGAGTTCTTACGAGAGCTTCTCTTTTCTAGACGATTTGAAGCAAATGGCTTGCGGCGAAGGACCAGCAACAGACGAGAGGCCACAAGCTGAGGAACATCATGACGGAAGACCACATCCAGCCGCAAACGTCACTACAGGTATTCTCTAGACTCTACAATAGATGAATATCCAGATCCAAGATCAATTTAGAATGCAGAACGAGTTGCGGGCTGAG
Organism: Ottelia alismoides; assembly: GCA_037367405.1. NCBI lineage: Eukaryota > Viridiplantae > Streptophyta > Magnoliopsida > Alismatales > Hydrocharitaceae > Ottelia > Ottelia alismoides. Next base: position 447,413 of record JAZKJV010009692.1, on the reverse strand, counting down.
ATAGCCGCGCTGAGAGCAGGGGCCGGGAACCATTTACCGCCTACGGTTACCGCTACTTTACAGGAAGAGTATGACCCGGGCGTAAGAACGCTACATCATTGGATTCGGCTACTACCGAATCAAGGGCCATACGAATTGAGTCCATCCTTCATCTCACTGCTTCCCAAGTTTTACGGGAATGCTATAGAGCAGCCGTTTACCTTTCTACAACAGTTCAAGATGATTTGCGGTATGGCTAGTTGTCCAGGAGTTACGTAGGAGGCTGTCCACCTCAAAGCCTTTCCCTTCGTCTTAGCCGATAAGGTGCTTTACTGGCTGAGTCATTTAGAAGGGAAATCTCTACATGGGACGATCTGAAGTCCACATTCTTGCGTAAATATTTTCCTATGGGGAGGACGAACATGATGAGGAGTCAGATCTCTAACTTTACACAGCATTCGCATGAATCTTTCCTTGAGGCATGGGATAGATTCAAAGATCTTACGAAGAGATGCCCGCATCATGAGATATCGATGAAGGTGCTAGTGCAGAATTATTTCGGAGGACTCCAGCCGGAAATCCAGGGGCTCGTGAGTGCTGCATGTGGTGACAGTTATTTGAACAAGGATGTCGAGTCAGTCTGGGCCGACTTCGAAGGGATGGCTGAGAACTCGAGAGTCGTCGACTCTACTCGGGCATTTTAGAAATCCCCGCAGCCACCCCATCACCGAGAGCATCACAAGGTGGCTAATATCGTAGAATCTGAATCAAACACCAACATGGGATTCATTAGTGAAAAATTAACATTGATGGATGTGATTCAGAAGCAAGTCTAGGACTTACATCCGCTGCGAGAGTTGGAGAAACTCTCATCTCTACCTCAGCAGCTGAGTGATCTTTCAAAGAAGGTTTCTGATCTTCAGCTCCAGTACCAGCAGAGCCAATCTTCTTCGACCGCACAACCAGCATGGTGGATCTTACCCGCTCCGCCCATCCGTTAGATCCACTTCGTACATAGCGATCCAGAGACTCTGCAGATTGATTGGCATGAGGATCAGTCTCATGCCAATCCCGGACAGATGACCAGCACTGCAGATATGGAGGTGGAGCCGCAAGCTACTATCGAGATTAAGGGGATTTGGTATACTCCAATTCAACAACCGAGTATACCGCGTCATCAGCAGCAGCCGTACGATCAGTCGTAGCATGGACGTCCACATTTCCAGCACCGCCAGAATTTCACACAGCTGCAGTCTCACCAAAATGTTTATCAGAGACCACAATCGCACCAGTATCCTTCTTGTTATTCACAAACTTATTCTTATCAGCAGCCACAACAGTCTTCCTCCACACCGCAGAGATTCTCCCAGCCTCCCACCTCTTAACAATACACGTCAAGGCAGGAAAGAGGACAAAGCCAGGGCCACCACACCAAACCTGAGATGTCTTCACAGACCCAAGCACTTAATCAAATCATGGATATATTGAGTACGCTCCAGATCACACATAAAACCGAGATGGAGAAGGTTAACCGTCGTCTGGACGAGTTAACCGCACTAAAGACCACTCTTCCAGCCCAACCTCAAATGAAACCGAACAACAAGAGGAGGCATCCAGACCTAGTAGACACTACATGTACGATCTCTTTTCCTGAATTTTAATCTAACTTCATTCGTATCAGGAGCGGTAGATCGCCACGAGCACCTGCTGGAGTATAAGAGCAGGCACTTGACGAGGAGCAAGAGCAAATACATGAGACGCAAGAATCTGATGCTGAGGAGGAGAACCAGCACATTTATGAGGACAATCCAAGAACCAGGAGCGATTCCGATACAGTAGACATGGATACTAGTGAATCAGACGATGACATCACGCCAGATTATGCAGATACTCTCGAGAAAAACATATCTTCCCCTGTCTTAGTGAGTTTTGTACATAATTCTGAAACTCTCGATGTACAAGCTGATTCCAATAGTAATAAAAATTCTAATTTTCTAATTCCTGATATTGTTCATTTTCCCGATGCTATGTTTGGAAAAGGAAACAAAAATAACAAAAAGAATGTTGTGACTCCAGAGATAGAAAGGTTACTCAAAGATCACATCTTTTTGAAGATTCCACTTCACGATGCCTTGGATCATTTTCCTGCACTCAAGAATCAGTTGAGGAACAAATGCACTACACGTAGGAAAAAGAGATCAAGAGTTGAGAAGCATATATTTGCCATGGCAACTTCGTGTGCGATTCGTAACAAGGTACCCAAGAAGAAGAAAAATTATGAAGTTCATTATGTCACTGGTCAGATTGAAGATGCTACATTTTATCGTACTCTCTTAAATAATTGTTCTTCAATCAATTTATTTCCATCTTCTTTGCTTGATAAGCTCAAGCTAGGTCCTCTCTACAAATAACGAGCGATACTTCAGTTTGTAGATCGATATGTGAAAAGACCTAGATGTGTGCTGAGGAACATTATCGTGACCGTTCAGGGCTTGCAGTTTCCAGTGGACTTTACTGTCCTAGACATGACGTGCTCTGCACAATTACACCTGGCTCCAATCATTCTCAGGAGGCCCTTTTTGCAGACAGCAAGAGCACTCTTTGATTATGATGCTGGGAGAGTATCATTCCGCATAAACAATGGAGATATACACATTGAGATGGAGAGAGGATGTAGCAGTCCCAGATCAGTTTTATCATTTACTTCCGAGGAAACCACTCTTGTAGAAGATTGTCAACACATAGATGAGACACAGCTTCCTGATCTTGAGAGCGTTTATTTTGATACCCACGATATCCTACACGAGGATAGGGTAGATCATCTAGTACCTAGTTCTTCATATGACTGTTCACATACAGAGACATGTTTCATATCAGAATCAGAAGAGCAGTCACTTGTAGTAGACATCTCAGTGCCATAGATTGAGAGTACACATATTACAGTACGAGAGTCAATTGATTACATTTCACAGATTATACACTCTATTCAGCGTAAAGAGTCGGATGGTGTGATGCTTACACATATAGACACCTTATGTAGTCCGACTCCAGAAACACATATTTCAGAAAAGAGAGCTATGCCACGTATAGAGTTCCCTTACAGAGGAGGCTATACTTTTTCAGCCAAGGATCAATACGCATATAAAAAACAGAAGATTCAGTATGACCCTGGTTGAAGTGATCTATTTTGTATAGGAATCATGATCATTCTTTCACTTCACCTCATCCTGTACAAATACTTTTAAGCCATTCGATTTCCGGATAGCCGCAACACTTGTATATTCTTCGTAAACCACAATCGTCCCCATTTTTCTCGTCTTCTGTACTTAGGATACCAGATCCTAAGTATAGGGGGGGAGCGATTGTTCGTTGATTGACATTTTTATTTTGTTCTGAATCTTTTGTATATCCTTTCTTCTTCACAAATCACTGGTCTCCGATTTTTAGCTACACTCTTTTCTATACTTAGGATGTCTTATCCTAAGTATAGGGGGGACCGAGTGATTTCAATGGTATCGTATTCCTTATTCCTTTTGATCTTTCGTTATTTATTCTTTACAAATAGTCATCTTGTTTTTGCTCTTTCGTTATACTTACGATTACCTGATCGTAAGTATAGGGGGAGGGCTGACTGGCTTGTTTTCGTATATCCTTGTTCACCCACTTTTACTTAGCACGAGTTATGTCCTCCTTTTTCTCTTTTGACGCTATGAGGATATAGCTCAAGCTAAGCATAGGGGTGTGTATATATTGTATATATATGTTTGTCCATAACTCGTACTTTTATGTATTTTCTATATTTATAAAATCCATTAAAAGTGGGTGAGGGTTAATTTGATATCCATCTATATATTTATTACTTATAAAATCCTTGAAAATAAGTAAAATATGTTTAAAACTTGTATTTAAAATCTAGAATTAAATTATGTATTTAAAATTTGTATAATGGTTACTTAAAATCCTATTTATTAAAACATGTGTAAAAATTATTTAATCCTTGTAAAATCCCTTGTAAATAAAATATGTAAAATACATTAGATATTTAACCCAAATAAAATATATCTTGTAAAACCCGTGTATAAAAAGAACTTGTTTAATAAAAACTAGAAAATCCATAAAAAATACAAAGTCCTAAAAGTCATAAAAATTTCAAAAGCCGTAAAATCCATAAAAACGAATAAAATTCAGAAAATACACTTCACAAAAAAATGGTTGCATTTGCATTCACATTTTTTAAAATAAGTTTGATTTATGGAGCTGATGATTGAGTCTAGTCTAAAGGATGGAGCTTGATCGCGGCTTTTAACTTCCATTGTAAGGAGCCTAGTTAGGATCTGGAATTTAGAAGTCTTCAGGTCTATGACTTAAAATCTTTGGGTTCCATAAGACCATATTCGGGAAATCAAGTCATATGTTCTTAAGTAGACCATTTGGTGTCATCCGTATAACTCTACACTAGTGAACCAATCTTGAACACATGCACTCTACACTTAGCTCGACTTGCATGGAGTTGCGAAGGGTAGTACATCTTGGTAGTGCGTTTCTATCCTTGTCTTTGCGGCATTGAAGTCTAAAGACGGGATAGATTGGGGTTGCGATAGTTGCTTCGGATGAGGGAAGGATCTGCTGACACAATTTTTCTAAGACCTCGAAAAAGGGACGGAACAAAAGATGCTATATCCGTCGAGGCACAAAGAGATGAATGCAGTGCAAGAAAATTACAAAGTCAAATCAAAGAAGAAACCACCAAATACAAATACGACCACAATGGTCCAAGATTCCACTAAAATGCCTGCACATTTGAGTGAAGACTTAACTACACCGGTTGAGCTTCACAAGGAGATGTGTTTACACTGGTTGCACTCCACTTCTTTGCTCATTCTTCTATCTTCTCTCTATATTCGATTGTGGACATAGCATGAACTGACCTCAGAAGGGAATACCTTCCTCCCCGAGGAAATAGTGGCTAGATGAGGAAGCAATGGAAGTGTATAGCCGGGATGGACGGATTCTTCGGTTCTCTAAGCAGGAAGAGCTAAATCAATTCACATACTTTACAAATTGACTTCAAGGATGATAGAGTTTGCGATATGAAAAAGTGAGTCAGAATTAGCCAATGAAGTGTTCTCTAATAAGGATTTGTGGAATCTGAGGACTGTTGAGGATAAAATCCTAATCCTAGTTAAGGCTCCGATAAAATTCTTGTTTCAGGACCAATCGAGCTCTGTCCTTTGTCTGTTCTCATGAATTGGATTAGGAAAATAAAATCATTCTAACTTTCTTGTTTTTCCTTATTTTTCAAATAAGTGTTTGCTAAGGGACTAGCAAAGTTTAAGTATAGGGGGTTGATGAATCCATGATTCATTAACTTTTCTGTTGTATTTTGTCTTAAAACCCCTAACAAATACAAGTAAATATTCATTAATTCTCATCTTTTATTCAAGTTTCATTCATGAATAAATACTCACTTTTAAGCATAAAAACATGTTAATAAATAAAAGAATAAAAAAATAAAGAAAAGAAAAGAAGGCAGATTGTGAATATGTAAATATGTACAATATGACTTATAAATATAAATATAATTGCAAGGTATATTTATATAACCTAATCCCCGAGACCAGGTCAGCATGAATTGGTCGACAAACCGATAAGTATGGAAAGAAAACTATAAAGATAAATTAAAAACACAATTCACACAAGTCTCACTATTTATCAAATAAATACAAAACTTCAATAATTTTTAATTAATTAATATGTACATATTTCTCACTAAACTCTTTTCCAAATTATTTTTAAAAATGCGTATAATAATATAAAAATAAGTTAAAAATATTACTCTGTACATATACCAAGAAATCCTACTTATAAATTATCAAAATCTCAACTTCCGAACATCATAACTTCTTCATACGAACTCTAATTTTACTCTACTCACTTTAAAGTTCATAAAATAATATGGGAATTTTACCCGATGAACCCTATTAACCTTGTCAATTACCTCTACGACCTTTTGCAGAATGTAATTACCCCATTGACCCTGTAAATTACCCAAAGAACCCCCACGAGCTTTAAACAGATTAACCGCAGGGTTCATAAGGTAAGGTTTAGCAAGTTTACAGGGTTGAGGGAGGAATATCGATGTTTCAAAGGTTATAGAGGTAATTGACAAAGTTTATAGGGTTCATGGGGTAAAAATCCCAAATAATATTCTCTAATTAATAAAGGTGGTTTCATCAATTTCGGAGTCCGTTTGCAAAAAGTCGTTTTTGGGACCAAATGACAACGAGGTTTCTGGGCTATTTATTTTATATAGAACACATTATTTATAGTTTTAATAATTTTATAATTTCTAATTAGTTTCATGATATTGTAATTTAATCTTAATTTATTTCAGAATTTTTGGAGCTTATTTATTATTTTATTAAAATAAAAAACCCTAAATTATCGGTAAAAATGATCTGGATAACCTATATCTATATTTATTAATATATGTAAATTAATTTATTAAAATCCCTAAAAATAAACACAACCCTTATCTATTATTCTAATAATTAATAAAATATAAAATTAATATTTAATTATTTATTTATTTAATTAAAAATCCAAGATCTATTTATCTATACATATTTATTAATATAATATTTATATTTCGAATAATATTTATTATTTATAAAAAGTAATTATTCCATAATTAAAATTATTTAATTATTTACATTTCTTGTATTTATATCTATTTAAAATAAATTATTTATTAATTATTATTGAATTTATAAAGAAATTCAATATCTGGCCAACTAGGTGCTGACATGTGTCAACACCTGGTTCATCTTCTCCAAGAAGGCAGAACGGATTCTGTTTTGACCGGACTCCTTCACCGAATTATCCCGCGCACCTTATAACTTATTCTGACGATTCAAGCCCATGGTCCTACTCCCCTAACTACCCTCTTATTCGGCCACCATTGGATCTACCCAAACACTTCACCATTTCACCTATAAATACCTCCAAATATGGCATGAGCAAACCAACTCTCCTGTAACCACCTGAAGCCCCAGCTCCAGTGGCTGACCCCCTATCTTCTCCACGTCGCTTCGCCTTGCTCCGGTGGTGACAGCACTCGAAAACCAGCTAGCGTGGAAGAGGGATCATCGGAGGAGGTTCGAAGGTGCTTATCAGCCCTTGCATCGCCGCCACACGCGCGTCCAGCTCCGGCGAAGACCGGTCGTCGCAGCAGCTACCTAAGGTAATAAACCTCTATCTTCACAGATCTAATCCTCCATTTCTATCATATTTCTTCTCGATTATCGTGCCACGATTAGCGTCGCTAATCAGGTAGTTAGTTAGTTCATCCATCTAGCTTAGACGCTCAACCAATTTTACTTCTTAATTCATTTCAAGCCAACTCGAATCGCGTTTTCTTTTTCTCACATTTTGAACACGAACTTCATTAAGTCTAGAAACCATTGTTTTGATCTTGCAAAAACTAAACTTGTGGCCGATTTTATCGCAAATCGAGCATAGATATCTCTTATTTGGAGATCCATCTTGAATATCGAGCAACTTAGAGCTATCTGGAGCCTTCAATCATAGAAAATCATCTTCGAAAGAGGCGCATCAATATTCCATCAACTTCCAACTCAATGAGACCGCCATCTTCGTCGACCTGTAGCCGTCGCTTCGAGCAATCTCCGATAGCCATCTACCGTGGGCGAGCGCGAGGGTTAGAGGAGCTAACCCTCTGGCCCCGTCGGAGCTCCAAACTCTCCATCAATTTCCGGTGAAAAATCAGAGAAGAAGAGCCGTCAGCAGCCTTCGTAACAACTTCAAGAACCGCAAGAACTCCAGGCGCACAGAATTGTGACACGTGGCATGCGTGGGAGCATCAGATCAGCGTCACACGTTCTAATCTCAGCCGCTCATTCTGAACCGGTGGAGAAATTGCATAATAAATCTAGAAGACTTCCAGATGTTCAAGTGGGCCCCAGAAGGTTTCTAGATTTACATTTAGGTCCCTCCACAGGGACCTAAATGTAAAAATTCTTGTTTTCTTTAAAGAACAGTCCCTGACGAGGACCTTGTTGCAACATATTTTTGATTCTTTTTCTTGCACTTATACCCCTGGCCTGTAGGGGAGTTTTGGACCTATTTATGATACATTTTCTTGTAGTTCTTTTTGGGTAGTTACACAACTACCTCCGCAAGTTTTTCAATTAATTTTTTGTGCATTTTCATCGAGTTTTTATCGTGTTTTGATTCGTTGTAAATTATCTCCGTTTTGATTTGTTTTTGTGATTGTTCGAGCCCGTTGCTCGTCCCGTTTTACTTACGATATAGTATCATATATTTTCACCTATATTCCACCTATTATATCGTAAATAAATTGTGCGAAAAATACCACTTTGAAAAACAAATAAAAATATGAAAAGTATAAAATCAAATAAAAATTTAAAAAAATCTCATAAAATTTATAGTTTTTTCTGTGATAGCTTTAAGAAGAGATAAAATAATCATAAAAATAATTTCTCTTAAAAAATCAGAGTACCCTATTCTGCCTCCTTGAGTTCGACCCAGGCACACTCACCTGGATAAATAATTAGTGTAGGTTCTCTCTAAAAACCAAATTTTGTTTGATCGACGAGGATCTCTTTGCGGCTTTTCTACACCGATAACTCTATCACAATAAAAGCCGTAAACCAATTTTAGCTTGCATCAACAACCACGTCTGCTGTCCATGGCGACGCCCCGGAGGAAAGCGACGCATAGCTACCATCTGATCCTCTTGATCGGACGGTCCTAAGGCTGCCACGTCGTCATCGCTAGCCCAGTCCATATACCGTCGGATCAATCTCGATCTGACGATCCAAGGCACGCCTCGTGGCCAACTCCAGCAGTTGCTTGATCCTTCGATCAAATCTATATCACACCATGTCGCATCCACCGAGCCTCCTCCCCGACCTATAGGCTCGGAGCTCCCGAAGCTATTCCGAAGCATGCCCGAGCCTCCCGAGCACTCGAGCCTCAATCCGAGCCTCCAACTCTTATCGAGCCTAGACCTCACGTGTTCCACACATGCGGTCTGGTCATTTTGCGCTGAGGACCCTAGATGTCTGTCAAGAGCAACATGTGAGGCACACGTATTCGTGTGGACATTTTGCACGCATAGCCAAGCATTATAGGTAATTGCATTTAAGTTTCTATCAGCATGTTTAATTTTTAATAATTTTATTTTCTGTATTTGTAAATTGGTCCTTGTCTTTGCAAGCATATTTAGGTGTCCATTTGGCATTATTTTTTTAATTCTAAAAATTGCATGATGTAGCTTATCTTGTTCTTTGTCTTATGTGACATGTGTTTCATTTTTATGGTATTTTGGGAATTTAATATTATTAAATTGGTGGAATTTTCCATGTTTGCCCACTGTGTGCCATTTAATTGAAAATGAATTCCTTATTGCTCCAAAAAATCATCATAAAATCACATTAGACTTAGGATAATTTATTCTACTTTGTGCCCAAAAATCATTGCATTTGCACGCATCACAAGGCCTGAATAAATTAGTTAGTGATTCCCTTAATTGATTTTTTATAGTCCCAAGTCACATAGAATTTTAGGTTCATTAACTTTCCTGTATTCATCATACTTAGATCTATCTAGGATAATTTTTCTACCTGGAAATAATGTGTTTGGGAATTTATTAAAATTACTTTTGTAAAACTCACCTTCTATTCATTTTTAATTCATATTAAATTCATCAAGTGTCAGAAAAATCCTAAAAAAATAGTGTAGCTTTATTTCACTGGATTTCATATCTGGCCACGTTTCATAATTTTTGGACTTCATTTGACCATATTAACCTGTAAAACTGGCCTAAAATTGCATTTCTCTTTCCTTGGTTGCATAAAATTTGATAAAAAATATCAAAAACAATCTTCTAAAAGTCTGACCTCTAAATTCGCTCAAAATATACCTAAGGAGATAGTTGCCTCCATGAGTTTAACCTTGGGCTTGCCCAAGTAAAATAAATCTACCGCTCATGATTAACTCATCATTAATTAAAGTGGTTTTTGATTAGTCCGTTTCTACCTAACTACAACTAACGACAAGATATTTATTTTAATCATTAATTTGATTGAATTAACAAGGGTAGAGTCAGGCTTTTCAAATGGCGTCGTTGCCGGGAGGCACGACTTAGGTTAATTTCTAAAAATTTCCTGAGTGTCTGATTTTTCATCCGCGGGTAGTCTGATCCTAGGTTTCCTTATTAATATTTTTCTGTCATTTCATTTTGTGTATTTTGTGTCATCCTTTATCTGACCTCAATTTGTTTTTGTGCTAGGAATACGAGGAGGCGAAGGCACTTCGAGGAACTTGCATTTCGAACTTTTTGAGTGATTGTATTATTTTTGCATTATGTCCAGCGGTTCCCGTTTGGGTTCTCGTGTGTGTAAAAATAGTGGAAACGTGTCCCCATCGGTTGTGTTGATTGCTTTGTAGATTAGGCTTGCACTAGCAGCTCCTCGAGCCACTCTAGGTTTTGCTTGTGCTTGTAATTCTTTTAGGACCACACATCACACTTAAAAGACGCGCTTAGACCGCAGATCTAGTCATATTTAATGGTGCTTCACTCGCTAATAGAAATTCTTATTTAGGAGCGGATTTTATCGTTTGCATCTGCATATAGTGTAAACAAGTCTTCAATTCTGTTCTACATCCTGCATAAAAGTGAAAGGATCACTGTAAGTCTTCTTAACTCAAGATAGCATCATTGATTTATTGTGCATCGGCTTTTCTCGACTCCTTTCTATTGGTTTCTCAAACTTAGGTAAATAGGAAATTGGGACTGGACGATAGGCGTGCTTTGTGGTTGGATTAACTTAGTAATAACCTAACTTAAAATCAGGATTGCTTAACAGAATTGACCAAAAAATCGATAAAATCAGAAATCTTGCTTGCGGGAGATTAACCCGACCTTATTTTCAGGCTCAGTGAGGGTATTTGAGTGTTTGTGAATACCTTAAGGCAGATCCCAAATCCCCGCCTTCCATATTACGTACCGACTGATCCTAGCAAATATCACGACTTGAATTTTTTAGGTTCAATGACTAGTACCACGTAACCTCCGCCTGTTCGCAGGTAGTTAGGGGTGAACCAGCGGTACTTCGCGACAAGTTGCTAGTAGCCCCTCGGGGTGAAGTTCCAACCTTGTCAGCCTCCGCCTGCTTGCAGGTAGATAGGGGCAGGTCTTTGAATCCATCAACTTGGGATAGGAGAGAAGAAAGGAAGGGCGTTGGTATCTAAGGCGACAGGTTAAACAAGGGAGACGCATCCGGCTTTTAGCTGACTCCCCTATAAGCCGCGTAACTTCTTACTATTTGTCTGAAAAATCACACTTAAAACTAACCAGACTAATCACACTTGATTTCGAGTGCTTCACCGTGTTGAGTGTGAAAATGCAGAGTTCGGATTCAATTGCTTGCTTCAGGTAGGAGTAAAATCCTATCTTCACTTAGAACTCCCGATTCTTCTTCTTACCAATCCAAGATGACTTACTGGGGGATATCAACTACCGATTCACCAATCTTTTTTTGAGCCCCCCATGAAGCTCGTCTTCACTGGCCCAAGCGCAACTTGGACCAACCAGAGTTCATGACCCACTTGAGTTCTGTATCCCACAAAACTAGGGTGGTTACTCTCAAACCAACCCTTTTCTCTCCTCTGATCTCACTGAGGAAGACCATCGCCTTGGTAAGAACCCCTCCTTGATATGTCCTCTAACCAAGACCATATTCTTTACCCAGGGTTAAAGGACAAGATTCCACCTAAGCGACCCCCGAATGAGGAGGAACAAAGAGATGACCCACTTCAGCAAATCCTTACTCGCCTCGCCATAGCCGAACAACAGAATTTTGATCTCACAGCAAGTATGGGATAGATTATTACACCAGGAGGAATTGACCGACCAATGGTTGATGCTTACAACCCAGCAGAAAATGAGATGCAGTGTTGGTTGGCACCAGTGGTTCCCCCTGAAGCATTCGAGCTGAAGCCCCACTTTTTGAGCTTGCTGCCGAAGTTTAATGGAAATATAAACGAAGAACCATATGCCTTCCTCAGAGACTTCGAGCTGGTTTGCAACAACCTTAGTCACCCTTGGGTTGGTAAAGATTATATCAGGCTAAAGGCCAACCCGTTTGCCTTAGGAGATAAGGCAGCTCATTGGTTGAAAAATATCAGGGTGAGATGTACAACATGGATGCAATTCAAGGACCTTTTCTAGAAGAAGTTCTACCCACTCAGTAGAACTAATCAAATGATAACAAAGATCGCTAGTTTTTCCCAGGGACCCAATGAACCATTCCATGAAGCTTGGGATAGGTTTAGTGACCTAATTCATAAATGACCTTGTCATGGCATTTCAAAAGTGATCTTAGTCTAGACCTTGTTCTATGGCATGACCCCGGAGATGCATGGGTTAGTTAGTGTTGCCTGTGGAGGAAGATATCTAAACAAAATTGAGAATGCTGTATGGATGATCCTAGAGCAGATGGTGGAAACAGGCAGGTCACAGGCCACCAGAGCCTATCAGTTGTCTCCCTCAATCTTATCCAACGAGACAACTAGGAGGACTATAGCAAATCTGACAGAGGACCTCATTCCCAACATGGGGATGATAGTAGACAAGTTAACCATGGTCGAGAAGATTCACAAGAGGGTCACTGACCTTAAGTCACTCTTGTGATTGTCGAAACAAGTGGAGGAACTTACTGAGAGGGTAGCCAAGATACGGCTACCTGCCCCTTCTGCACCACCTGTACCTATGCACCGAGTTCATCTTGCATAGGAACAGGCATCGAGGCCTCAAAGTGGCTGGGTAGAAAAGCAGACCTACACTCAGCAGGAGCAGCACGCATCCCCACAAGTGGAGACAGGATACGAGGAGCCTCTACAGGTGTTCGAGATCAATCGGTTGTGGTACATCCATGACCCAATCGGCAGATAGTCGAGGATGGAGAACAGTCAACCTCACCGACCTTCCCTAGCTTACCAAGAAACCAGCTCCGTCCTCGCACCACGCTTCGTATAGTCCCGGCCCGGACAAGGGTACCAGCCTCAGCAGCACCAACAGCAGCAGCGTACGCTCCACTCAGGCCAGCAGGGCCCCCCACCTTTCCATTAGTAGCAGCAATACTGACATAGCCAGCAGGGCCAATACAGAAACTCATCCTCACGTCAGCCAGCCCATCCCACCAGTGAATTGGAGTCCCTCACCTTGGCGATCCAGACCCTAAGTGATAGGGCTCAACAAATTCAGAATGATTATCTGGATATGAGAACCGATTTGAATCGTGTCTCTCGTACCCAAGACCAGAAGATGGTGCCAAGGACTCCAATTCCCGCCCATGTTCAGGCTAACCCGAATAACTTGAATCAAGGCCATAACCGACCGCGAGATCAAGTATACTATTCAGATAACTCATTATATGAACATGAGATCCTTTCGTACGATGATGTTAATTACATGTCCCTCAAGAGCGGAAGGACCGTGATCGTACCTGATCAGGAACGAGCACCATAGGAAGAAGCCACCAAGTATCTACTTGAGGAGAACTTGGAGGCAGAGGAGCAACACCACCACCACCACCAGCAAGAAGAAGAGGACTTCTGAGTCCTCCAAGAAGTAGGAGAACCACACCAGTAGTGAGTCGGGCATGACCGATGAAGAGCCCGCACCTCCATCTCAGGAGGACGTCCCAGCAAGTACGAAGAATGCATCATCGGTTTTTCCTTTTCGTCATAGTCAGATTCAGAGTTCGAGTCATTCCTAGTTTCGGAGTCATATACGGAACTCAGATCCAATTTTAAATGAAAATCTTTCAGTTTTAGAATCTGAGTTACTATCAATAATCCCTTTCCCTCGAGCTCTTCAGGGTGGTAAGAAGAAAATTAGTAAAATACAAAAAGATGACCCTGAAATGGCAAAATTTTACAATAAATACATCAAGGTCATAATCTCTTTTGACATGTATGTGGAGATGACACATGCATTTCAAAAATACCTTAAGGTGAGATGCATACCTACTAGGGCCAGCAGGAAGACCAAAAGCCGTGTTGAGAAACACATCCTGTCAGTAGCCACTACTTGCGCAGTAAAGAACTCATTTCCGAGGAAACGAAGAGACATGGGTGCACATTATGTGGTGAGACATGTCGATGACACTGTGTTTGCGCGCACTCTCCTTGACAACGGATCCTCGATTAACTCAATGCCTATAGCCCTCTATGAGGGGCTTAATCTCGGACCTCTTAGGAAATCTAGAGCCCTACTTCAGTTTGCTGACAAATCAACCAAGAGGTCCCAAGGAGAGTTGAGGAATGTTGTCATAAAAGTCGAGGGTTAGGAGTACATGGTGGACTTTACCGTCCTTTATATGGAGACCCCTCACAATTGAAGAGATTCCCAGATCATATTAGGTAGGCCCTTCCTCATAACAACATGGGCCTTATTTGATTATAAGATTGGGAAAGTTCAGTTCCAAACTCCAGGTGGAGAAGAGGAACTTGAGATGAAGCAGATCATATGGTAGAGGCCGGATTCAAAATCCAGCACCGAGTACTCTTCTTCCGAAGCAGATTGTATTCATGCAGACAGCATTGGGCCATGGAGACAGAACCCACCTTGCATCGATGAGTCTCTTTCCTCCGGAGAAGATCCTATGCATGAGTCAGTTTGCGAGGTACATTGAAATGAGTACAACTCAAAATATGCATCTCCCTACATCTTCGATGACTTAGAGGCTCAGCTGGGCCTTTCAGACCTTCCCTCTCTAGGACAATCAGATAATGAGGATGATGAGTCAGACGTGGCTTTCGTTGGAAACCTTTGACGATCCGACTCCAGAGCCGAATGAATTGGTGGCATCGATTTTAAAGACATATCCAGCCACTAACAGCATAGAGTCAGATTTGATTGAGCCAGATTTCCCTGATGATCACACATTACCTGAGATGAAACCTTTACCTACAACACTTAAGTATGCCTTCCTTGCGGGACAAGAAAAGAAGTATCCGGTCATCATCAGCTCGCAATTGACCGAAGAACAGGAATCTCGCTTACTAGAGATCCTGGAGAAAAATCGCAAGGCGATAGGCTGGAGCATCTCCGATCTCCACAGATAAATCCCACTCTGTGTTCGCACCATATCTACATAGAGAATGAGGTTAAACCCTCTCGTGAATTTCAACTTCGGTTGAATCCAAATTTACGAGAGGTAGTAAAGAAGGAGACAGAGAAATGGTGCGACGTGAGTTTTATTTATCCCATCTCCGACTCCAAATGGGTGGCCCCAATCCATGTTGTCCCGAAAAAGTCTAGAAATCAGACGACCATCAATGAAGACGGACAGGAGATCATGACGCGAGTGCCCACATCATGGCACGTCTGTGTGGACTACAGACGCATGAATGCCGTGACGAAGAAGGGTCATTTCCCCATACCATTCATTGATCAGATCTTAGAGAAACTAGCGGGGAAATAATTCTTCTACTTCTTGGATGGATTCTCGGGCTACAATCAAGTAGCCATTGCTCCGGAAGACCAGGAAAAGACTAAGTTTACATACCCCTTTGGTACCTATGCTTTCAGACGCATGCCCTTTGGGTTATGCGATGCTCCCGGTACTTTTCAAAGATGCATGATTGCTATATTCGCCGAAATGGTCGGTGAATTCCTGAAAATCTTCATGGATGAATTCTCAATCCACGATGATTCCTTTGATTCCTATCTGAGGAATCTAGACCGAGACCTAAGACGATGTTGTGAGGTCAATCTGGTGCTCCTCTGGGAGAAAAGTCACTTCATGGTGACGGAGGGCGTTGTGTTCGGCATGTCATCTCCAAAAGAGGAATGGAGGTTGACCCTACGAAGGTGGATGTGATTAGACGACTCCAGCTACCAACCAACGTGAAACAGTTGTGGTCTTTCCTCGATCATGTCAGATTTTATCTAAGATTTATCAAAGATTTTTCTAAAATTGCCCGACCGCTAACTGAGCTTTTAGGAAAGGACACGGAGTTCATTATTAATCACAAAATGTCATGAGGCCAAAAGCTATTACAATGAATGATCATGTATGCCCCGATCCTACAAGCCCCAGATTGGTCTCTGCCTTTCGAGATCATGACGGATGCATCAGACTTTATTGTTGGGATGTGTTAGGACAGAGGAGGGATGGCGTCCCATTCGCCATACACTACGCAAGCAAAGTACTTAATACTGCTCAGCGTAACTATACAGTTACGGAAAAGGTGATGCTTGCGGTAGTGTTTGCCTTGGACAAATTAAGATCTCACTTAATCAGATCTAAGGTAATTGTGTTCACTGACCTTACAGCGTAACAACGCTACGGTATTTAATAGAAAAGAAGGATGCGAAGGCGTATCTTCTTAGGTGGATTCTGCTTATCCAGGAGTTTGATTTGGACATACGCGATAAACTTGGAAAGAAGAACGTAGTAGCTGATCACCTCTCCCATTTTGATGATCTTAATGCTCCTGGGGATTCACCGATTCGAGACTCCTTCCCTGACGAGTCGATTTTTGTTGTCGACTCACTCCCATGGTATGCCAATATCATGAACTATCTTGTCTCCAAGAAGGTTCCCGAAGTCGGATTCGAGACATTACGATTGGGAAGATCTGATCCTTTTCTTTGAAGGACCGGATTGTGTCTAGAGATAGTGTATTCCTCAGGAGGAATATCAGAGTGTCCTTTCTTTATGCCACAGTCTGGAGGCAGGAGGACACCACTCTGGGAAGAGGACTGCCTGGAAGATACTTCAGTGTGTCTTATACTAGCCGACTATGTTTCGCGATGCCATCACCTTTGCGAAGTCATGCCCAGCATACCATAGAATGGGAGGAACCGTTGGTTCCAAAGATGAGATGCCAATGCGGGCTGTCATCATTTGTGATGTCTTTGATGCTTGGGGCATCAACTTCATGGGCCCATTCCTTGTTACCCAAGGATTTGAATACATCCTCCTTGCGGTAGACTATCTGTCCAGGTGGGTGGAGGCTATCCCAACTTGAGCTGCAGACAACAGGACTGATTGTAAATTCATCAGAGATCATATCATCTCCGGGTTCGTGATCCCTATTGAGCATGTTTTTCTCGAGGACAGAAATTAATGGTAAAGTATGTCGTTGCTATCCCAAAAAGTCACGTGACAAACAAAAAAATATTTTTTTATTTTTGCTACTTATTAACCTGTATAACGGATAGGGTCAAACTAAGGGGGGCTACAAATCCCGAGGGTTATTCTATTAATCGAAAATCAATTAAGAGAAAATAAGAATCTCGAAGGACAACTATCCTTGGTTTTTGTGATTTTTTACCTTTTTATCTTTTTAATTTTTTTATGATTTTTTTATATTTTCTGATTTTCATTTTTTTGTTGTTTTTATTTTGCAATTTTTATTTTCAAAATTAACACGAAGCAATATTCTCAAGATCAAAAATACGCACACCAACTCTTTTTTGTAATTTTTCAATTTACCAAAAATGCTCATAAAAATCCAGAGAAAATGTTTTTTGGTTTTAAAAGTTTTGAATTTTTTTGTAGAATTTTTGTGGAATTTTCAGATGTTTTTGTATTTTTCTAAAAATCAAACAGTGAGAAAATACGAAAATGTGCACAGCTTGGAGTAATTTGCAACTTTAAAATATTTTAAGTGCCTAAAAACAATTATTTTTCTAATAAAACATAAGACATTATCTACAAACAGAAACTAAAATCACAATTTTTGGATTTTGTAGAATTTTCTATGATTTTTATAAGATTTTTAGTATTTTTCAATTTTTTGGGTTTTATAATGAATTAATGTGTGAAATCTGCATACAAATTAAAAGACAATGAAATAAAACTACCCTATTTTATTGGAATTTTCGGACTTATTTTTGAATTTTTATGAATTTTTGAATTTCAAACAAGGGAAAAAGACATATACTTGATTTTTTAATAATAAATTAAGACAAAATGCAATGGAAATTTTATGCTACGAAAAACACAACAGCAGAAGTACGCACAAATTTTTTGAGAATTTTTAGACTTATAAAAACATTTGTTTCAATAGAGAATTCATACAAATTAAAGAGTCTGATAATAGGGACTGAAATGCAAAGATTCAATGTTTTTGCATTAAATAATAATAAAAATAAATGTGCTGGATGAAAGTGAGATTTTACCAATAAAACGTGCCATGCACGTGACTTGTATTGGAGCAGGGCGTTTCTGAAATATTTGAGAACTTCTGGCACGTTCACGAAATTTTTGAATCCTCCAAGGGCGCTGATGTAATTTTACCAATAAAATATTGAAGCCCTAATTCTCTTCATGTTCTCTTCATTCAAAACCAAGGGGGTCTAAACAGGAGTCGCCAGCTGCCTACGCACGCGAGGTCGGCGGGGACGACGGTGCAAGTGCGTTCAAGAGCGGGCGGAGGTCGAGCGGTCGACCCGAGAATGGAGGGCTGGCGGAGGACGACGCAGAGTCGCGCGAGGCGCGGCTGAAGGGGACATGCGGTGGGGGCCGGCGGACTGGAGCGGAGGGGCACTCGAAAGTGGAGGCCAAGATCGCGCGGACAGGCAGCGTCCCGAGCATGTTGCTCCAGGCGTGGGGCGACTAAAAGGGCACGCAGGTGCGGTGGAGGGGGCTATTGGGCTCTGCCGCGCAGGATTTTCCATGCGCGGCTGAGTGCGGCTGTAGTCGGGACGGCGCGGTCGATTGACGGTGGCGAGGCGCATCTGGAGCGGAGGTGCCCCATAGTCGGCAAAGGGCTGGTGATCGCTGGCGTCGATGGGAGGGGCGGCGACGCTTGGAGGACGACCGTCCCTCTTCCTTTGTTTTTTAAATTGTCAACAGATAATAGAAAAGACTGTGAATACAAATCTTTTTATTTTTTTTAATCTGAAATTTAGGAATTCAAAATAGGAGATAAGAAATGTTTTATTTTTTATTTTTTGTTTTCTTTTTAATGATCCTGCAAAACAAACGTTAGAAATAAAGAAACAAATAATTTATTTATTTATATTTTTATTTATGTACAAATCGGAAAATGAATGGGGATCCGGTGAAAATGAAAGGATCAAATCCGATTCTCCGATCACCGTGTGTGGTCGGAGTTCATAGATCGTGGAAGATAGAATAGAACGATGGGAGATCGAAAAGGTGAGATGAAAATTCGAAATCGAAGACGGATCAAATCAAGATGGATTTTTTTCAAAGATCTAGAAAAACAAATTAACGATGAAATTAAAAATACGACGAAATAAATTACGATAACCTAAGATAAAAAAATAAGAAAAATGTGGATCTCACCTTAGGAGCAGAAATGGACCGTGATCGCCTCGACGACGGCCGACTCTCTGTCACCGGACGGCTAGGAGGCTAGGCACTTTTCTCGACGAAATTTTATCTCAGAGATTGGGATCCTCTCTCTAAAGATTGATCAAGTTAAAATGAGGGATAAGGAGCCATATAAATAGAAAAGATAGAATGAAATTTTAATTTTTGAATTTTTTGGATAAATAGATAAGAGATGAAAATTGAAATGAATTTTTTGATTTTTTTGGTGGAAGAGATAAGAGAGATGAAATGAGATAAAGTAAAAGAGACAAAACTATTTACAAAATTGTATTTTTTTATTCTCGTCACTTTATTTATTTGAATTAAAAAAATATTATTTTTTAATTTTTTTATGGTGGTTAATTAAAAATAGCAACTATATACATATACTATATACATATATGATATTATATACAAGGGTAAATGAGGAAATTAGCTCTCTTTTTTGTTTTAAAAATTATATTTTATTTTTTTATATTTTAAATAATTATTAAGAATAATTTACAAATATATGCAAATACAATATTTACTAAATACATGGGAAAATTGCACAAACTACCCTAGAAAACGAACTTTTTACTCGTAACTTCAAAAATTATGAAATCATAGCCATTTTAAAGATAATTTAATTTAAAATCCAATGGAAGTGAGATTGGTTCAATTTGAGTTCATATGGAGCTGGAATTGATTTCTCAATTAGTGCTTAGTGGCATTTTCCTAGTGTGGTTACTTTTATTCTGTACAAGATTTAATCATGCAATTATTTTATTAATTAGGACACATTTTTATTTACAACTTTCGTGTTGGAAGTTATTTGATTTGAGATCAACTAAGGCACAAATACATTAGTGTTAGTTTTATAAAGATATACACAAAACACATTTTTTTGGGATTTTTTTCTTAAGGTCCCTATCTCCCCCTACTTTATTCCTGGTCGATCAGGTCAAGTCTTGACCATCTCTCGGGGTTTGGGTCAGCCTGTATACAGTCTTCCCTTTTTTATCTTCTTTTCTTTATTTTTCCTTTCTTTCTTTCTTTATTTATTTTAGGTTAAAATTAGTAAGAAGTGTACAATATTTACTCACAGATGCAAGTTAGTAAGAATATGGAGTTAGTGTTATATGCAGGTGTTTATAAGGGATTTTAAGCTAAAATAAATGAATAAAGATGACGAATCATAGATTCATCAATCCCCAGAATGTTGATATCATATGGGGGTAGCCACTCTATAAACAGAGATGTGAAGAAGCTCTTGAAGGATTACGGCATTGAACACTATGTCGCTAGTCCTTAGCACCCACAGACCAATGATATGCCTGAGGTGTCGAATAGGGAGGTGACCATGTTACAGAAGCCTATCCGCTCATACAGGAAGGTCTGGTCTCAGATCTTGGATCAAGTCTTGTGGGCTTATAGGATGACTTACAAGACACCGTTAGGAACCTCCCCATTCAGGACGGTATTCGGTAAGCCATGCCATTTGCCCGCAGAATTAGTGCACAAATCAGAATGGGCAATCAAAATGGTCAACTGGAGCACACACCTAAGGCAGAAACAGAGAGACATGGATCTGAATGAGCTTGTGGAAGTCAGAAATTGAGCATACGACAACAGTTTGGTGTACAATGACAAAGTAAATGTTGGCATGATAGATATATCATACGAAAGACCTTTGTTCCTGTATAGAAGGTATGGTTGTTTAATGCATGGCTGAATGTTTTCCAAGGCAAGCTGAAATCCAAGTGGACGATCTCATTCATTGTCTGTACTGTGCATGATAGTGGATGTGTTGAGATCTTAGATCTCACAGATGACAAACAGACATTCTTAGTCAATGGACAACTATTGAAGCATGTCATCGAACCCAATGAGCAGTTAGTCCATGTCGAGGAGATTGTATTCATGCGTGAGACAGTGTCAGCATATACACATGGAGCCATGCATGAAACCTTGCAGCAGTAAACTCTAGCCATCAGTAGCATCTAGAAAGATTCAGACCGTGATCCTTGTATATACCCATCATTCATGTACATTCTCCCTCTCCCTCCTGCAGATTTGAGCACTCACCCCAACTTCATATATCTTCATCTATGACTATACTTAGGATGACCTGATCCTATGTATAGGGGGAGAGTGACCCGCGTCTATTCACTGTACACCCTCCAGATCCCATCGGTCTTCATACTCACTCCTATCATATACTTAGGCTAACCAGAGCCTAAGTATAGGGGGGACCGATGCCCTCCATGTATATACTCATCCATTTCCCCTCTTGACCTCGTCTGCCCCATTTTTTATATTCTTCTACACTTAGGCTGCCAAAGCCTCAGTATCGGGGGGCGGAGCGACTTCTATACTTTTTTGGCTCTCCTACGCTTAGCAAGAGCTATGTCTTCTTCCTCGCTTTTCATGCTCTGAGGACATAGCGCACGCTAAGTATAGGGGGGCATGTATATATCTTATATACTTTACCCATAGCATGTACTTCCATGTACTTCTATATATCTTACGCAATAATTACAGGATGGGTAAAAATTGGAGAATTTTTTTTTGTAAACACTTGTATAATATGTATAATAGTTGTAAATTATTGAAACATAAAGTCTTCTTATTTACTCTTGCACATCATCTCTACATATGAAAAGAAAGAAAGGAAAAAGAGTCTTGCATTTAATTCATCTACATAGCATTCATGTACCTCTCATCTGCATATCTTTAATATGGAAGGTGAAAAGCTAGTGGGTTCTGAACCAAGTTATGAGTAAATTTGGAAGATGGATTTGATTTGACCTTAATCGACCTAATTTCAGAGGAACTTTCTAGGAACTGGAGCTAAGATTTCTCAGGTCAAGTGACTTAATTCTTTGAGTCCGCAAGTCTATGTTCACATGTCACCTTGATTAGACTAAGTAGAATATATCGTGCGCACGCATAATTCTTTTAAATAGTGACCTAACTTGGACAAAGCACAATGCACGTAGCTCTTCATTGATGAGGTGGTGAGGAAGTAGAATCCTTTAGCTTGGAGTAGCACACAGGTGGAAACATCCATCCTCCTCTAGGGAGGGTAGTGCATCTCAACCTAGTCTGGAGGTGTTGACGTCTGAGGACAAGACATTATAGGATGCAATAATGCTTCAAAAGAGGGATAGTCTATTGGCTCAAGAGGAAAAACTCCTGATGTGCATGCTGCACCTTGTATATAGTCCAAAAAAATAGGCAGGCCAGATAGAAAATACTTGTCATAGTATGTATATTCGCAAGAAGTCTGCAGCTGGATGACTTGGATACACTGTCAGGAATCCCGGGATAGGTAGCTACACTGGCTACCATCCATTCTTTTCTCTACCCCCCTTTTCTTGAGCTGGTCGCACTCGAACTTAGAAGGGAATAGCCCGCTCCTCAAGGAAAGAGTTACTAGATCGAGGAATTAGAGTTACCTTATTAGAGGAGGGTGGTTATGAGCCATTTCTGATGTTGAGAGCTATTTTACACTTACACAGTCCAAGTAAGTATCATAGTCATCGGAAATTTGCGTCTGAGGATTTGTTCTGAAGTGACTGTTGAGGCATCTTGAATAGAAGACTTGTGGAACTTGAAGTCTATTAGGTCTTAAGTTCATATCCCAATAAGGTACTGTCACGTTATTAATCCAAAGGTCGAGTCAAGCTCCATTTTCAACTTTTGTTCATGACCTTGGTATGGAACCCAATCTCATTTCGCTTTTGCACTTCATTTTAGTTGCTCGGGGACGAGCAAAGTTTGTGTATAGAGGGTTGATGAATCTGTCATTCATCACACTAAAAGTTGAAAAGAGAGCTTTGTTACCGAGTAAGTCGAAACATATTTCTACTTATCCTGGATAATTAGCATTCATGTGTGCATGCATAACATCCGCATTCTAGTATTCATATTTGCATTAAATAAGAAGCCCAACTCACTTGTAAATATTCACCTACATGTTCAACATTATCCACTTAATTATCTTTATGTATATTACTAACTAATTATACAAGAAAAAGAAGGCACATTTCCTAGCTTGTAAAATTACCCAATAAAACCCCAAACTCAGCTAGAGACCTCAGACCTTAGAATGCAAATATCAACCTCATACAAACTCCGATCTAGGTCTACACACTTTTAGAATAATACATATTAAGATTCCTTTAAAATGAGACCAATTTCATTTACATCGGAGCTCGTATGCAAAACTTGGGTTTTGGGGCACCTTTGTACATTATACATATGTGTATTTGTACCCTTGTATTTTTGTATCTTATTTGACCTTATCTCCATTTTTGGTTAACATGAACTTGTTAATCTCATCGAGATCTACAACTTTCATGTTTTGCATTTTTCCTAATTCGGCCATCTTCTCTCCTAACATCCACATTCTATTTCGCCCATTTAGATCAGGCCACGTGGCACCCTCTGATTGTGCCACACAGCCCCGCTTACATCGCACCATGCGCCCTTCGTCCTCTACCGTCCGATGGCCTTCCCTCTCTCCTCGTTGCCATTGTTCATCCCGCTTCTAATCCCTGCCATTCGATCACAACATGGGTTTCATCACAGCCCTGCATCTCCGCCTCACTCCTAGGCCACCACGTGGTAGCAACAGAACCACACGATCATCTTCTAGAGATTAGATCTCCACCACACATCCCCGCAGTTATTCCTAGCCATCCGAACGCCCGCTAGATGTGATATGGGCCGCCCACCAATGTTGTGCTCTTAGCATGCCATGTGGTGCGTATTGGACATGCGAGCCCAGGGCGAGCCATTATGCAATAAATGTTATTACGGATATCATTCCCTGATCTGAAATGAAGAATAACTAATTTGCATAATAGGACCCTTAGTACAATTAGGGTTACGTACCATGGCCATCTTAAAATCATACAGTTGTAGGTTCAACTATGAATCATAGAGGCTGGTGCTTGGATTAATATCTAAAGAGTTAGATTGAGGACTCATCAAGCACAGTTAAATGATTGTTAAGAGATGATCTCTAGCCTGAGTAGGAGATGGCAATCCTTTCTCACATAGGTTGATATATGACCGACCTCTTGATGCAGGTCCTCTGCATAGGAATAGAGATTCGGAGGTGTCAGATTAGTTAGGTCAAAGAGTTGACCTAACGAGATCGAGATAACCAAAGACCTATGCCACGTGCTGTCATGGTATAGGCACGCATCCGCTGATCGGAGACATGTGTGTTACTATATGTCTGAGTATGTACATTTGGCAGACCAATTGGTTGATAACCTAACCAAATTCTATACACCAGCGCGCTGGTGTGCATATAAGGGCATATGAGTAATACGATCTATCAAAGGGATCATACAGGTTCACTACTGAACCGGAAGACATGAGCTCACTCATGAGATAATGGGAAGAATCAAATTCCGTGCACGTTCATCTCGATTTGGAAGCTTGACTGAATTTGTAGGTTTGATATATACTTTTGGAAAGTATATGATCAAGACCAAGGAATGATATATGCTTTTGGAAAGTATATGATCGATACCAAATCCCAATGATCAAATGAGAAACTTACTGATAAAACCCTGAAGTAGACAGTATAAAGTTGATCTAATACTTCGGGTTTATTATGGGTCTTTCAGTATGTAGGGTGTACAGGTGTTGGGAATACCTGAGGGTGATGTGATCATAAACGATTGCATAACCATGATGCTTCCATTCCTAGGGAGTGATGAAACATGTCTGGATTTTAGTGACTTCTCTCAGTAGAGAAGTAATCTGATCTTGATCCAAATGTTGGACATTGATTTGAATGTGATTCAGATGCAATGAGAAGATTAGATTTGCGGTCTTGATTTAATCAAGCATCTATGGGAGGCCCGAGATTTGGATTGAGATGTGACCTCAATATCCAAGTCACTATATGTGGAACATTAGAATCTCCCTGTCCTTATCTCCAAGTATCCGCGGAGAAAGCGCATTATCCTTGAAAGAGTTCATGGATAATTTCATTGTTGATATAAGTATCCAAACATCGAGAAAATTGATAATTAAATGTGATTTAATTATCATGGATAATATGAATTTGATTCATATTATAAGGATAGATATCTAAGATAATTAAAAGTTATTTGATTATCAAATATATGAATAATGTGAACGTGATTCATGTTATTTGGGCACATGAGAAAAGAGATCCAAGATGAGTTAATATGATTTAATTATCATGGATATGAATAATGTGGATAGTACTATCCATATTAATCATATATATTATAAATGTGATTTATAATATATAAGAGAGAGCCTATTGTGATTTATATTTGTTAATTGATTATTAATGTGAATTGGATTCACATTAGATGATTAAATGAAAATATAATTTACATTTTGTTTTGGAATATGAATGTGATTCACATTTTTTTAATGTCATGATTGCAATATTTCACAAGATAATTGTGAATTATATTTACAACAATTGTTGTAAATTTTGGAGATATATCGTGAGATAATGAGATCTTATGAGACAATGAGATCTCATGAGATAAATGAGTCATGAGAAAAGTGGTTGTCCCCTATTTTTAAGGGATATGGTTTATCTTCTCATTATCTCCAAGGATAATTAATTGACTTGATTTGAATTTAAATATAATGATTTATCGATATATATTAAATTAAATTAAATTAATTGTGGTTTTGTTTTTCACAACAAGATCATGGCCATTGAAAGAAACACAAATCAATCTCAACCATTGATTATGTGTTGTGCATGGATTGAGATCCACGGACTCCCAAAACCCTATATAAGGAGAGGCACCCTTGCTCTTCAACACATATGTTAGATGATTATAATGAATGCTCTCTTCTCTCTCTACACATCATTTTCCTCTCTCCATCTCTCTCTTATGGTCGTCCACCATGGAGCCTTTAAGAGAATCGACATCGCTGCAGCATCGTCGTTATGCTGCTGGAGTTCTTACTCGTGGATCTCCATCTCTTTCGGTGCGTCTCTCTCATGAAGAAGATGTTGGATCTCATGTGATGAGATCAGGAGATCCGCCACTTGGATCATCAACATGGATTGCTACGAGCACACGATTCATCCCCGCGCTCGCAAGCGTCTCCTTCGTCAGATCGGACTTGAGACAGGAGGGCTCTTGGTTTAGAGACTCGATCGCAATCACGCTTAAAGAGGTAATACTATTACTTGTTTGTTGTTTAGATGAAATGATCCGATAAGTGTTCGTGGATCATATGGTTTCATCACATAAAAAAATTAATTTCTGTTGCATCGAGCGACTAGTGCGACTACTCGCTCCCGATCGCATTCGATGCGATCATCACGCTTCAGTGATGTGCTTGAGGATTTTTACCATATTCGTCAAGTGGTATAAGAGACGGGTTGATTAAGGTTTTGTATTAGATCCATGAACCTAGGAAGATTTTGGCTCGTTTGGGTTCGTGAAGATTTTAGCATTTCGATTTTCGCAGCCCTGTCTTGTGATAAATCTTTGGCCCTGTTTAAAATGTTTAAACACAAAATTTTAAATAGGATAATATTCCCCATTAATTAAGGAAACAATAGGATTTGAGTTTGCGTGATTTGGAATTCGATTACTCAAGATATGATGTTTTTCATAACCATATGTCCACTGTTTCGGGGATGGCGATTAGTGACGTAATTAAAGAATTAATTACGGATCTGAAATGCCTGTAAATGTATAATCATTACTTGTGTTATGTTTTAAATCAAATTGGTGAAAAAAATAAATTTAATTTGCATTAATTGCATTTAAACTGATTGAGTTATGTTAATTTTAGTGAGTAGGGGTCACTGCTAGAAATTAACGAACTTGATCATGAATCTTGTGATAGTCATTCAAATTATTTGTTAATTTTCTGAAACGATTATTGATAAATATTTGTGAAATATTTAAATATTATAATTGTTTCCTTGAATGATATTTCACTAACCAAAATGATAAGATAGTTGTTCTTGATCATAATTGGTTGATATGAAATCATCAACAAACACTTTTTTCATGCAAAATCCTAGTTTATCCTACAACAGTTGTAGGACAACTTTTACATTCAAAACCCTATTGCTTGAATAAGATTGGGGATTTTTTAGCAAATCTCCTTATAATATTATCAAAATGGTTTTGATGAATATTATATGGTATAATTTCGGTTGAAAAACCGATGAGCATCTCAAAGTAAATAATGATCTATCTGGCATTATCCTTTCCTGAGGTGGATATGGTGTCTAGTCGGGGAGCGTTGGGGTAGTGGGTTGCATCAGATGTGGTCCGTCCTACTCCCGACGGTACTGGCCATGACAGTGGGTAGGGACTCGATAATGCCTGAGAAGTCAAGGTGTCGTTTTCTAATTATAAAAAATCGAATAATACGTACTTTGAGATTATACTTACTATCAAGTAATAATCAAGTATGTTGATTGAAAATGGGATTGATAATTAATTAATGTCATTAAATTGATTATATCCAATTAAAAGCACTCTATTATGAATAGATGTGTATTTCCCTTGGAAGACTTGATCATAATGAATGTGATTCACGATGATTAATTAGAATTTGACTATGATATGGATGATCACATAAGTTGCATCCATGGTCTCCCGTCAAGGCGAAGGGTTCCGTCGCCATGGATTGTATGTAGAAGACGCATGTCCGAAGTGACAGCTCCTGTATGCAAGCACATCTGGATCGGGTTCTTTGCTTCTCAAAAGAGTAAGGCAGTATCCGTAGTGACTCCAATATCGAGTCCTCATATTATTGGGATGATATTGGATTGCGCATAGAGAGTTCTAATCGTGTTGACGGTTGGTTCAATTAACAACGATTCAACATGACCTTAGGTGTGGTGGGCCTGGGTGTTAAAGACCGATTTGGGAGATGCAAGTTGGACTTGTAAGGCAGAATGTGTTCCCACTTCTTTTTATCGGAGTCACAAGTTCTCTTATTATTGGGATGTGACAAAGATAAGGAAGGAGTTGGTTGAGATATAATGGTAAGTATATCTCTTACATTGAAAGTGATTAAGGGAACGACCATTCAGTGTTGACAAGGCAAGACAACTTTGATATAAAAACTTCTAAATCAAAGTAAAATATATATATATATATATATATACACTTATGCAAATTTCTTATTTCAGATAATCCTTCATAAAGCCCACTCAATGTTATACTCAATAATAAGTAGTAAATTATCATGGATTGGACTCATGATCCAGATCTTGTACTTGTAGTTGGACACATAATGTACGTGGTTGCATTGTGCAAGATTCCTCAACATAATGAGGTATTACAATTAAATAAGACAATAAGACATCACCTTAGGGTTCATATGTCTCTATAGTCTCTATCTGTCATCGAGTGTACTTTGGAAGTGACATGTCGATGGTGCTCGTAATTGTCGAATAATCCTTATAAAATCAAAGAAAATATTTTGGCATACATATGTTCTCTGGACATTTAATCATGAATGACATGGTTCTCTGCATTATGCAGAATGGTAGCTCGAAAGAGATGATGTATTCAAAATGTTGGAATACCTACGTGAACCAATGTTTTAAGAGTCTAGATGGATGTAGAAATGATGAATGTCATCATTCTACTGTCTATACTCAAGTCATTCATGAATCTTAATAATATTCATATTGTATTGAATTAAATGAAGCATGTATAAATGTTGAAGTTCTCTTATATTGAAATCTTTTGAGTTCAACATAAGAGATCCTTTGTCTTGAGCAGTGGTTGTTCATAGATAAAGAGAGCGTAGTGGAAGCATGGTCTGACCCAAGCAAGAAGGAAAGTCAAAGAGTTTACCTACTTTTGTGACTTCCATATGACATCCAGATAGTTGGATGAATGCCAATACTGTAATGAGTCGATGTATTGATAGTATGACTATTTGTACTATCTACGATCCTTAGAGAAGGTCTCGGATAGTGCATCGAAATAATCTACATTTGATCATTGAAATTGACTTTCTTATAAGATAAGATTATAGTCTAATAATTGTATCTCATTCTTCTAATGACACTTGCAATTGTTGCATATGTTTTAGAAGACTGGAAAATTTGATCTTAAGGTTTATAGTTATCCACATGGATATTGATGCAATTGTTGCAACAATCTCTGTTGGATTGATAGACTTCAAAGTTTC
This sequence comes from Ottelia alismoides, assembly GCA_037367405.1. Taxonomy (NCBI): domain Eukaryota; kingdom Viridiplantae; phylum Streptophyta; class Magnoliopsida; order Alismatales; family Hydrocharitaceae; genus Ottelia; species Ottelia alismoides. The sequence continues at coordinate 417,855 of JAZKJV010009692.1, read as the reverse complement.
AGTGGGAGAGCCTTAGTCTTAGAGAATGTCTCTATGACCTAGATATTAGAATACACTCATTGTTTGTTTCTAAATGTTGGAAATAAACATGAATTCTGAGATAGAATTACCATAAAAGGTTATGATGGATATATTTCAGATAGTAATCTAACATCTAGTGGACTCCACAAAATTATAAAATTAATGAATGGTTCATTAAGATTTCTAATACTGAAAATTAAACCTTAACAGATCAATAGGAGGATGAAGATCATTTGACAATGATCTGGCATCGAGTCTTGGACTTATATCTATTGACATGATCAATAGACTAGTGAGGTATTGACTTTAGATTGTCTGAAGGTTCAAATCTTACATACTTGTGAATACTATTTTCAAAGTAAATATGTCCAATACACTCTTCTCTAGGAATAGTGTAAGATGCCAGGGTATTTATGATCTTGTACATATTGATGTATGTGGATCATCAGTATCATAATAAACATTGATGATATGTGATATCATTCCATGATTATTTGTGATATGAGATTTCTTATCTTCACCTAAGAAACCTTTGAAATGTTCAAAGATTTCACAATTTTGGTTTAGAACCAAAGTTTGAAGAAAGATGAAATGAATTTGATCTAACCTGGGTAGCATGTACCTGTTAGATAAAATTCAAAGAATACCTTATGGAGATATAAATATCATTTCTATCTCACTCCTCCTTATAAACCTGAACACAATAGAGTTGTAGGGAGATACAATTGGATCATGTGTGACATGATTTGATCAACGATGTTTTTTTAGCATAATTACCTCTTAGTTTCCAGGTATATTTGTAGTAGAGACTACACTATATATCCTTAATAAGATTCCATTAAAGTAAGCTGGAATTAAGCACTAGAGAGTGTTACTTCATTAGAAAAATAAAGGATGGTATGGGATACCTACTTTATGACCTTGAGATTCTTAAAATATCTCATCTCTGAGAATGTGATTCTTAGAGGCTGAGACTCTTGAGAATCAAGAAGAAAATGAAGTAAAGGAACTCATTTAATCTTGAGATGACAATGAGGCTCCTGAAATCGGAAACTAAAATGTTAATTAAAGATGAAACATTAATACCTCTTCAAATGAGTTTGAGGATGTATTCCATGCGTCAATTAAGTCCGACAATGATCAGACTTCATGTGATGAAGCTCCTAAGGATCATGACATGGAAAGATGGATATTAGCAATAAAGTCTAAAGTAGACTTCATGTACAAGTGTTGTATATGGACCCTCGAGGATCCACCTATATGGGTAAGACCCATAAAGGTGTAAATAGATCTTCAAGAGAAAGGGAATCTGATGATAAGGTAGAGACCATCAAATCTCGGTTCGTAGCGATGATCTACACACTGGAAGAGAAGACATTGCTTGCGATGAGACTTGCTCTTCAATAACCATGCTTAAACCCATCGGATTATTGCTAACTATAGCTACACAACTTGGCTTTGACATCTTCGAGATGGAAGTCAAGATTGCATTCCTCTATGAATGCCTCTCTGAGGATATTCACATGAAATATCCCCAGGGCTTCATGCTTGGGGAAAGTAAGGTGTCAAAGCTAAAGAAATCCATCTATAGACTCAAAAAGCTTCTTGTTGGAACATAAGATTTGATGAAATTATAAATGTTATGATTTCAGATAGAATCTTGATGAACCATATGGAGCTTAGTGGGAATGCCTTTGTATTCATCATGCTAAATGTAGATAATATCCTAATCATTTAAAATGATATAAGGATCAGGATAAGTATTTTATGATCTGGCTATTTCATACCTTGAGATATGATCTCAAGTATACCTCTTAGATCTTAGTTCTGAAGTTGTTCAGAAGCAAAGAGAAGAGAGAGAATTGTGATTGTCACATTATTGGTACATCCTGGATATATTCTATCCAAGGAAGGCTTCCTTCTTTTATGATTTGGTACTGACCAATCTGAAGGGATAGCATATCAAGTGTTTATGGTGTTAAAACTGCTTGCCTTTGTGCATCGGTTCCTAGAAGCCTCGTATGTGCTAGATGTGTACGAAAGGTCAGATGTCTGCCATGTAGTGGGAGTAGTAAACTATTACAAATCCTACCATAGAAATAAAACACTTGATTGTAGTAATAATAAATATCTTCAAAGATGACAAGACTCGGAGATAATGATCTAAACGTCTCATCATCAAGAACCTAAGACTTTATAGATAGTGATCTAAAAGGTCTAACTGTAGATGCCTTGGGAGATAGATATGTCCAGGAATAAAGGTATTCTGATAAGGATTATGGAAATACTTGTTATAATAATTACTGAGCAATAGTGTCAAGGACACTATAATTGCTTTACCAAGATTGAGTATTGGTTACATAAGATGCAACATTCGCATTGGATGCGAGCACTGTTACCTAGGGATATGCAAGTGCCATAAAAGGACTTGGGTCTTTTGAGAATAAAGTGACTGATCAACTTACCTAGCTATTTTCTAAATAGCATATCATAGTCACATGAGTGTGGGTTTAAATGATTAGCCCATTAGTGACTCTTTGGGCTAGTGGGAGATTGTTGGACATGCGAGCCCACGACGAGCAATTATGCAATAAATGTTATTGCGAATATCATTCTCTGATCTGAAATGAAGAATAACTAATTTGCATAATAGGTCCCTTAGTACAATTAGGGTTATGTACCATTGCATCTTAATAATCATACAGTTGTTGGTTCAACTATTGAATCATAGAGGTTGGTGCTTGGATGAATATCTAAAGATTTAGATTGAGGACTCATCAAGCACCGTAAAATGATTGTTAAGATATGATCTCCAGATTGAGTAGGAGATGGTAATCCTTTCTCACATAGGCTGATATCTGACCGACCTCTTGATGCAGGTTCTCTGCATAGAAATAGTGATTCAGAGGTGTTAGATTAGTTAGGTCAAAGATTTGACTTAACGAGATCGAGATAACCAAAGACCTATGTCGTATGTTGTCACGGTAGAGGCACACATCCTCTGACCGGAGACAGATGTGTTACTATATATCTGAGGATGTACATTTGGCAGATCAATAGGTTGATGACCTAACCAAGGTCTATACACTGGCACGTTGGTGTGCATATAAGGGCATATGACTAATAGGATCTCTCAAAGGGATCATAGATGTTCACTATTGAATTGGAAGACATGAGCTCACTCATGAGATATTGGGAATAATCAAATTTCGTGCACGGTCATCTCACTTTGGAAGCTTGACTGAATTTGTAGGTTTGATATATACTTTTGGAAAGTATATGATCAAGACCTAGGTATGATATATGCTTTTGGAAAGTATATGATCGATACCAAATCCCAATGATCAAATGAGAGACTTACTGATAAAACCCTGAAGTAGGCAGTATAAAGTTGATCTAATACTTCAGGTTTATTCTGGGTCTTCCAGTATGTAGGATGTTTAGGTGTTGAGAGTACCTGAGGGTGACGTGATCATAAACGATTGTATAACCATGACGCTTCCATTCCTAGGGAGTGATGAAACAGGTCTGGATTTTAGTGACTCCTCTCAGTAGAGAAGTAATCTGATCTTTGTCCAAATGTTGGACATTGATCTGAATGTGATTCATATGCAATGAAAAGATTATATTTGTGGTCTTTATTTAATCAAGCATCTATGAGAGGCCCGAGATCTAGATTTGAGATGTGATCTTAATATCCAAGTCACTATACAGGGAACAATACAATCGTCCTGTCCTTATCTCCAAGTATTCGCGGAGAAAGCGCATTATCCTTGACAGAGTTCATGGATAATTTCATTGTTGATACAAGTATCCAAACATCGAGAAAATTGATATATAAATGTGATTTAATTATCATGGGTAATAGGAGTTTGATTCATATTAAAAAGAGAGATATCTAAGATAAATAATTGTGATTTAATTATCAAATATATGAATAATGTGAATGTGATTCATGTTATTTGGGCACATGAGAAAAGAGATACAAGATCAATAAGTGTGATTTATGTATCATCGATATGAATGATGTGGATAGCCCTATCCATATTAATCATATATATTATAAATGTGATTTATAATATATAAGAGAGAGCATATTGTGATTTATACTTTTTAATTAATTATTAATGTGAATTGGATTCACATTAGATGATTAATTGAAAATATAATTTACATTTTGTTTTGGGATGTGAATGTGATTCACATTTTTTTAATGGCATGATTGCAATATTTCATAAGATAATTGTGAATTATATTTACAACAATTGTTATTGTAAATTTTGGAGATATATCATGAGATAATGAGATCTCATGAGGCAATGAGATCTCATGAGATAAATGAGCTCTCATGAGAAGAGTAGTCGTCCCCTTTTTTTAAGGGATATGGTTTATCTCCTCATTATCTCCAAGGATATTTAATTGATTTAATTTGAATTTAAATATATTGAATTATCAATATATGTTAAATTAAAATAATTTTTGTTATGTTTTTTACAACAAGATCATGGCCATTGAAAGAAACACAAATCAATCTCAACCATTGATTGTGTGTTGTCCATGGATTGAGATCCATGGACTCCCAAAACCCTATATAAGAAGAGGCACCCTTGTTGTTCAACACATATCTTAGATTATTATAATGAATTCTCTCTTCTCAGTCTATCTACACGTGATGTGACTCTCTCCATCTCTCTCTTATGGTTGTCCGCCATGGAGCCTTTGAGAGAATCGACCTCGCTGCAGCATCGTCGTTATGCTACTGGAGTTCTTACTCGTGGATCTCCATCTCCTTCGGTGCGTCTCTATCGTGAAGAAGATGTTGGATCTCGTGTGACGAGGTCAGGAGATCCGCCACTTGGATCACCAACATGGAATGCGATGAGCATGCAATTCATCCCCGCGCTCGCAATCATCTCCACCGTCGGATTGGACTTGAGACGGGAGGTCTCTTGGTTTAGAGACTCGATCGCAACCACGCTTCAATTGGTAATCCTATTACTTGTTTGTGGTTTAGATGAAATGATCCGAGAGGTGTTCTTGGATGGTGTGGTTTAATCACATAAAAAAATAATTTCCTCTACATCGAGCAACTACTACGACTAGTCGCTCCCGATCGCATTCGATGCGATCATCACGCTTCCGTGATGCGCTTGAGGATTTTTCCTGATTCCTTCAGCGTGCCCCATCACCGTCCATATCAGTCGCTCTAGATCTAATCCCAGTTGCCCTGTGTCACCTAATCTCCAACTGTTGGATCGTGAGATCCAACGGCAGAGACCTTGTCATCTACCTCCAGACCCGCCCTCTCTCCCGCTATCTCCACCTCGCGCGCTCGCCGCCCCTACCTATTTTCTACCCCACTCTAGCCATTATCTCCACCCCCTATCACATCCATCTTGTAGTCCAGTAAACCCTTATCCTCGCCGACCTCCACAATCCCCATGAACCCCGTCGTCGCTCCACGACCTGCACGAAAACTTGCCCTCCATCACGTGTACCCTCATCCCCTTCCTATAAATACTCCGCTTCCGGCCACCCTCAACCCTATCCACCATTACAAGGGGTGTCCTAGAGCTCAAGGCTACCCGTTGGTGATAGCAATTGAGAGTAAAATCGAGCGAAGATAGGCCTTCACCTTCGGCACGATCCACGGTGAAGCCTCGCCATTCTGCAGCTCCTCCAACGAGCTGCTTGAGCTCGGGACGCTACCGATCCTTGAACGAAGACCAGGAAGCTCTTCTCAGAGCTTCTGACTCCAGGTAGACCCCTCCACCATCTTCTGTGATCCCTACCTTCTTTCCCCGTGTTTTTCTCCGATTTTATTCCGCTTCTCTTCACCTTTCGTCAACTATCCACTGAGCTCCGCCTTGGAGCTCTGATCTTGGCATGCCATTCCATTTCCTCCGACTTCACCTCGTACTTCACTCCGATCATAGCTCCGTCGGTCGTGGCGGAATTCCACCTCCGGCCATCACGTCTGCACGCCTCAGGCCTCACCACACTCGCGCACCTCCCACAAACACGATGCACTTGCTTCTTGGCACGATCAAACCCTACAAGTACACCATCTTCACTGATCGGAGCTTCGCCGGAGTGTTAATTGATCTTCGTAGTCTCTGGCCTACAGAACGTCCCAACTTCATCTAGAAGCTCTGGCGTCTCCGCAATGCTTCCACGACCGTTCCCATCTTCTCAGAAGCCCCGGAGATCAGCCTCAAGCGAGATCCAAGGTGGTGGAGCTGCGGAGGCATCGCTTGAGCACAACCACGTCCTCCGTCCAAGGCGGTGCCTCGGAGGAGAACGACGCACAGCTACGGTCCGATCCTCTTGATCGGACGGTCCTAAGCTGCCATCTCACCGTCGCCAGTCCAGTCCAGATACCGTCGGATCAATCTCGATCTGATGTTCCAAGGCGCGCCTCATGGCCAACTCCAGCACCGTTTGATCCTCTCGATCGAACGATGCATATCAAGCTATTCCGAAGCACGCCCGAGCCACCTGAGCACTTGAGCCTCAATCCGAGCCTCCGACGCTTACCGACCCTAGACATCAAGTGTTCCGTGCGTACGGTCTGGGCATTTTGCAATGAGGCCCCTAGAAGTTTGTCAAATTACATATCGGTCCCTACCAGGAGCAACACATGAGGCGCACATGTTCGTGTGGACATTTTGCGCGCATACCCCTAGCATTATAGGTAATTGCATTTAAGTCCCTTTCAGCATGTTTAGTTTTCAATAATTTTATTTTCTGTATTTGCAAATTGGTCCTTGTCTTTGCACGCATATTTAGGTGTCCATTTGGCATTATTTTTTTAATTCTAAAAATTGCATGATGTAGCTTATCTTGTCCTCTGTCTCATGTGATACGTGTTTAATTTTTGTGGTATTTTAGGAATTTAATATTATTATATTGGTGAATTTTTCCGTATTTTGCCTACTGTGTGCAATTTAATTCATATTAAATTCCTTATTGCTCCAAAAATCACCATAAAATCATATTAGACTTAGGATAATTTATTCTACTTTGTGCCCAAAAAATCATTGCATTTGCACGCATCACGAGGACTGAATAAATTAGTTAGTGATTTCCTTAATTGATTTTTAATAGGCCCAAGTCACATAGAGTTTTAGGTTCATTAAATTTCCTGAATTCATCATACTTAGATCTATCTAGGTTAATTTTTCTACATGGAAATAATGTGTTTTGGAATTTATTAAAATTAGTTTTTTAAAAATCACCTTGCATTCATTTTTAATTCACAGTAAATTCATCATGTACTAGAAAAATCCAAAAAAAATAGTGTAGCTTAATTTCACTACATTTCATTATTTGGCCAAGTTTCGTAATTTTTTGACTTCATTTGTCCACATTTCTGAATTAACCTGTAAAATTGGCCTGAAATTGCATTTGTCTTTCCTTGGATGCATAGAAATTGCTAAAAAATACCAAAAACAATCTTCTGAAAGTCCGACCTCTGAATTCGCTCAAAATTTACCTAAGGAGACAGCTACCTCCCTGAGTTCGACCTTGGGCTTGCCCAAGTAAAATAAATCTACCACTCGTGATTAACTCATCATTAATTAAAGTGGTTTTTGATCAGTCTGTTTCTACCTGACTACAACGAACGACAAGATATTTATTTTAATCATTAGTTTGATTGAATTAACAAGGGTAGAGTCAGTCTTTTCACCTCACACATTGCAATTACATACATTATGTGTCCAACTGCAAGTACAATATATTGATCATGGATCCAATCCATGATGTTTTACAGATCATCATCAATTATATTTTCAAGCGGGTTTAATGAAGGATTATCTGAAATAAGAAATTTGCATATATATATATATATATATATGTATGTATATGTATGTATGTATCTATTACTTTGATTTAAGAATTTTTAAATCAAAGTTGTATTGCATTTTCAACACTAAAAGTTCATTCCCTTAATCACTTTCAATGTATGAGATATACTTACCATTATATCTCATGAAGATCTGGGATCTCCTTCCTTATCTTTGTCACATCCCAATAATATGAGATTCGGTAACTCAGATAAAAAGAAATGGGAACACATTCTGTCGTGCAAGTCCTACTTGCATTCCCATTTCGGTCTTTAACACCCGAGCCCACCTCCCCTAATTTGATGTTGACCCGTCGTTAATTGAGCCAACAATCAATAGGATTACAGCTCGTTATACACAATCTAGTATAACCCCAATAATATGAGGAGCCCATATTGGGGTCACTACGCATACGTCCTTACTCTTTCAATAAGCAAAGAGCCAGATCCATATGCGCTTGTATGCAGGAGCTGTCACTTCGGGCATGCATCTCCTACATACAATCCATGGCGACGTAACCCTTCACCTTGACGGGAGACCATGGATGTCACTTATGTGATCCTCCAAACTTTGTTCAAGTTCTAATTAATCATTATGGATCATATTCATTACAATTAATTCTTTCAAGGGAAATACAACTCTATTCATAATAAAGTTTTATAATTTTAATTGGATTCTAATCAATCTAATCACATTAAATCAATGATCCAATTAATATCAAACAAACATTGTTTATTGTTTCTTAAAATATGGTATTATCTCAAATACATATTATTCAAATTTTAATAATTAGAAAATACATCATTATCCCTCAAATATTATCCCTTCCTTAACCACTGTCATGACCAATACCTACGAGAATGAGACAGACCACTCACGGAGCAACCTGCTACCTCAACGCTCCCCAACTAGATGCCATATCCGCCTCAGGTCAAGATAATGCCAATTGATCTCTTTGTACTTGAGATAATAATCGGTATTTCAACCATATTTATACCATATAATAATAATCAAAACCATTTTTATTTATAGAATAAAGAAATTTGCAAAACGAATTCCAAATCCTATTCAAGCAACTTTGTTTGTTAGAAAGAATGTGTAACCAATTGTGATCTAGATCATATCTAATCAATTATTGGTTAAGGAAATTTCATTTAAGGAAATAATCATTATCAAATATTTCAAAAAAATATTTATCAGTAATTATTTCAGAATATTAACTATTAATTTCTCTAATTGATTAAATGACAATCACAAGGTTCTTGAATAGGAATGTAATTTCCAGCAGTGAGCGTCACTTACGAAAATTTGCATATCTTAATCAAGTTAAATCCAAATCATGAAAAATAAGTTTCCAACGTTTGCTAATTTGATTTTAAAATATAACACAATTCATTTCCATTCATTTTTAGACATTTCAAAACCGTAATTAACTCTTTAATTACATGAAGATTCGTCTTCCCTGAAACAGTGGATACATGTTCCCTAAAATGAACATAACTTGAGCAACCGATTTCCAAATAAAGCAAACTCAATTCCCATGTTTTCCTTATTTAATGGATAACATATCCCCGGTTATAATTTACTATTCAAATAACTTAAACTAGGATGAAAAAAATTCACAAAACTGGGATATGTGAATCAAATGCGACAAAATTTTCACAAACCCTAGTGAGCCCAAGTAATCTTAGGTTTATGGAATGTATCCAAGATCTCCTGCATATGGCTCTGATACCACTTGGAGGATATGCGAAGGTAATCACGTAAGCATGAGAATTGCATCGTATGCGATCAGGAGCTACTAGTTTCACTAGTTGCTCAAGGCACAGAATTTAAAATTTTTAATATGATGAAACAACATGATTCAAAAACACTTCTCGGATCATTTCATCTAAATCACAAATAGGTTTTAGGTTTACCACTTAAATCATGGTTTTGATCGAATCTCTAAAAATAGAGACCTCCTATCTCACGTCCATTTTGACGGAGGCAACACTTACGAGTGCGTTGATGAAACACATGCTTCTCGCAATCCATGTTGACGATCTAAGTGAGGAATCTTCTGATCTTGTCACACGAGATCCGATATATTCTTTACGAGCATAGTGTGATGAATGTCGATTTTATCATATTAATTTCCAAATATTAAGCACCTAGCTTAAATTAGTTTAATAAAAATCAAATAAATCATTGTATATATCTGAGTCTTGAAATAAATTAAAAATAAAAAAATAACAAAGGCGAAAATTGTAGTGTTTTTATACCTTTAAAAAAGATCAGAAAAATATTACTCCCTTTATTTGACCTCCTTTATGTTTTTGGTCAGCATGAAACTTGTAGATCTCATCGAGATCTACAACTTTCATCTTTGAGTTTTTCCAAATTCGGCCTTTTTCTTCTGCTTTTTGTGATTTTTCTTCTTAATAACCTGATTGGCCAATTGGATCCTTCTGGTTGAGCCACGTAGCCCGCTATCCTTACATCCCCGGACTCTCTTTTTCCTCGTTCGATCACCTTCTGGAGATTCAATCCATGCTGCCCACTCCAGCTTTATCTTCCACCCTTCGATCAGCCATCAAACTACATCACGGACGTCCGCCTCTGCCTTCCTCTCCACATGCCACATGTCGCCCTCCAACACCGCTCGATATCCGGCACAATGCTTCAATCTCAACCATCGTCCTCTGCATCTTTCTCAGCCCTACGATCGAGTCTATATCATATGTGGATCGCTCATTTCCGCCCACTTCCACTGGCAACCTTGTCTCGCTCTCAGTCATAGGATGTGCCATGATCGATTAGATCAGGGCCAAATATGCATGCCAACCTCTCTCCTATTGGATTGCGAGATCCAACGGAGGAGACCTCATCTTATTCCTCTAGCCCCATTCTCTCACTCACGATCTCAACTTTGCGTGCCTCACCCCTTCTTATTTGTTCCCCCTCTTTGACATCTCCCTCGTCTCCATGACCAGGCCAAGTCAAAGCCTATTTGGTCCTCTTCCTCGTGGAACTATTAGCTACCCACATCTCCCTCCCTCTTGCTCCACATCTCCCACTCAACCCATGACGTCCACCACCGGATCTCCCAACACTCCCCTTTAAATAACCCATCGTCGTTGCCATTATTCCTTGTCCACCTTTACATACGGCTTTTCCTAGCATCTCTCTGCCTCCCCGTGAAAGGATGAGGTCAGATCGATGGTGCAAAGACGGCTTAGCCTCCAGTGTCGACCCATATCCATGGTAGGCTTTGCCTCTGACTTCCACCTGCCGATGAGCTGCTCCCCTTGGCCAAAGGAGTACAATGATGACTCGAGATCTTCCTAGGAGCTCAAGCCTTGGCCCAACATCTTCCATTCCTCTAGGTAAGGTTCTTAATCTCCCTTTCATTTTTCCCTCAATTTCTCATAATTAATTTGACCGTTCTCTGCACATTCACCCTCATTTGACCCTATACTTAGCTTCGCATATCATCAACCATCCTTGCACATGCCTTCACTCGCCTTCTCCCCTTCTCCATCACCTGAACGGCTCCAACCCAACCCCTCTCCAGTTCGCTGGAAAGGGAGCTCATGTCTCCCATCCCTCCACTCACACGAGACCTCACAATACCCACTTCATCTCGCATAATCATGCTTTTACTGTTGGACTAACTAACACAGGTATTGCTTAATTGGTCATAGCTATCGCTGAGATGGATTTCAGACTCTTTCATCTCCAGCGATCTCATGCTACTAACACCATCCAGACTGCCTTGGGTGTTCATAGATGTCGGAGCTTCATCACCAACCCCTCAAGTTCCTTCAGTGAACTTCTGACGTCTTTCCATGGTCGAGCGGAGCTTTTGTAGCTTCGTCAGAGACCTGATCTCATCGCCAGCTTCGTGGACTAAGAGAAGAGATAGATCGAACATGTGTCATTGGATGGAACCCCCTCGGTGCTCATCCAACGAACCCTATTTAGCGACATCACCTCTCCCATGCACTTACAACCACCGTCCAATCTTCGTGATCAAGTGGTTCACAGGAGACAGGTCACCACCTCCGAGCCTCCATTCCGAGCTCCCAAGATCAGAGAGCCTGATCCACATTCGAGTCTAATACGACTTCCGAGCCTCCCGTCATGTGCTCACATCACGTGAGCACGAGGGATTTTGCTGGAGTGCCCCGCCAAGTTTTTCAAATTGTAAACATGTCCAATAAGCATGTGCATATCATGTGGGTAAATTATAGGAAAGGACTCACGAGTTACTTTTTTGCATTCAAGTCCTTCTAGGGACCTGTTTCTATTGTTTTCCTATTTAATTCCATGTTTTCTTTTCATTTTTGCCCTAGACTCTCTGTTGCATATCTTGAGCATCCAAGATCCATTTTAGTGGATTTCAGTCTCTTTCAAAGCATGTTTCATAGACATTTTAATGGCATGATTTGATTTCCGATTTGACACTTTGACTCCAAATGATTAAATCTAATTACGTAGTGTCACATACGTAATGATTTGTATGCCATTAATTACACTTGTCTATGAAAATTGCTTTGTAAATCTCTTTTAAAATTAATCACTGATTAATAGCTTATTGATTCAATCTAATTAGGGTATAATTGCATAATTGTAAACCTACATCATTTTGCATTATAAAAATAAAACAAAATTGTTTGCTTCATATTTTATTTTTCATCATTTGTCTTTCTATGTGTTGACCTATGAACTTGTAATCAAACACTTATTTTGAATATCAGTAGTCTAAACACGTACTTAAGAGGTTGATGTCCCTGATCTCAACTTTGGGCTTGCCCAAGTAAAATAAATTATACTGCTTTGTTTTTCTTGACAGATTCATAAGCGGTTTTTGATCGATCTGAGTTTAACCACCACAACGCATTAAAACAACATAATTAAGTGGTTGAATTCTCGGTTTATCAAATGGCATCGTTGTCGGGGATAGGGCTCATCTTTTATGTAATTTAGATTTTTAATATTTAATAAGTGACAATTTCTAACATATAGGTCGTGTTGCTATTTTCCTTGCATTGTTGATGATATTATGAATATCTATCGAACGATTGCTTTCTGTGGTAGGGTCCCTTGGCAATCAAGGAGGCAATGAGTAGGAGCTCCTGCTGTGAGGAGCCGCAGAAGCAACTATTGGAAAAAATTGAAGATAATTATTATCTCATATTTTATTTCATGCATTTCATGTAAATAATCGTCTTTACAGTGGTCTTTGTTTGAAGACTTGCGATTGCAAATAAATGATGGCAATTGTGGTTGTGTCAGGATTGCCCCACTTGAGTGTCGAGCTAGGACCAGGGACGTAACTCTTCGAGCTATGTCACATTTTTATCTTATATGTTTGATCGTAGGTAGGATACACATTAATTTGAGATGCATGTATACATCTTCACTTAGCCAAAAATTAAATATGTTCTTTCACTCTAATAGAAGCATATTAGGTGTGTATTTCATCGACTTGCATACATCAAGTTCTTGTTTATTATTCAGTCTTGTTTTCACAAAGATAGTTAAAGGCATTGTGTTCTTTAGGATTAATGGAAATTGGGAACGAGTGGTATATGATGTTTGATTGATTTATGCTATCATTAAATCAGTGATAACCTTAAAGATAAATATTGAGACTATTAATGCAAGTTGACTAATAAAATGGAGTAAAAATCATGTTTTGGGAGAGCAACACCCTTGTTTACGTAGGATATTTTCGATTTCATACATCATTAAGCCTAGCATAAATTAGAATGTTTTTTATCACTAATAAAAATGAAAATATAATTAATTAAAATCTGTTGTTTCACGTGTGAGTTGACGAATCAATGTTATTGATTACTTGATTGAGCCTTGATTTAAAAAAACTCTCCCCTAGACCATAGGTGCTCCATTTATCTCCATAGATTCATTCGCTCACTTGTAGATTCACCCAAACTTCTTTGTTCCCCTCATGTCTACCCAACATCATTTATCGATCTCTTTACTTAAGCTATTCTCAGCCTAAGTATAGGGGGCCTGAGTCCTCGTAAATTTCATGACTCATTTATCCTTCTCTCTGATACTTAGATTATTTCTAACCGGGGGTGTCCTCCTTAGTTCTTGTATTCTTCCATATATCTTAACTTTAGCTATGGCTTTGTGTCACAAAGTGCTATGAGGACATAACAAAATTTAAGTATATGGGGTATAGCGTATATACAATATATATGTACTTTAGCCTTAGCTCTATTTTTGAAAAATTTTGAAAAATTTAAAACTTTTTTGGGCTAGAGTATGATCTATTGAACTTTGTTGGACAAAATGTTTGAAAAAAATTCTTTATTATGTTACATTATTTTTAAGACAATATCTTGAAAATGGTTTGAAAAATGAGTTTTACTTGTTCTGAAAAATCATTTAAAAAATGTTTAAAAAATCTTTTTATGTGACATTGTTTTGAAAATGTTCAAAAAAATTTTCAAAAAGAAGTGTTAAATGAGTCTAACTTGAGTTTGTAAATATTATTTCAAAAAAAAAAGTATTAGAAAATGACAAGCATGAAAGAGTTGGTTTAAATCCCTGTTCTTTTAACTTTCACATAGGATCAATAAAGTCCATGAATACTTGGTTTGAGAGGTCTTGAGATTTTAAGTTAACTAGCCTTAGTTATCAGGGTCTTTGACTTAATTATCCACATTTCCCTAGTTTATCATATTTGAGTGCTAGATTGCGTGATTAATCTCTAACCTTAAGAATATGATCAGCACTTCACATACACAACTATGGTTATGACGAGAGGACTTGTAATTTCACTTGAGGTACGAGGATGAGGGATTTGTGTTCGGACTCTAATGATGCTCGAAGATGGGATATAATCATTGAAGGCTTCATGAAACTTGAGTGTCAGCACTTTTAGCCAGTATGAGAACATGTTTTGGTACTAATCTCTTGATATTTACCTAAGTGCCAAGGTTTGATAGAATAAAATTTTTTATCAATGTGTGCCAACTCTTGGTAATAGCAGTGGATCTATCCAAAAACAAAGCAAAGAAATACAAATATTGAAAAAGCTCTCACCCTACAAGTCAAATATCAAAGAGCTTCCACCAAAGGCGAGTGCCCCAACCACTTTAAAATGTTCACTTGGATCACCACTATTAGGACTAGGAGTCGGGCTTGCACCAAAAAAAGGGCTCTGCATTGTAAATGCTACAAGTCTAGGTGTAGAATGTATAATAGATACTAAAAAGAGGTACACCCCGATGTATTCCCAAGAAAAAAGTGCTGATGACTCCAACTTCTCTTGATGGACGCATTGATTAACACCAAAAATATGCATTTAGTTAAAAAGGCACTCGAGCAGATCCTTGTTCCAATGAGAGGGAGAGAAGAAATGACACACTCCTATGCCTTCCATCAACTAGCTTGCCACCTACACTTCTATGTCTGATAACTAAAGCGACGGTGGATTGATTGCAATATTTGGTTTATTCCTTAGTGTTGAGGATTGGGTCCTTAAGAGAATTTCTTGGACTGGGACCTTGGATGACGTTGTGACTCTACTCTTGTAACTACAGTCAACACTAAATTTCATATCCTTTTTTTATATGTATACAAGAGAGAGTCTAAAAAAAAAGAGAAATTTAATACCTCTTGATTAAGGTAAGGATCAAATCTGAAATTTTGGATCTATTAAATCAAGAGTTCTTGAATGGACCAGATCATGTATTCACTTGCACAATCGGAGGTTAATCCAACTCATTCATTTTTGAGATGCTCGGGGACGAGCATAGTTTAAGTATAGGGAGGTGATGAACTTCGATTTCATCATGTTAAGTTTCCCATATTAACCACCTTGCTTAAATTATTGTTAATAAAATCCAGATTAAATGTTGTATATCTCCGAGTCTTAGAATAAAATAAAAATACCAAAAAAATAACGAAGGCAAAAATTGTAGTGTTTTTATACCTTTAAAAATGCTCACAAAAATATTCCTCCCTATATTTGACCTCCTTTGCATTTTTGGTCAACATGAGACTTGTAGTCCCACCGAGATGTACAACTTTCATGTTTTGTGTTTTTCCAAATTTAACCTTTTTCTTCTACTTTTTCGTGATTTTTCTTCTGAATAACCTGATTGGGCCAGTGGATCCTTCTGGTTGAGCCACATGGCCCACTGTCCTTGCATCCCCCACCTCTCTTTTCTCTCGTTCGATCGTCTTCTAGAAATTCAATCCACGCCGCCCGCTCCAGCTTTATCTTCCACCCTTCGATCGACCATCAAACCGCATCACGGAAGTCTGCCTCTGCCCGCCTCTCCTCATGCCACGTTTCACCCTCCAGTGCTACTCAATCTCCACCACAACGCTTCCATCTCTGTCACTGGCCTCCGTATCTTTCTCAGCTTTACGATCAAGTCCAGATCACATCTGAATCGCTCATTTCTGCCCTCTTCCACTAGCGACATGTGTATCACCCTCAGCCATAGGATGCTCCCTGATTGATTAGATCAGGGTCGTATCTCGACGCACACCTCTCATCCGTTGGATCGCAAGATCCAACGGTGGAGACCTCGTCTCCTTCCTCGAGCCCCACTCTCTTGCCTACGATCTCAACTTCGTGTGCTTCACACCCTTCCCATTATCACCACCTCTTCAACTAAAGGATATTGTGAATCCTTAAGCGCATCACGGAAGCGTGTTGATTGCATCGTATGCAATCGGAGCAACTACTCGTACTAGATGCTAGATGCGGCAGAAATTAAAATACTTAAATCTAAAGATGAAACCACATGATCACGAGAACACTTCTCGGATCGTTTCATCAAACTACAACTATAAGGAATACCTCTTGGAGCGTGGTTGTGATCGCAAGATCCCAAACTAGAGATCCTCCTATCTCAAGTCCGATCCACGAAGAACACACTTGCGGACAGGATGATGAGTCGCGTCCGTCCCGCAATCCTCGATGAAGAACCAAGCTATGGGTCCCCTGATTTCGTCAAACGAAATCCGCCGTCCTCCTTTAGAGTAAGCAACTCCAAAGAAGAAGGAGATCCTCAAGTCATCGAAGGTGAAGGCACGATGCTCTCCTCCTCAATACAAAAAATGGACGGCTACTTCAAATTGAGAGAGAGAGAGCCTAGACGAGAATGAGAGAGAGAGTAGTAGTCTTCTAAAACTCTTAATGATGTACTTAGAAAGACTAGCCTAGCCCTCCTTTTATATTAGTTTAGGATCCAATGGATCTCAATCCATGGGACACATAGATCCAACGGCCATGCTTGGTCTATGAAAAATCAATGGCTATGATTGTTGTTGGCTTAAAACCAACAACATTAATTATAATTAAATTAAATATATGTTGCAACATTATCAACACAATTTAAATCAACATAAATTAATTTGTCAAGAGATAATGTGATAATAAAAAGAGGAGGCAACCAACCACCCTAAATCATAGGGTGTGTCACGTATGAATAAGTCATAGGTAACACCACCTTTTATTTAGGTGGTAATTTTGTCTCCTTTTTATTTTATCTTATTATCTCTATTATTGCAATAATATCCACCAAATTAATTCCAAATTAATTTGTGAATATTTCAATCATGCCATCGAAAACTATGTGAATCAAATTCACAACCCAAACTAATTTGTAAATTACATTTCCTGTTAATTAATAAATGTGAATCCAATCCACATTTAATAATTAACAAATGCTATTTATGAAAATTCTCTCTCTTTGATATGTATATTCTAAATCATATTTATAATACAAATATCATGGATAGTATTATCCACATTCTCTAATCCTTGGTAATTAAATCCTATTTAATTATCTTGGAAAATTATTCTCACAATATGAATCCCATTCATATTATGCTTGATAATTAAATCTCATTGAATCATCAAGTCCTTCTTGCTTGGATATGCATTTCATCAAATGAATTATTCTCGAACCCTTTCAAGAATAATTTGCTTTCTCCGTGGATACTTGGAGATAAGGACAGGGAGATTGTATATTTCCACGTATAGTGACTTGGATATTGAGATCTTATCTCAAATCCAGATCTTACGAACCTCCCATAGATGCTTTATAAAATCAAGACCGCAATATAATCTTCTCATTGAAACTGAATCTCATTCAGACCAATGTCCAACTCTTGGACTAAGATCAGATTGCTTCTCTACTGGAAGGAGTCACTAAAATCCAGACTTGTTTCATCACTCCCTCGGAATGGAAGCGTCATGGATATACAATCGTTTTATTATCACATCACCATCAAGTATTCCCAATACCTGTACATCCTGCATACTGGAAGACCCAAGGTCAACCCGAAGATCAAGATCAATTTTACACTGTCTTCTTTAGGGCTTGATCACTAAGTTTCTCAATCTTGGTCATTGGGAGTTGGTATCGATCATATGCTTTCCCAGTGCATATATCTTCCATATTCATGTCATGTTCATATTCATGTCATTCTTCCAAAGAACGACGACCATGCATTGAATTTTATTCATGTCATGCTTCCAAAGCACGACGACCATGCATTGAATTTTATCGATCCTAATACCTCATGACTGAGATCATGTCTTCCAGTTCATAAGTGAACCTGTATGATCCCATTGAGAGATCATATTACTCATATGCCCTTATATGCACACCAGCCCGCCGGTGTATAGACCTTGGTTAGGCCATCAACCTATCGGTCTACCAAATGTACATACTCGGACATATAGCAATACATCTGTCACCGGTCAGAGGATGCATGCCTATGTTGTGACAGCATTCAACATAGGACTTAGGTTATCTCGGTCTCGTTAAGTCAACCCATTGACTTAACTAATCTGACACCTCCGAATCACTATTCCCATGCAGAGGACCTGCATCAAGAGGTCGATCAGATATCAACCTATTTGAGAAAAGATTGCCATCTCCTACTCATGCTGGAGATCATCTCTTAACAATCATTTGATGGTGCTTGATGAGTCCTCTATCTAACTCCTTAGATATTCATTCAAACACCATCCTCTACGATTCATTTAATGAATCAACAGCTATATGATCATCAAGATGGCCATGCTACATAACCCTAATTGGATAGAGGGATCTTATAGTGCATTCATTCATTTAATTTCAGAAAGGGAGTGAAACATCAATAACTTTTATTGATAAACATAAATATTACAATAACATTTATTGTAAGAATGGTTCACCCAGGGCTCATATGTCTAAAAATCTCCCACTAGCCCTCAGAACCATTCAGGTAAAATCCGTAAAGCCATACTCATTACATGCTGGTCAAAAAACTTCTGTGTCAGAGGTTTGGTAAGAGGATCAGCAATGTTGTCTGCAGAGGCCGCCTTGGTGATGACGATATCACCACGCTTTTGAATCTCCCGAATGATGTGGTATTTCCTTTCCACGTTCTTGCTCTTCTGATGGCATCTGGGTTCCTTTGCCTAGGCAATGGCTCCAGTGTTATCGCAGAGTAACGGGATGGGAGGATCAGAGGAAACTACGCTAAGCTCCAAGATGAACTTGCGCAACCACACCGCCTCCTTTGCAGCATCCGATGCTGCAATGTATTCGGCTTCGGTTGTTGAATCTGTCGTAGTGTCCTGCTTCTTTCTTCTCCAGCTCACAGCACCGCCATTCAACAGGAATACGAACCCTGATGTCGACTTTCGATCATCAATATTCGATTGGAAGTCTGAATCTGTATATCCCAAGACTTGGAGATCACCATCCCCATAGACCAAGATGTAATCTTGCATCCGTCTCAGATATTTGAATATGTTCTTTACTACATTCCAGTGTTTCTCTCCATAGCAGGATTGGTAACGACTTACCACTCCCACTGCATGGCAGATGTCTGGCCTAGTACACATCATGGCATACGCCAAGCTTCCTATGGCTGATGCGTAAGGGCATCCAGCCATGGCCTTCTTTTCCTCAACACTAGCCATCCCTTTGGACAGATGGAAGCCATGTCCTAATGGGAGGAATCCTTTCTTTGAACTATCCATACGGAATTGTTTAAGAATCTTCTTTATGTATCCATGTTGTGATAATCCAAGTATTCTCTTTTCTCAGTTTCTGAACAACTTCAGGCCTAAGATGTAAGAGGCTTCTCCAAGATTTTTCATCTCGAAGGTATGGGATAGCCAAATTTTCACACTGGTCATCATTCTTGTATCATTCCCAATGATAAGGATATCATCTACATAAAGCACAATGAACACAATGGATCTCCCACTAAACTTCTTGTACACACAAGGTTCATCAGGATTCTGCACAAAATCATAACCCTTTATGGTTTCGTCAAATCTGATGTTCCAGCTACGAGAAGCTTGTTTGAGCCCATAGATGGATTTCTTCAGCTTGCATACTTTACCATCCTCAACTATGAAGCCCTGGAGCTGCTCCATATAGATATCGTCCTCGAGTTATCCATTGAGGAAAGCTGTCTTGACGTCCATCTGCTAGATGTCATAGTCAAGAGATGCAGCTATAAGTAGCAGTGTCCTGATGGATTTATGCATAAGCACAGGAGAGAACGTCTCATCGTAGTCGATGCCTTATCTCTGTGTATAGCCCTTGGCTACGATCCGTGCCTTGAAAGTCTCTACTTTCCCATCAGGTCCCCTTTTTCTCTTGAAGATCCATTTACACCCAATGGGTTTTACCCCTTTAGGTGGATCCTCTAGGGTCCATACACCATTCTTATGCATGGAGTCAATCTCTGACTTCATTGCTAGCAGCCATCTATCTATGTCATGATCTGCGAGAGCTTCATCAAATGAAGAAGGATCAATGTCATTCTCACCTGACACATGAAATCCATACCTTTTAGGTGGTGCAACCACCCTTGAACTCCTTCGAAGAGGTATGGGTGATTCATCTTTATTTATCTCTTTAGTTTCTGGTTCAGGAATCTCAGAATCCTCATGGGATTCAATGAGTTCCTCTACTTCATTTCTGTCTTGACCTTTTGGGAAATCTTCCTCCAGAAATTTCGCATCCCTAGAGACAAAAACCATTTGGGTTTCAGGGTCATAAAGTTGGTATCCAATACTATCTTTAACGTTCCCAATGAAGTAGCACTCACGAGTGTGAGATTCTCGCTTACTTGCGTCCACATTCTTCGCATGGACCAAGCGTCCCCAAACCCTCAAGTGATTAACATTAGATTTGGTTCCATACCAGAGCTCGTGAGGAGTCTTGGGAACAGACTTGCTAGGAATCTTATTCAGGAAATATACTGCAGTCTCTACTGCATATCCCCATAAACTAAGAGGTAAATGTGCTTTGCTCGTCATTGAAGGGACCATGTCCATGATGGTCCTATTGCGTCTTTCAGCAACACCATAAAGTTGGGGAGTTCTAGGGGGAGTGAGATTGTAGACAATTCCATTCTCTTTAAGATATTTCTTGAATTCATCTGAGAGGTACTCACCACCTCGGTCAGATCGAATCTGTTTGATCTTCCTATTGGTTTGGTTCTCAACCAAAGCCTTAAACTCTTTGAACTTTTCAAACATTTCAGATTTATGACGTAATAGGAAGATAAATCCGTATCGCGAATGGTCATCAATAAACGTCAAATAATATCGATATCCATTTCTAGTCACGGTACTGAAGGGACCACATACATCAGTATGTATTAGGTCAAGAATACCTTCACATCTCGTAACCTTGTTACGGAAAGGCATCCTGATCATTTCACCTCGAATGTAATGTTCACCGTTAGGTAAAGATTGAACCAAGAGAAAATCTAAAGGTCCATCCTTTATCAATCGATTGATCATATCAACAGATAAGTGACAAAGCCTTTGATGCTAAATCATATTCGAATGATTTCCATTCTCCCTGAATCTCTTAATGTTTTTATTATCAGTGGTAGTGACATTTATGACACATTCATCAATGTACAATTCATAGAGTCCACCAGACATCAGAACACCTTCCGTAATAAATTTATCATAATGATTAATGACTAACTTATTACATAACAGGAAGGACTATCCATGTCTAACAAGCTTAGATACAAATATCAAATTCTTTCTAACTTCAGGTACATAAAGATACTCTTGAAGTACTAGGACTCGACCACTAGATAACGATAGTCGGCACGTCCCGATGGCGACTACAGCAACACTTGCATCCGATCCCATCTGGATAACTATCTCCCCTTGCTCCAGATTCCTAGTTTCTTGAAACAAATGCAACGAATTGCATACATGAACAGAAGCGCTAGAATCTATAACCCAACTTCCTTCTCGTCCAACGAGAAAGCTAGTTTCAATGATGAAAGTAGATTTCATACCTGCTGGGGCTTTACCTTTGTCAGTAGACTTCAGGTAATCTGGGAAATTACGCCACCAGTGCCCCGACTTCTTGCAGTGGTGACAGACATCGGACTTTTTTCGATGTCATCAATGTAGAAGCACTAGAATATGAACCAACTCCTCGATTCTTCATCTTTCTCTTTTGGGCCGGACCCTTCCGAGAACCTTGCTTCCGCTCGCGCTTTCCTCTCACTTGTACCACCATTGCACTAGTAGAGGTGTTGTCCTTCTTCATGAGGTCTTCTGCAGACTTCAATGCGGCTAACATCCCATCATTAGTGAAGTCTCCTTTGTTCATGTGGTAAGACACAACAAAGTTGTTGAATGACTTAGGGAGCGACAAGAGAATGAAATTAGCTTGCATTTCAGAATCCAAGTAGGCTCCCAAGGTTTCCAGCTCAGAGAGGTACCCAAACATTTTGAGTATGTGTTCTCTGACAGTGGTCCCTTCCTGCATCTTGCAGCGAATAAGCTCTTTCATCACATTGTAACGCTGTGTACGGTTTATGTCACCGAACATCTCCTTCAGCTTCAGCATAATCTCTTGGAAATGGTTCATTTCCACATGTTGCTTCTGAAGCACATTGGATAATGACCCAAGGATGTAACACCTTACCAGATTATGGTCAAAATCATATTTCTCACTATATGATTTATCTTCCGCAGTCTTAGGGTTTGCTATCTTGTCCTTGGTCAGCACATAAGAGACGCGCTCCGCGGATAGGACAAGATCCAAATTTCGGATCCAATTCGAATAATTTGGTCCGGTCAACTGGTTGACCTCCAGGAGCCTGGTAAGTGGTTTCATGGACTTCATTTTCTAAAATTAAGAATGCACTATATTAGAATATATAAATAATTATATATTCATTTTTAAGAAATTTGATTAAGGCATTTTAAATCAAATTTGTCTTGCCATGTCAACTTTGAAAGATCATTCCCTTATTTTTCTTTCAAAGTAAGAGAGACACTTACCGCTATATCTCAAGCAAGATCTGGGATCTCCTCTCTATCCTTATCACATCCCAATAATATGAGAACCTTTAACTCGAATAAGAGAAGAGAGAACACATTCCGCCTTGCAAGTCCAACTTGCATTTCCCAATTCGCTCTTTAACACCGAGGCCCACCACCCCTAATATGATGTTGACCCGTTGTTAATTGAACCAACCGTCAACAGGCTTAAAACTCTCTATACGCAATCCAACATCGCCCCAATAATATGAGGACCCGATATTGGGGTCACTATGTATACGGCCTTACTATTTCGTGAAGCAAAGAATCCGATCCAATTAAATTATATACAAGATCTGTCACTTCGGACATGCGTCTCCTATACACAACAACTGGCGACGGAATCCTCTGCCTTGAGGGAAGACCATGGATGTCACTTATGTGATCCTCCATCTCATATTCAAATTGAATAATTAATTATCGTGAATCATGTTCACATAATTAACTCTTCCAAGGGAAATACACATCTATTCATAATAGAGTGTTAATTAGATATAATTAATTTAATCACATTAAATTAATCATTAATCCAATCATCAATCAACAAACTTGATTATTACTTGAATAGTTGGTATAATCTCAAAGTACATATTATTCGAATTTTAATAATTAGAAAAATACACATTGACGTTCTCAGGTATTATCCAATCCCTACCCGTTGTCATGTCCAGTACCGACGAGAGTAGGACGAACCACATACGTTGCAACCCGCGACCCCAATTCTCTCCGACTATGCACCATATCCACCTCAGGAAAGGGTACTACCAGATAGATCATCATGTACTTTGAGATGCTCATCGGTTTTTCAACCGAAATTATACCATATAATATACATCAAAACAATTTTGATTATATTATAAGGTGATTTGCTAAACAAATCCCCAATCCTATTCAAGCAAGAGGGTCTTTCATGTAAAAGTTTTCCTACAACTATTGTAGGATAAACTAAGGTTTTTTCAAGAAAATCAATGTTTGTTGATGAACTAATGATCAAGATCAATTATCTCATCATCGTGGTTTGGGCAAATATCATTCATTGAAATAATTATCTCTTTAAATATTTCACAAATATTCATCACTAGATATTTCCAAAAATTAACGATTAATTTTCATCAACATATTTGAATGACTTATCACAAGTTTCATGATCAAAGATATTAATTTCCAGCAGTGACCCCCAATCACTAAAATTAACTTATCTTGATCAATTTAAATACAAAAATGCAAACTCAGTTTTCTAAGATTGCCTATTTGATTTATTAAATAACCCAAGTGATGATTCATGCATTTCGAGGCTGATCAAAGCAGTAATTAACTCATTAATCACGTTCAGATCCGCAGTTCCCGCAATAGTGAATATATGCATATTCAAAAGACCATATCTTGAGCAAATGAAGTCCAAATTTCACAAACTCATATCCTATAGTTTCCTTATTTAATGGGGAACAAAATCCAATTGAAAATTTCGTGTTTAAATAATTTAAATAGTGCCGAAAAATTCAATTATACAGAGGTGCGAAAATTGAAATGCAGTAAAAATTTCGCAACTCTTTCAAGCCCAAGTCGTCCTAGGTCTATGGATCATATCCAAAACCTTATTCGACCTATGGCTCTGATACCACTTAAAGGATACTGTGAATCCTTAAGCGCATCATGGAAGCGTGTTGATTGCATCATATGCAATCGGAGCAACTAGTCGTACTAGATGCTAGATGCGGCGGAAATTAAAATTTTAAATCTAAAGATGAAATCACATGATCACGAGAACACTTCTCGGATCGTTTCATCAAACCACTAGTATAAGGAATACCTCTTGGAGCGTGGCTGTGATCGCAAGATCCCAAACTAGAGATCCTCCTGTGTCAATTCCGATCCACGAAGAATGCACTTGCGGGCACGATGATGAGTCGTGTCCGTCCCGCAATCCTCGGTGAAGATCCAAGCAATGGGTCCCCTGATTTCGTCAAACGAAATCCGTCGTCCTCCTTTAGAGTAAGCAACTCCAAAGAAGAAGGAGATCCTCGAGTCATCGAAGGCGAAGGCACGATGCTCTCCTCCTCAATACACAAAGTGGACGGCCACTTCAAATTGAGAGAGATAGCCTAGACGAGAATGTGTGTGAGAGAGAGAGAGTAGTAGTCTTCTACAACTCTTAATGATGTACTTTGAAAGGCTAGCCTAGCCCTCCTTTTATATTAGTTTAGGATCCAATGGATCTCAATCCATGGGACAGAAGATCCAACGGCCATGCTTGGTCCATGTAAAATCAATGGCTATGATTGTTGTGGGCTTAAAACCAACAACATTAATTTATAATTAAATTAAATATATGTTGCAACATTATCAACATAATTTAAATAAACATAAATTATTTTTTAAAGAGATAATGTGATAATAAAAAGAGGGGGCAACCAACCACCCTAAATCATAGGGGGCGTCACCTATGAATAAGTCATAGGTGACGCCACCTTTTATTTAGGTGGTAATTTTGTCTCCTTTTTATTTTATCTTATTATCTCTATTATTGCAATCATATCCACCAAATTATTCCAAATTAATTTGTGAATATTTCAATCATGCCATCGAAAAATATGTGAATCAAATTCACAACCCAAACTAATTTTTAAATTACATTTCCATAAATAAATGTGAATCCAATCCACATTTAATAATTAACTAATGCTATTTACGAAAATTCTCACTCTTTGATATGTATATTACAAATCATGTTTATAAAACAAATATCATGGATAGTATTATCCACATTCTCTAATCCTTGATAATTAAATCCTATTTATCTATCTTGGACAATTATTCTCACAATATGAATCCCATTCATATTATGTTTGATAATTAAATCTCATTTAATCATCGAGTCCTTCTTGCTTGGATATGCATTTCATCAAATGAATTATTCTTGAGCCCTTTCAAGAATAATGTGCTTTCTCCGCAGATACTTGGAGATAAGGACAGGGCGATTGTATTATTCCACGTATAGTGACTTGGATATTGAGATCTTATCTCAAATCCAGATCTTATGAACCTCCATAGATGCTTGATTAAATCAAGATCACAAATCTAATCTTCTCATTGAAACTGAATCTCATTCAGACCAATGTCCAACTCTTGGACTAAGATCAGATTGCTTCTCTACTGTAAGCAGTCACTAAGATCCAGACATGTTTCATCACTCCCTCGGAATGGAAGCGTCATGGATATACAATCGTTTTATGATCACATCACCCTCAGGTAATCCCAATACCTGTACATCCTGCATACTGGAAGACCCATGGTCAATCCGAAGATCAAGATCAATTTTACATTATCTCCTTCAGGGTTTGATCACTAAGTTTCTCAATCTTGGTCATTGGGAGTTGGTATCGATCATATGCTTTCCCAAAGCATAAATCATACCTTCAAATTCATGTCATGCTTCCAAAGCACGACGACCATGCATGGAATTTGATCGGTCCCAATACCTCATGAGTGAGATCATGTCTTCCGGTTCATAAGTGAACATGTATGATCCCTTTGAGAGATCGTATTGCTCATATGCCCTTATATGCACAACAGCTCACCGGTGTATAGACCTTGGTTAGGCCATCAACCTATCGGTCTGCCAAATGTACATACTCGGACATATAGCAATACATCTGTCTCTGGTCAGAGGATGCATGCCTATGCTGTGACAACATTCAACATAGGACTTAGGTTATCTCGATCTCGTTAAGTCAACCCATTGACTTAACTAATCTGACACCTCTGAATCACTATTCCCATGCAGAGGACCTGCATCAAGAGGTCGGTCAGATATCAGCCTATGTGAGAAAGGATTGCCATCTCCTCCTCAGGCTGGAGATCATCTCTTAATAATCATTTGACGGTGCTTGATGAGTCCTCTATCTAACTCCTTAGATATTCATTCAAACACCAGCCTCTATGATTCATTTAATGAATCAACAACTATATGATCATCAAGATGGCCATGGTACATAATCCTAATTGTACAGAGGGACCTTATAGTGCATTCATTCATTTAATTTCAGAAAGGGAGTGAAACATCAATAACTTTTATTGATAAACATAAATATTACAATAACATTTCTTATAAGAATGGTTCGCCCATGGCTCATATGTCTAACATCAACATCTCCCTCGTCTCCATGACCATGCCCAGTCAAAGAATATTAATCTCTCTTCCTCACTGAACCATTAGCTACCCACATCTCCCCCTATCGCTCCACATCTCCCCCCTCAACCCACGACGTCCACCACTATATCTTCCTAACCTCCCCCTTCAAATAACTAATCGCTGCCGCAATTCCTCCTCGTCCACCTTTATGTGGGGCTTTGCCCAACATCTCTCCGCCTCCACATGATAGGGGGAGGTCGGATCAATGATGCAAAGATAGCTTAGCCTCCGGTGTCAACCCATAGCCATGGTAGGCTATGCCTCTGGCTTCCACCTGCCGGCGAGCTGCTCACCGTGGCCACATGAGTTCAACGATGACCTGAGCTCCACCTAGGAGCTCAAGACAAGGCCCAATATCTGTCGTTCCTCCAAGTATGCTTCTTAATCTCCCTTTGCTTTTTCCCTTAATTTCTCATAATTAATTCATCCTTTCTTTGTACATTCAGCCTCATTTAACCCTGTACTAAGATTCGCTTATCATCAACCATCCTCGCCCATGCCTTCACTCACCTTCTCCTCTTATTAATCGCCTAAACACCTCCGACCCAACCCCTCTATAGTTCGCAAGAGAGGGAGATCAGGTCTCCCATCCCTCCACTCGCGTGATACCTCACATCACCCACTTCACTTCGCACAATCAAGCTTCAGCTATTGGACTAACCAACGCAGTTATTGCTTGAATGGTCAGAGCTCTCATTGGGGCAGATTTCAAGATCTTTCATCGCCAGTGATCTCATGCCGCTGCCACCATCCAGACCTCCCTGGGTGTTCGGAGACGTCGAAGCTTCATCGCCAACCCCTCAAGTTCCTTCACATAGCTTTTGATTTCTTGTCACAGTCAGGCGGAGCTTTAGTGGCTTAGCCGGATACCTGATCTCGTCGCCAGCTATGTAGAGGAGGAGAAGAGCCAGATCGTACAAGTGTCATTGGATGGCACCCTCCCAATGCTCATCCAACGGACCCAATTTAGCTACGTCGCCTCCCCCTTGCACTTACATTCACCATCCGATCTCCGTGATCAGGTGGACCACAAGAGGCCACATCACCACCTCCGAGCCTCCAAGCTCGGAGAGCTCGAGCCATCCCCGAGCTGCCTCCGAGCCTGACGCGACATTCGAGCCTCGCCTCGTGTGTTCACATTATGTGAGCGTGGGGTATTTTGTAGGGGTGCCCCGTCAAGTTCTTCAAATTGCAAAATTGTCCAATAAGCATGTGCATGCCATGCGTGCCTGGAGTTAATTGCAACCAACCATATTCAATTTTCAACGACTGCAATTTAGCCCCCACGCGTGAGGGTAAATTATAGGGAAGGCCTCGCAGGTTATTTTCTTTGCATTTAGGTCATTCATGGGACTTGTTTGTATTTTTTTTCCTATTTGTTTCCATGTTTTCTTTGCATATATGTTGTTGGACTCTCTATTACATATCTTGAGCATCTGGCTCTATTTTAGTTGATTTCAGTCCTTTCAAAGCTTGTTTCATTGTCTTTTTAATAACGTGATTTGATTTTTGATTTGACGCTTACACTCTAGATGATTAAATCTACTTATGTAGTTTGACATTCCCAATGATTTTTATGACATTAATTAACTTGTCAATGAAAAATTCTTTGTAAACCTTTTCTAAAAATTTATCCCTTATAAAGGGCTCATTGATTCGATCTAATTAGGGTATATTTGCATTATTGTAAACATGTATCATATTGCATTATAAAAATCAAACAAAAATTGTCTACTTCATGTTTTATTCTGCATTGTTTGTCTTTCTATGTGTTGACCTATGAACTTTTAATGAAACATTTAATCTCAATATTAGTAGTCTAAACATGCACTTAAAAGACTCATGTTCCTAAGTTCGACCTTGGGCTTTCCCAAGTAAAATAAATTAGATTGCTTTGATTTTCTTGGCAGATTCATAAGTGGTATTTGATCGATATGAGTTTAGATGACTACAACGCATTAAAACAACATAATTAAGAGGTTGAATTCTATGTTTATCAAGGTGCACCGAAGGAGATGGAGATCCACGAGAAAACAATCCGGCAGGACAACAGTGACGCTATGGCTATGGTGACTTTCTCTAGGGCTCCATGGTGGACAGTCACAATGAGAGAATGAGAGAGAGGCCATATGGATGTTGTCTCTTAATGTTGTTGTAACTTGATTAGCAAGGGGTGCCTCTTCTTATATAGTATTTTTGGAGTCCATGGATCACAATCCATGGACTGCACCAAATCAATGGATGAGATTGATTTATGCTTCTTTCAATGGCCTAGATTTTGTTGCAAAAAAACAACAATAATTAATTTAATTTAGATTAAATATATATTGATAAATCAATATAAATAAATCCCAAATTAAATAAATCATGCATTGGAGATTATGGAATGGAGATTGCTTCCTACTACAATATGGTAGTGGATGGCCACCCTTTCCTAATGGGAGCTGGTGGCCAATATTATGGAATGGATCTTCGCGCGCCATTCCATTCCCTCCGACTTCACCTCACACTTCACTCCGATCATAGCTCCGTCTATAACGGCGGAATTCCCCCTCCGGCCATCACCACTACACGCCTCAGGCCTCACCACACACGCACACCTCCCACGAACACGATGCACCTGCTTCTACACCTCGTCGGAGTGTCACTTGAGATTCATCGACTTCGGCCTACAGACCATCCCAGCTTCATCCAGAACCTCTGGCAGCTCCGCGACGCTCCCACGACCATTCTCATCTTCTCAAAAGCCCCCCGGAGATCAGCTTCGAGCAAGATCTAAGGCGGTGGAGCTGCGGAGGCATCGCCGGAGCACAACTGATGAATCCATGATTCATTAACTTTCTATCGCATTTTGTCTTAAAACCCTTAACAAATACATGTAAATATTCATTAATTACAATCTTTTATTCAAATTTCATTCATGAATAAATACTCACTTTTAATCATAATAGCATGTTAATAAATAAAAGAATAAAAAATAAAGAAAAGAAAAGAAGGCATATTGTGAATATGTAAATATGTACAATATGACTTATAAATATAAATATAACTGCAAGGTATATTTCTATAACCTAAACCCCAAGACCAGGTCAGCATGAATTGGTCGACAAAACGATAAGTAGGGGAGATAAGAAAAGAAAACTATAAAAATAAATTAAAAACACAATTGACACATGTCTCACTAATTATCAAATAAATACAAAACTTCAATAAATCTTATTTAATTAATATGTATATATTTCTCACTAAACTCTTTTCCTAATTATTATTAAAAATGTATATAAAAATATAAAAATAAGTTAGAAATATGACTCTATACACATACCAAGAAATCCTACTTATAAATTATCAAGATCTTAACTTCGGAACATCATAACTTCTTCATACAAACTCCAATTTCACTCTACTCACCTTTAAAGTTCATAAAAATAATATTCTCTAGTTAATAAAGGTGGTTTCATCAAATTCGGAGTCCGTTTGCAAAATGTCGGTTTTGGGACCAATTGACAACGGGGTTTCTGGGCTATTTATTGTATATAGAACACATTATTTATAGTTTTAATAAGTTTATAATTTCTAATTAGTTTCATGATATTGTAATTTAATCCTAATTTATTTCAGAATTTTTGGATCTTATTTTTTATTTTAATAAAATCAAAAACCATAAATTATAGGTAAAAATGAACTGGATAACCTATATCTATATTTATTAATATATGTAAATAAATTTATTAAAATCCCTAAAAATTCACACAACCCTTATTTATTATTCTAATAATTAAGAAAATATAAAATTAATATTTAATTATCTATTTATTAAATTAAAAATCCAAGACCTATTATCTATACATATTTATTTAATATAATATTTATATTTCGAATAATATTTATTATTTATAAAAATTAATTATTCCATATTAAGATTATTTAATTATTTACATTTCTTATATTTGTACCTATTTCAAATGACATTATTTATTAATTATTATTGAATTTATAAAGAATTTCAATATCTGGCCAACCAGGTGCTGACATGTGTCAGCACCTGGTACATCTTCTCCAAGAAGGGAGAACGAATTCTGTTTTTACCGGCCTCCTTCA
Source organism: Ottelia alismoides (assembly GCA_037367405.1). Lineage (NCBI taxonomy): Eukaryota > Viridiplantae > Streptophyta > Magnoliopsida > Alismatales > Hydrocharitaceae > Ottelia > Ottelia alismoides. The sequence continues at coordinate 386,342 of JAZKJV010009692.1, read as the reverse complement.
CCGAATTTTCCCGCGTACCTTATAACTTCTTCCGATGATTCAAGCCCTTGATCCTACTCCCCTATCTACGCTCTTATTCGACCACCGTTGGATCTACCCAAACACTTCACCATTTCACCTATAAATACCTCCAAAGTTGGCATGAGCAAACCAACTCTCCTGTATCCACTTGAAGCCCCAGCTCCAGTGGTTGAACCCCTATCTTCTCCACCTCGCTCCACCTAGTTCCGGTGGTGATAGCACTCCAAGACCAGCTAGCGTGGATGAGGGATCATCGGAGGAGGTTCCAAGACGCTCGTCAGCCCTTGCATCGTCGCCACGCGCGCGTCCAACTCCGGCAAAGATCGGCCGTCGCATCAGCTACCTGAGGTAATAAACCTCTATATTCATAGATCTATTCCACCATTTCTATCATATTTATTCTCGATTATCGTGCCACGATTAGCATGGCTAATCACGTAGTTAGTTAGTTCATCCATCTAGCTTAGACGCTCAACCAATTTCACTTCTTAATTCGTTTCAACCCAACTCGAATCGCGTTTTTGTTTTCTCATATTTTCAACGCAAACTTCATTAAGTCTGGAAACCATTGTTTTGATCTTGCAAGAACTAAACTTGTGGCCGATTTTAAAGCAAATCGAGCATAGATATCTCTTATTTGCAGATACATCTTGAATTTGGAGCATTTTAGAGCTATCTGGAGCCTTCAATCAACAAGAAAATCATCTTTGAAAGAGGCGCATCTATCTTCCATCAGCCTCCAGCTCCACGAGACCGCCATCTTCGTCGACCTGTAGCCGTCACTTCGAGCCACCTCCGATAGCCTTCTACCGCGGGCGAGCTTGAGGGTTAGAGGAGCTAACCCTCTGGCCCCGCCGGAGCTCCAAATTCTCCATCAATTTCCAATAAAAAATAGGAGAAGAAGAGTCGTCAGCAGCCTTCGTAACAACTTCAAGAACCGCAAGAACTCCAGGCGCACAAAATTGCGACATGTGGCACGCGTAGGAGCGTCAGATCTGCACCGCACGTTCTAATCTCAGACGCTCATTCTGAACCGGTGGAGAAATTGCATAATAAATCCAGAAGACTTCCAGATGTTCAAGTGCGCCCCAGAAGGTTTCCAGATTTATATTTAGGTCCCTCCACAGGGACCTAAATGTAAAAATTCTAGTTTTCTTTATAGAACAGTCCCTCCCGAGGACCTTTTTGCAACATATTTTTTATTTTTTTCTTGCACTTATACCCCTGGCCTGTATGGAGTTTTGGACCTATTTTTGGTACATTTTGTCATAGTTCTTTTTAGGGTAGTTACACAACTACCTCCGCAAGTTTTTTCAAGGTAATTTTTCGTGCATTTTCGTCGTGTTTTTATCGTGTTTTTATTCGTAGTAAATTGTCTCCGTTTTTATTTGTTTTTGTGATTGTTTGAGCCCGTTGATCGTCCCGTTTTACCTACTATATAGTATCATATATTTTCACCTATATTCCACATATTATATCGTAAATAAATTGTGTGAAAAATACCACTTTGAAAAGTAAATAAAAATTGGAAAATCATAAAATCAAATAAAAATTAAAAAAATCTCATAAAAATTATAGTTTTTTTGTGATAGCTTTAAGAAGAGATAAATAAATCACAAAAATAATTTCTCTTAAAAAAATCAGAGTACCCTCTTCTGCCTCCTTGAGTTCGACCCAGGCACACTCACATGGCTAAATAATTAGTATAGGTTTTCTCTAAAAATTGAATTTTGTTTGATCGACTAGGATCTCTTTGTGGCTTTTCTACACCGACAACTCTATCACAAAAAAGACGTAAACTGATTTTAGCTCGCATCAAAATGGCATCGTTGCCGTGGATGCGTTAGTGTATTTTGATTTTTTTTCTACATCTTTTGTGATTTTATTTTCTCTCTTATTATTGTTTCGCGTAGTTTTCCTTCGTTTTTTCTTACGTCTTTTCTCGACTCGTCTCTCGATTATCTTTAGACTGTTAACTAGTTTTTGCAGGGCCTGCAGGATCAATCGGTTTCTTAGGAAGCCGAGTCAGTTGAAAGAGCAGAGGCCGATTTCTTCTTTACGAATCGGTTGTAGAGGGAAGAAATTAAGTAGTGTAATTTTGTAAAAGAGAGAGAAAGAGAGAGAGGTTGTATGGAACTCTAGTAGAAGGGGTCCACTAAGGACATCCCGACTTGTAATTCCCCCCCCCTCCATTTTTTCGGGGTCTGATTCGCCGAGTACCATGTAGTCCGTGGATCAGGGCATGCACTGCCGTTTTTCTCGCCTCGACGGTTTTTCCACGGCTTTTTCCGATAGATGCTTTCTTAGGTTTTTATTCAATCTGATTGTGCTTACGTAGCTAGTTTTAGGACTTGCAACCTTGGTGCATGATTTTAGGATTCTTATAAAAAGAACATAAAAAAAGTAGACATTTGTTTGAAAAAACTCTCAAAAAAAATATAAAACCAGAAAATAAAATCGGGATTGCTAAAGATATCTGACCTAAAAATCGTAAAGATTCATCTGATTTGGGAGAGTAATTGATGAGCAGTCCCGCACCCTTGTTAATCCGGTCAGATTAATGTCCAAATTAATTTAAAGTGTTCGTTGCAGTCAGATACGAGAGGGCTAATCAAAAACCACTTTAATTAGTTTGGAGTTAATTTCAAGCGGCAATATTTTTTTTTACTTGGTGAAGTCCAAGGTCGAACTCAGGGAGGCAGCTGTCTCCTTAGGTCAAATTTTAGCAAAATCTGATGTTCGATTTTCAGAGGGAATATTTTGGTCTTTTTTCGGTTTTTTATGCAAGACACATGCAAAATCAGGCCAATATGAAGTTAATTCAATTAAGATATCAAATGGAGTCCAAAAATTCTAAAAATTCGCCAGATGATTAATTATGATAAAATGAACTAACCTAATTTCTTTGAAATTTTTAGACACTAAATGAATTTACTGTGAATTAAACATGCAGACATGGTGATTTTCACTAATTTAATTGTAATAAATGTCAAATCACATTGTTTTTAGGAACAAAAATTATCCTAGATAGATCTGATGATGAGGAATCCAGGAAAATTGACAGATCTTAATTTCAAGGTGAAATGAATTCAATAAAATTTAAATAAGAAAATCACTCAACAATTTATTAAGGCCTCGATATGCGTGCAAATGACATGAAATTTTTATGCAATATTAGGGTCACTGTCCTAGAGCTACTGTGAATTTTTAAGGATTTTTGGAATCACAGAAAATTAACTAGAAATTAAAAGGTGTCATTGGGCAAAATATTCCACAAATCAACCAATTAATTCATTTAAAAATCTACTGTAACTACAAAAATATAACACGTGGCACAATAGATAGACGACAAGTTTCTCAACAAAATGCAACTTTTGGAATTTAAAAATGATGTAAAATGCAACCTAGGGATGCGTGCAAACACAGGCGTGTAAATGCAATACAGGAAAATAAAGTTACATTAAGCAAATATGCTGACAGGGACTTAAGTGCAATTACCTATAATGATGGGGGACTCAATGCAATTTCTCCACGGCTGCACGTGCTCCTCACGTGTGGGGCGCTTCACAGGGACCGATTTGCAATATCTGAAAGCTCCAGGGATTTCTGTGCAATTAACCCAAGGCGCACGTGCTTCTCACGTGGTGCGCCTAGGCTCGGATCGAGACTCGGGCTCCTTGGAGGTTTGGATTGAGGTTCGGAGAAGCTTCGGGTGGTCCGAGCCTAGAGGTTGGGATAGTGGCTCGGACCAGTCGTCGTGGCGCGCTCAGGACCGTTAGATCAAGGGTGATCAACGACTGAGGGATGAAGACGCATGGCGAAGGTGCGTCCGTCAGATTGTTGAACGATCCAACGGTGTTGGAGCTTGCTCCTGAGATGACGACGTGGTGCGCTGCACACCGTTAGATTTAGAAGGATCCAACGGCTCTATGATGCTCCGGTTGACTGACGACATGGATGAATGATGACCGTAGGATCACTGATCGATCCGACGGTTCTGTGCAGCTCCGGTCAAGGGCGACGTGGCAAAACGATACCCGTTCGATCAAGGTGATCGAGCGGCAGCTGGGGTCCTTCTCCGATGGTCCTCCGCCGCCTGCGGAGGAGATGGCGGGGCTCCGGTGACAAGGCCTTTGCTCCGCCAGTCCTTCCTTGTGTCGATGACGCTCTCCGACTTGTCGGAGCTATCCCAATAGAAGCGTGGTGGTGCAGCGAAGGCGACGGTGATCTCAAGAGTTGGAGAAGGTCGTCGGATGCCGCTGGCGACAAAGCTCGAAGACGACTCCGGCGAAGCTCCGATCAGTGAACAGATAGGCACCTGCAAGCATTAGAGAAGGAGCCGTAGCTCGTGCGTGCAATCGTGGAGGTGGGTGAATGACTGGCGAGGCCTAAGGCGGAGGGATGTGGTCTGGCGACGGTGCTCCGGCCAAGTGGCGGAGCTGGAGATCGATGGGTGGTGAAATGCATCGTTGGCGGACGTGGAGGTGATCGCGAAGCTGAGAGCTCCGATGCGGAGCTCGGCGGAGTGAAATAGATGCGAGAAGATGGTCGTGGGCGGAGAATAAAATCCACGAAAAACAAGAAGAATGAAGAGGAAGATCAATAGGGAGGTGGAGGTGATTACCTGGGGATCGGAGCTCCTCTTGGAGTCCCTGGTCGTCGCTCGAGGGATCGGTAGGGTCACAAGCTCGTGCAGCTTCGCGGAGGGAGGCTGCGACACGGCAGAGCTCGCCGTGGATCTCGCCAGAGAAGAAAGCTGTCTTCGCTCGAAGAAAGGGTCAATTGGTGTCACCAATCGAAGGTTCTGAGCTCAAGGTTTCTCTCTGGGGTGGCGGATGGGAGTGACAGTGGCCGGAGGGCGAAGATTTATAGGATGAAGGTGAAGGGTTGAGTCGCTGGAAGGTGAAGTTCGTGGGGGTTGTGGAGCGGCTCTGGTGGGAGTCATGGTGATCGAGGGAGCTGGCGAGGAAGTGGGTAGAGTGGGCTCCCTCGTGGCGGTGTTGGCAGTCGGCGAGGGTGGCTGTAGTGGGGACGAAAATAGAAAGGGGATGCCCCTCCCGCAAGGCGAAGAACGTGGGAGAGAGGGGCTCCCGAGGTAGGAGACGAAGTCTCCACCGTTGGATCTTGTGATCCAACGATGGTGATCGAAGCGGGGGAGACGGCTAAGATTAGATCCGGGTGAAATGATCTGAGGGTCAGGAGCTTTCCACGTGGCACGATGAGGGCAAAGTGCGCGCGAGCGGTGTGGATTGCATCAGGAGTGGCCTAATCCAAGGGTCGTGATGGCGCCAGGTGTCGTGCGCAGGAGAGGGCGCTGACGAGCGGCGGGGATCAGATCGGAGGAAGATCGAAGGGCTGTGATGCACAGCGGGCTGAGCGGTTGAGATGGAAGGATGGAGTGCCTCATCCAAGGGCGCAACAAGTGCCACGTGGCGCGCTGAGGAAGAGGCACGAACGGGCGATTGAGATGAGGCAGAGGATCTGATCCGACGGTCAAGGTGAAAGGCGTACGTGGTCATCCAGTGGCCATTGGATTGAAAGTTTCATCCAACGGCCGAGAGCAGAGGCAGCTTGGGCAAGGGGAGCGGGTCGCGTGGCGCAACCAGATGGCGCCACATGGCCAGCTGTGGTTGGCTAGACAAAGAAATAGGGTTAGGGAGAAGAGGGGGCCGAATTTGGAAAAACTCAAAACATGAAAGATGTAGATCTCGATGAAATATACAAGTTTCATGTTGATCAAAGATGGAGATGAGGTCAAATATGATACATAAATACAAAGATACAAATATACACACATGTAGTATACAAATAGGCCCAAAAACCCAACTTTTTCATACGAGCTCCTAATTGGATGAAATTAGTCTCGTTTTAAAGGTCTTTTAATGTGTATTATTCTAAAAGTGAGTAGACCTATTTTGGAGTTGGTATGAAGGATCTATGGGCATTTATGGTCTAGGGGTTCTAGGGCTTTATTGGCTATTTTACAAGGGGGATTTCTGGCTTTCTTCCCTATATTATTAACTAGGGAGTACATATTATAAGGAAGAGGTTATTTTGACAAGTGGATATTTTACAAGGAATTTTGGCTTCTTATTTAAATGCAAATGGACTGCTAAAATGCATATATTATGTATGCATGCATGAATGCTATTTATGCATTATAAAGGGAAATATGCCTCTATTTACTCGGGAACAAGGCTCTATTTTTAACTTTTGAAGTGATGAATCACAGATTCATCAGTAATCCCCGCACATCTTCTTAGAGTATGCGAGCAAAAGACGACCCTTAAATAAAAACCCAATTTCTTTCAAAATACTACTTAGTTCATACACATGATCACTACTTGTGGGTACACTGAGGTAGCCGGAAACGGTCCGAGTATACTTAGCAGAGTGGGGGATTTAGAGGACACCGCATAAGGCTCCGTCCTCAAGCAACAAGGGTAGCCAAAAACGGTCTGTACTTGCCACCATACTAGTTGAGAGCAAGTGATTTTCTGTAAGGACTCGGGACAGTATTGCGGGGGAAAATTTGGGCACCTATCAGCTCGCACAGCTCACGATAACCACTAGACTTGTTTGCTAATTACAACCCTAAAACCGACAAGATAAAGGACCGAACTCTTACAGTCATCATCGAGTTGAGTTGGTGAAAACGGGGTTTGCTTTGTGTTTGCTTGCAGGGTGTGAGTTTCATGGCTTTACGCACTTGTCCATCTCTCTTGAATAACTATTCGTGATCCGTCTTTCTCTTAACATCGAAGATGATGTCTCGACGGCTTTTCTGCTCAGACTCCGTGAGATTTTGACAGTCGTTCATACATCTTTAAAAGCTTGGGATGACTCTCTTCCCAAGCTGGTCCCATCTGATCTTGAGGAGAATAAGACCCAGACTCCTTCGCCTTCCGGACAGAATATTGATACAGACCCTCGTCTCAATACATCATCTCCAGCTGAATTTTCGCTGAGTTCTTACGAGAGCTTCTCTTTTCTAGACGATTTGAAGCAAATGGCTTGCGGCGAAGGACCAGCAACAGACGAGAGGCCACAAGCTGAGGAACATCATGACGGAAGACCACATCCAGCCGCAAACGTCACTACAGGTATTCTCTAGACTCTACAATAGATGAATATCCAGATCCAAGATCAATTTAGAATGCAGAACGAGTTGCGGGCTGAGATAGCCGTGCTGAGAGCAGGGGCCGGGAACCATTTACCGCCTACGGTTACCGCTACTTTACAGGAAGAGTATGACCCGGGCGTAAGAACACTACATCATTGGATTCGGCTACTACCGAATCAAGGGCCATACGAATTGAGTCCATCCTTCATCTCACTGCTTCCCAAGTTTTACGGGAATGCTATAGAGCAGCCGTTTACCTTTCTACAATAGTTCAAGATGATTTGCGGTATGGCTAGTTGTCCAGGAGTTACGTAGGAGGCTGTCCACCTCAAAGCCTTTCCCTTCGTCTTAGCCGATAAGGTGCTTTACTGGCTGAGTCATTTAGAAGGGAAATCTCTACATGGGACGATCTGAAGTCCACATTCTTGCGTAAATATTTTCCTATGGGGAGGACGAACATGATGAGGAGTCAGATCTCTAACTTTACACAACATTCGCATGAATCTTTCCTTGAGGCATGGGATAGATTCAAAGATCTTACGAAGAGATGCCCGCATCATGAGATATCGATGAAGGTGCTAGTGCAGAATTATTTCGGAGGACTCCAGCCGGAAATCCAGGGGCTCGTGAGTGCTGCATGTGGTGACAGTTATTTGAACAAGGATGTCGAGTCAGTCTGGGCCGACTTCGAAGGGATGGCTGAGAACTCGAGAGTCGTCGACTCTACTCGGGCATTTTAGAAATCCCCGCAGCCACCCCATCACCGAGAGCATCACAAGGTGGCTAATATCGTAGAATCTGAATCAAACACCAACATGGGATTCATTAGTGAAAAATTAACATTGATGGATGTGATTCAGAAGCAAGTCCAGGACTTACATCCGCTGTGAGAGTTGGAGAAACTCTCATCTCTACCTCAGCAGCTGAGTGATCTTTCAAAGAAGGTTTCTGATCTTCAGCTCCAGTACCAGCAGAGCCAATCTTCTTCGACCGCACAACCAGCATGGTGGATCTTACCCGCTCCGCCCATCCGTCAGATCCACTTCGTACATAGCGATCCAGAGACTCTGCAGATTGATTGGCATGAGGATCAGTCTCATGCCAATCCCGGACAGATGACCAGCACTGCAGATATGGAGGTGGAGCCGCAAGCTACTATCGAGATTAAGGGGATTTGGTATACTCCAATTCAACAACCGAGTATACCGCGTCATCAGCAGCAGCCGTACGATCAGTCGTAGCATGGACGTCCACATTTCCAGCACCGCCAGAATTTCACACAGCTGCAGTCTCACCAAAATGTTTATCAGAGACCACAATCGCACCAGTATCCTTCTTGTTATTCACAAACTTATTCTTATCAGCAGCCACAACAGTCTTCCTCCACGCCGCAGAGATTCTCCCAGCCTCCCACCTCTTAACAATACACGTCAAGGCAGGAAAGAGGACAAAGCCAGGGCCACCACACCAAACCTGAGATGTCTTCACAGACCCAAGCACTTAATCAAATCATGGATATATTGAGTACGCTCCAGATCACACATAAAACCGAGATGGAGCAGGTTAACCGTCGTTTGGACGAGTTAACCGCACCAAAGACCACTCTTCCAGCCCAACCTCAAATGAAACCGAACAACAAGAGGAGGCATCCAGACCTAGTAGACACTACATGTACGATCTCTTTTCCTGAATTTTAATCTAACTTCATTCGTATCAGGAGCGGTAGATCGCCACGAGCACCTGCTGGAGTATAAGAGCAGGCACTTGACGAGGAGCAAGAGCAAATACATGAGACGCAAGAATCTGATGCTGAGGAGGAGAACCAGCACATTTATGAGGACAATCCACGAACCAGGAGCGATTCCGATACAGTAGACATGGATACTAGTGAATCAGACGATGACATCACGCCAGATTATGCAGATACTCCCGAGAAAAACATATCTTCCCCTGTCTTAGTGAGTTTTGTACATAATTCTGAAACTCTCGATGTACAAGCTCATTCCAATAGTAATAAAAATTCTAATTTTCTAATTCCTGATATTGTTCATTTTCCCGATGCTATGTTTGGAAAAGGAAACAAAAATAACAAAAAGAATGTTGTGACTCCAGAGACAGAAAGGTTACTCAAAGATCACATCTTTTTGAAGATTCCACTTCACGATGCCTTGGATCATTTTCCTGCACTCAAGAATCAGTTGAGGAACAAATGCACTACACGTAGGAAAAAGAGATCAAGAGTTGAGAAGCATATATTTGCCATGGCAACTTCGTGTGTGATTCGTAACAAGGTACCCAAGAAGAAGAAAAATTATGAAGTTCATTATGTCACTGGTCAGATTGAAGATGCTACATTTTATCGTACTCTCTTAAATAATTGTTCTTCAATCAATTTATTTCCATCTTCTTTGCTTGATAAGCTCAAGCTAGGTCCTCTCTACAAATAACGAGCGATACTTCAGTTTGTAGATCGATATGTGAAAAGACCTAGATGTGTGCTGAGGAACATTATCGTGACCGTTCAGGGCTTGCAGTTTCCAGTGGACTTTACTGTCCTAGACATGACGTGCTCTGCACAATTACACCTGGCTCCAATCATTCTCAGGAGGCCCTTTTTGCAGACAGCAAGAGCACTCTTTGATTATGATGCTGGGAGAGTATCATTCCGCATAAACAATGGAGATATACACATTGAGATGGAGAGAGGATGTAGCAGTCCCAGATCAGTTTTATCATTTACTTCCGAGGAAACCACTCTTGTAGAAGATTGTCAACACATAGATGAGACACAGCTTCCTGATCTTGAGAGCGTTTATTTTGATACCCACGATATCCTACACGAGGATAGGGTAGATCATCTAGTACCTAGTTCTTCATATGATTGTTCACATACAGAGACATGTTTCATATCAGAATCAGAAGAGCAGTCACTTGTAGTAGACATCTCAGTGCCGTAGATTGAGAGTACACATATTACAGTACGAGAGTCAATTGATTACATTTCACAGATTATACACTCTATTCAGCGTAAAGAGTCGGATGGTGTGATGCTTACACATATAGACACCTTCTGTAGTCCGACTCCAGAAACACATATTTCAGAAAAGAGAGCTGTGCCACGTATAGAGTTCCCTTACAGAGGAGGCTATACTTTTTCAACCAAGGATCAATACGCATATAAAAAATAGAAGATTCAGTATGACCCTGGTTGAAGTGATCTATTTTGTATAGGAATCATGATCATTCTTTCACTTCACCTCATCCTGTACAAATACTTTTAAGCCATTCGATTTCCGGATAGCCGCAACACTTGTATATTCTTCGTAAACCACAATCGTCCCCATTTTTCTCGTCTTCTGTACTTAGGATACCAGATCCTAAGTATAGGGGGGGAGCGATTGTTCGTTGATTGACATTTTTATTTTGTTCTGAATCTTTTGTATATCCTTTCTTCTTCACAAATCACTGGTCTCCGATTTTTAGCTACACTCTTTTCTATACTTAGGATGTCTTATCCTAAGTATAGGGGGGACCGAGTGATTTCAATGGTATCGTATTCCTTATTCCTTTTGATCTTTCGTTATTTATTCTTTACAAATAGTCATCTTGTTTTTGCTCTTTCGTTATACTTACGATTACCTGATCGTAAGTATAGGGGGAGGGCTGACTGGCTTGTTTTCGTATATCCTTGTTCACCCACTTTTACTTAGCACGAGTTATGTCCTCCTTTTTCTCTTTTGACGCTATGAGGATATAGCTCAAGCTAAGCATAGGGGTGTGTATATATTGTATATATATGTTTGTCCATAACTCGTACTTTTATGTATTTTCTATATTTATAAAATCCATTAAAAGTGGGTGAGGGTTAATTTGATATCCATCTATATATTTATTACTTATAAAATCCTTGAAAATAAGTAAAATATGTTTAAAACTTGTATTTAAAATCTAGAATTAAATTATGTATTTAAAATTTGTATAATGGTTACTTAAAATCCTATTTATTAAAACATGTGTAAAAATTATTTAATCCTTGTAAAATCCCTTGTAAATAAAATATGTAAAATACATTAGATATTTAACCCAAATAAAATATATCTTGTAAAACCCGTGTATAAAAAGAACTTGTTTAATAAAAACTAGAAAATCCATAAAAAAATACAAAGTCCTAAAAGTCATAAAAATTTCAAAAGCCGTAAAATCCATAAAAACGAATAAAATTCAGAAAATACACTTCACAAAAAAATGGTTGCATTTGCATTCACATTTTTTAAAATAAGTTTGATTTCTGGAGCTGATGATTGAGTCTAGTCTAAAGGATGGAGCTTGATCGCGGCTTTTAACTTCCATTGTAAGGAGCCTAGTTAGGATCTGGAATTTAGAAGTCTTCAGGTCTATGACTTAAAATCTTTGGGTTCCATAAGACCATATTCGGGAAATCAAGTCATATGTTCTTAAGTAGACCATTTGGTGTCATCCGTATAACTCTACACTAGTGAACCAATCTTGAACACATGCACTCTACACTTAGCTCGACTTGCATGGAGTTGCGAAGGGTAGTACATCTTGGTAGTGCGTTTCTATCCTTGTCTTTGCGGCATTGAAGTCTAAAGACGGGATAGATTGGGGTTGCGATAGTTGCTTCGGATGAGGGAAGGATCTGCTGACACAATTTTTCTAAGACCTCGAAAAAGGGACGGAACAAAAGATGCTATATCCGTCGAGGCACAAAGAGATGAATGCAGTGCAAGAAAATTACAAAGTCAAATCAAAGAAGAAACCACCAAATACAAATACGACCACAATGGTCCAAGATTCCACTAAAATGCCTGCACATTTGAGTGAAGACTTAACTACACCGGTTGAGCTTCACAAGGAGATGTGTTTACACTGGTTGCACTCCACTTCTTTGCTCATTCTTCTATCTTCTCTCTATATTCGATTGTGGACATAGCATGAACTGACCTCAGAAGGGAATACCTTCCTCCCCGAGGAAATAGTGGCTAGATGAGGAAGCAATGGAAGTGTATAGCCGGGATGGACGGATTCTTCGGTTCTCTAAGCAGGAAGAGCTAAATCAATTCACATACTTTACAAATTGACTTCAAGGATGATAGAGTTTGCGATATGAAAAAGTGAGTCAGAATTAGCCAATGAAGTGTTCTCTAATAAGGATTTGTGGAATCTGAGGACTGTTGAGGATAAAATCCTAATCCTAGTTAAGGCTCCGATAAAATTCTTGTTTCAGGACCAATCGAGCTCTGTCCTTTGTCTGTTCTCATGAATTGGATTAGGAAAATAAAATCATTCTAACTTTCTTGTTTTTCCTTATTTTTCAAATAAGTGTTTGCTAAGGGACTTGCAAAGTTTAAGTATAGGGGGTTGATGAATCCATGATTCATTAACTTTTCTGTTGTATTTTGTCTTAAAACCCCTAACAAATACATGTAAATATTCATTAATTCTCATCTTTTATTCAAGTTTCATTCATGAATAAATACTCACTTTTAAGCATAAAAACATGTTAATAAATAAAAGAATAAAAAAATAAAGAAAAGAAAAGAAGGCAGATTGTGAATATGTAAATATGTACAATATGACTTATAAATATAAATATAATTGCAAGGTATATTTATATAACCTAATCCCCGAGACTAGGTCAGCATGAATTGGTCGACAAACCGATAAGTAAGGAAAGAAAACTATAAAGATAAATTAAAAACACAATTCACACAAGTCTCACTATTTATCAAATAAATACAAAACTTCAATAATTTTTAATTAATTAATATGTACATATTTCTCACTAAACTCTTTTCCAAATTATTTTTAAAAATGCATATAATAATATAAAAATAAGTTAAAAATATTACTCTGTACATATACCAAGAAATCCTACTTATAAATTATCAAAATCTCAACTTCCGAACATCATAACTTCTTCATACGAACTCTAATTTTACTCTACTCACTTTAAAGTTCATAAAATAATATGGGAATTTTACCCCATGAACCCTATTAACCTTGTCAATTACCTCTACGACCTTTTGCAGAATGTAATTACCCCATTGACCCTGTAAATTACCCAAAGAACCCCCACGAGCTTTAAACAGATTAACCGCAGGGTTCATAAGGTAAGGTTTAGCAAGTTTACAGGGTTGAGGGAGGAATATCGATGTTTCAAAGGTTATAGAGGTAATTGACAAAGTTTATAGGGTTCATGGGGTAAAAATCCCAAATAATATTCTCTAATTAATAAAGGTGGTTTCATCAATTTCGGAGTCCGTTTGCAAAAAGTCGTTTTTGGGACCAAATGACAACGAGGTTTCTGGGCTATTTATTTTATATAGAACACATTATTTATAGTTTTAATAATTTTATAATTTCTAATTAGTTTCATGATATTGTAATTTAATCTTAATTTATTTCAGAATTTTTGGAGCTTATTTATTATTTTATTAAAATAAAAAACCCTAAATTATAGGTAAAAATGATCTGGATAACCTATATCTATATTTATTAATATATGTAAATTAATTTATTAAAATCCCTAAAAATAAACACAACCCTTATCTATTATTCTAATAATTAATAAAATATAAAATTAATATTTAATTATTTATTTATTTAATTAAAAATCCAAGATCTATTTATCTATACATATTTATTAATATAATATTTATATTTCGAATAATATTTATTATTTATAAAAAGTAATTATTCCATAATTAAAATTATTTAATTATTTACATTTCTTGTATTTATATCTATTTAAAATAAATTATTTATTAATTATTATTGAATTTATAAAGAAATTCAATATCTGGCCAACTAGGTGCTGACATGTGTCAACACCTGGTTCATCTTCTCCAAGAAGGCAGAACGGATTTTGTTTTGACCGGACTCCTTCACCGAATTATCCCGCGCACCTTATAACTTATTCTGACGATTCAAGCCCATGGTCCTACTCCCCTAACTACCCTCTTATTCGGCCACCATTGGATCTACCCAAACACTTCACCATTTCACCTATAAATACCTCCAAATATGGCATGAGCAAACCAACTCTCCTGTAACCACCTGAAGCCCCAGCTCCAGTGGCTGACCCCCTATCTTCTCCACGTCGCTTCGCCTTACTCCAGTGGTGACAGCACTCGAAAACCAGCTAGCGTGGAAGAGGGATCATCGGAGGAGGTTCGAAGGTGCTTATCAGCCCTTGCATCGCCGCCACACGCGCGTCCAGCTCCGGCGAAGACCGGTCGTCGCAGCAGCTACCTAAGGTAATAAACCTCTATCTTCACAGATCTAATCCTCCATTTCTATCATATTTCTTCTCGATTATCGTGCCACGATTAGCATCGCTAATCAGGTAGTTAGTTAGTTCATCCATCTAGCTTAGACGCTCAACCAATTTTACTTCTTAATTCATTTCAAGCCAACTCGAATCGCGTTTTCTTTTTCTCACATTTTGAACACGAACTTCATTAAGTCTAGAAACCATTGTTTTGATCTTGCAAAAACTAAACTTGTGGCCGATTTTATCGCAAATCGAGCATAGATATCTCTTATTTGGAGATCCATCTTGAATATCGAGCAACTTAGAGCTATCTGGAGCCTTCAATCATAGAAAATCATCTTCGAAAGAGGTGCATCAATATTCCATCAACTTCCAACTCAATGAGACCGCCATCTTCGTCGACCTGTAGCCGTCGCTTCGAGCAATCTCCGATAGCCATCTACCGTGGGCGAGCGCGAGGGTTAGAGGAGCTAACCCTCTGGCCCCGTCGGAGCTCCAAACTCTCCATCAATTTCCGGTGAAAAATCGGAGAAGAAGAGCCGTCAGCAGCCTTCGTAACAACTTCAAGAACCGCAAGAACTCCAGGCGCACAGAATTGTGACACGTGGCATGCGTGGGAGCATCAGATCAGCGTCACACGTTCTAATCTCAGCCGCTCATTCTGAACCGGTGGAGAAATTGCATAATAAATCTAGAAGACTTCCAGATGTTCAAGTGGGCCCCAGAAGGTTTCTAGATTTACATTTAGGTCCCTCCACAGGGACCTAAATGTAAAAATTCTTGTTTTCTTTAAAGAACAGTCCCTGACGAGGACCTTGTTGCAACATATTTTTGATTCTTTTTCTTGCATTTATACCCCTGGCCTGTAGGGGAGTTTTGGACCTATTTATGATACATTTTCTTGTAGTTCTTTTTGGGTAGTTACACAACTACCTCCGCAAGTTTTTCAATTAATTTTTTGTGCATTTTCATCGAGTTTTTATCGTGTTTTGATTCGTTGTAAATTATCTCCGTTTTGATTTGTTTTTGTGATTGTTCGAGCCCGTTGCTCGTCCCGTTTTACTTACGATATAGTATCATATATTTTCACCTATATTCCACCTATTATATCGTAGATAAATTGTGCGAAAAATACCACTTTGAAAAACAAATAAAAATATGAAAAGTATAAAATCAAATAAAAATTTAAAAAAATCTCATAAAATTTATAGTTTTTTCTGTGATAGCTTTAAGAAGAGATAAAATAATCATAAAAATAATTTCTCTTAAAAAATCAGAGTACCCTATTCTGCCTCCTTGAGTTCGACCCAGGCACACTCACCTGGATAAATAATTAGTGTAGGTTCTCTCTAAAAACCAAATTTTGTTTGATCGACGAGGATCTCTTTGCGGCTTTTCTACACCGATAACTCTATCACAATAAAAGCCGTAAACCAATTTTAGCTTGCATCAACAACCACGTCTGCTGTCCAAGGCGACGCCCCGGAGGAAAGCGACGCATAGCTACCATCTGATCCTCTTGATCGGACGGTCCTAAGGCTGCCACGTCGTCATCGCTAGCCCAGTCCATATACCGTCGGATCAATCTCGATCTGACGATCCAAGGCACGCCTCGTGGCCAACTCCAGCAGTTGTTTGATCCTTCGATCAAATCTATATCACACCATGTCGCATCCACCGAGCCTCCTCCCCGACCTATAGGCTCGGAGCTCCCGAAGCTATTCCGAAGCATGCCCGAGCCTCCCAAGCACTCGAGCCTCAATCCGAGCCTCCAACTCTTATCGAGCCTAGACCTTACGTGTTCCACACATGCGGTCTGGTCATTTTGCACTGAGGACCCTAGATGTCTGTCAAGAGCAACATGTGAGGCACACGTATTCGTGTGGACATTTTGCACGCATAGCCAAGCATTATAGGTAATTGCATTTAAGTTTCTATCAGCATGTTTAATTTTTAATAATTTTATTTTCTGTATTTGTAAATTGGTCCTTGTCTTTGCAAGCATATTTAGGTGTCCATTTGGCATTATTTTTTTAATTCTAAAAATTGCATGATGTAGCTTATCTTGTTCTTTGTCTTATGTGACATGTGTTTCATTTTTATGGTATTTTGGGAATTTAATATTATTAAATTGGTGGAATTTTCCATGTTTGCCCACTGTGTGCCATTTAATTGAAAATGAATTCCTTATTGCTCCAAAAAATCACCATAAAATCACATTAGACTTAGGATAATTTATTCTACTTTGTGCCCAAAAATCATTGCATTTGCACGCATCACAAGGCCTGAATAAATTAGTTAGTGATTCCCTTAATTGATTTTTTATAGTCCCAAGTCACATAGAATTTTAGGTTCATTAACTTTCCTGTATTCATCATACTTAGATCTATCTAGGATAATTTTTCTACCTGGAAATAATGTGTTTGGGAATTTATTAAAATTACTTTTGTAAAACTCACCTTCTATTCATTTTTAATTCATATTAAATTCATCAAGTGTCAGAAAAATCCTAAAAAAATAGTGTAGCTTTATTTCACTGCATTTCATATCTGGCCACGTTTCATAATTTTTGGACTTCATTTGACCATATTAACCTGTAAAACTGGCCTAAAATTGCATTTCTCTTTCCTTGGTTGCATAAAATTTGATAAAAAATATCAAAAACAATCTTCTAAAAGTCTGACCTCTAAATTCGCTCAAAATATACCTAAGGAGATAGTTGCCTCCATGAGTTTAACCTTGGGCTTGCCCAAGTAAAATAAATCTACCGCTCATGATTAACTCATCATTAATTAAAGTGGTTTTTGATTAGTCCGTTTCTACCTAACTACAACTAACGACAAGATATTTATTTTAATCATTAATTTGATTGAATTAACAAGGGTAGAGTCAGGCTTTTCAAATGGCGTTGTTGCCGGGAGGCACGACTTAGGTTAATTTCTAAAAAATTCCCGAGTGTCTGATTTTTCATCCGCGGGTAGTCTGATCCTAGGTTTCCTTATTAATATTTTTCTGTCATTTCATTTTGTGTATTTTGTGTCATCCTTTATCTGACCTCAATTTGTTTTTGTGCTAGGAATACGAGGAGGCGAAGGCACTTCGAGGAACTTGCATTTCGAACTTTTTGAGTGATTGTATTATTTTTGCATTATGTCCAACGGTTCCCGTTTGGGTTCTCGTGTGTGTAAAAATAGTGGAAACGTGTCCCCATCGGCTGTGTTGATTGCTTTGTAGATTAGGCTTGCACTAGCAGCTCCTCGAGCCACTCTAGGTTTTGCTTGTGCTTGTAATTCTTTTAGGACCACACATCACACTTAAAAGACGCGCTTAGACCGCAGATCTAGTCATATTTAATGGTGCTTCACTCGCTAATAGAAATTCTTATTTAGGAGCGGATTTTATCGTTTGCATCTGCATATAGTGTAAACAAGTCTTCAATTCTGTTCTACATCCTGCATAAAAGTGAAAGGATCATTGTAAGTCTTCTTAACTCAAGATAGCATCATTGATTTATTGTGCATCGGCTTTTCTCGACTCCTTTCTATTGGTTTCTCAAACTTAGGTAAATAGGAAATTGGGACTGGATGATAGGCGTGCTTTGTGGTTGGATTAACTTAGTAATAACCTAACTTAAAATCAGGATTGCTTAACAGAATTGACCAAAAAATCGATAAAATCAGAAATCTTGCTTGCGGGAGATTAACCCGACCTTATTTTCAGGCTCAGTGAGGGTATTTGAGTGTTTGTGAATACCTTAAGGCAGATCCCAAATCCCCGCCTTCCATATTACGTACCGACTGATCCTAGCAAATATCACGACTTGAATTTTTTAGGTTCAATGACTAGTACCACGTAACCTCCGCCTGTTCGCAGGTAGTTAGGGGTGAACCAGCGGTACTTCACGACAAGTTGCTAGTAGCCCCTCGGGGTGAAGTTCCAACCTTGTCAGCCTCCGCCTGCTTGCAGGTAGATAGGGGCAGGTCTTTGAATCCATCAACTTGGGATAGGAGAGAAGAAAGGAAGGGCGTTGGTATCTAAGGCGACAGGTTAAACAAGGGAGACGCATCCGGCTTTTAGCTGACTCCCCTATAAGCCGCGTAACTTCTTACTATTTGTCTGAAAAATCACACTTAAAACTAACCAGACTAATCACACTTGATTTCGAGTGCTTCACCGTGTTGAGTGTGAAAATGCAGAGTTCGGATTCAATTGCTTGCTTCAGGTAGGAGTAAAATCCTATCTTCACTTAGAACTCCCGATTCTTCTTCTTACCAATCCAAGATGACTTACTGGGGGATATCAACTACCGATTCACCAATCTTTTTTTGAGCCCCCCATGAAGCTCGTCTTCACTGGCCCAAGCGCAACTTGGACCAACCAGAGTTCATGACCCACTTGAGTTCTGTATCCCACAAAACTAGGGTGGTTACTCTCAAACCAACCCTTTTCTCTCCTCTGATCTCACTGAGGAAGACCATCGCCTTGGTAAGAACCCCTCCTTGATATGTCCTCTAACCAAGACCATATTCTTTACCCAGGGTTAAAGGACAAGATTCCACCTAAGCGACCCCCGAATGAGGAGGAACAAAGAGATGACCCACTTCAGCAAATCCTTACTCGCCTCGCCATAGCCGAACAACAGAATTTTGATCTCACAGCAAGTATGGGATAGATTATTACACCAGGAGGAATTGACCGACCAATGGTTGATGCTTACAACCCAGCAAAAAATGAGATGCAGTGTTGGTTGGCACCAGTGGTTCCCCCTGAAGCATTCGAGCTGAAGCCCCACTTTTTGAGCTTGCTGCCGAAGTTTAATGGAAATATAAACGAAGAACCATATGCCTTCCTCAGAGACTTCGAGCTGGTTTGCAACAACCTTAGTCACCCTTGGGTTGGTAAAGATTATATCAGGCTAAAGGCCAACCCGTTTGCCTTAGGAGATAAGGCAGCTCATTGGTTGAAAAATATCAGGGTGAGATGTACAACATGGATGCAATTCAAGGACCTTTTCTAGAAGAAGTTCTACCCACTCAGTAGAACTAATCAAATGATAACAAAGATCGCTAGTTTTTCCCAGGGACCCAATGAACCATTCCATGAAGCTTGGGATAGGTTTAGTGACCTAATTCATAAATGACCTTGTCATGGCATTTCAAAAGTGATCTTAGTCTAGACCTTGTTCTATGGCATGACCCCGGAGATGCATGGGTTAGTTAGTGTTGCCTGTGGAGGAAGATATCTAAACAAAATTGAGAATGCTGTATGGATGATCCTAGAGCAGATGGTGGAAACAGGCAGGTCACAGGCCACCAGAGCCTATCAGTTGTCTCCCTCAATCTTATCCAACGAGACAACTAGGAGGACTATAGCAAATCTGACAGAGGACCTCATTCCCAACATGGGGATGATAGTAGACAAGTTAACCATGGTCGAGAAGATTCACAAGAGGGTCACTGACCTTAAGTCACTCTTGTGATTGTCGAAACAAGTGGAGGAACTTACTGAGAGGGTAGCCAAGATACGGCTACCTGCCCCTTCTGCACCACCTGTACCTATGCACCGAGTTCATCTTGCATAGGAACAGGCATCGGGGCCTCAAAGTGGTTGGGTAGAAGAGCAGATCTACACTCAGCAGGAGCAGCACGCATCCCCACAAGTGGAGACAGGATACGAGGAGCCTCTACAGGTGTTCGAGATCAATCGGTTGTGGTACATCCATGACCCAATCGGTAGATAGTCGAGGATGGAGAACAGTCAACCTCACCGACCTTCCCCTAGCTTACCAAGAAACCAGCTCCGTCCTCGCACCACGCTTCGTATAGTCCCGGCCCGGACAAGGGTACCAGCCTCAGCAGCACCAACAGCAGCAGCGTACGCTCCACTCAGGCCAGCAGGGCCCCCACCTTTCCATTAGTAGCAGCAATACTGACATAGCCAGCAGGGCCAATACAGAAACTCATCCTCACGTCAGCCAGCCCATCCCACCAGTGAATTGGAGTCCCTCACCTTGGCGATCCAGACCCTAAGTGATAGGGCTCAACAAATTCAGAATGATTATCTGGATATGAGAACCGATTTGAATCGTGTCTCTCGTACCCAAGACCAGAAGATGGTGCCAAGGACTCCAATTCCCGCCCATGTTCAGGCTAACCCGAATAACTTGAATCAAGGCCATAACCGACCGCGAGATCAAGTATACTATTTAGATAACTCATTATATGAACATGAGATCCTTTCGTACGATGATGTTAATTACATGTCCCTCAAGAGCGGAAGGACCGTGATCGTACCTGATCAGGAACGAGCACCATAGGAAGAAGCCACCAAGTATCTACTTGAGGAGAACTTGGAGGCAGAGGAGCAACACCACCACCACCACCAGCAAGAAGAAGAGGACTTCTGAGTCCTCCAAGAAGTAGGAGGAACCACACCAGTAGTGAGTCGGGCATGACCGATGAAGAGCCCGCACCTCCATCTCAGGAGGACGTCCCAGCAAGTACGGAGAATGCATCACCGGTTTTTCCTTTTCGTCATAGTCAGATTCAGAGTTCGAGTCATTCCTAGTTTCGGAGTCATATACGGAACTCAGATCCAATTTTAAATGAAAATCTTTCAGTTTTAGAATCTGAGTTACCATCAATAATCCCTTTCCCTCGAGCTCTTCAGGGTGGTAAGAAGAAAATTAGTAAAATACAAAAAGATGACCCTGAAATGGCAAAATTTTACAATAAATACATCAAGGTCATAATCTCTTTTGACATGTATGTGGAGATGACACATGCATTTCAAAAATACCTTAAGGTGAGATGCATACCTACTAGGGCCAGCAGGAAGACCAAAAGCCGTGTTGAGAAACACATCCTGTCAGTAGCCACTACTTGCGCAGTAAAGAACTCATTTCCGAGGAAACGAAGAGACATGGGTGCACATTATGTGGTGAGACATGTCGATGACACTGTGTTTGCGCGCACTCTCCTTGACAACGGATCCTCGATTAACTCAATGCCTATAGCCCTCTATGAGGGGCTTAATCTCGGACCTCTTAGGAAATCTAGAGCCCTACTTCAGTTTGCTGACAAATCAACCAAGAGGTCCCAAGGAGAGTTGCGGAATGTTGTCATAAAAGTCGAGGGTTAGGAGTACATGGTGGACTTTACCGTCCTTTATATGGAGACCCCTCACAATTGAAGAGATTCCCAGATCATATTAGGTAGGCCTTTCCTCATAACAACATGGGCCTTATTTGATTATAAGATTGGGAAAGTTCAGTTCCAAACTCCAGGTGGAGAAGAGGAACTTGAGATGAAGCAGATCATATGGTAGAGGCCGGATTCAAAATCCAGCACCGAGTACTCTTCTTCCGAAGCAGATTGTATTCATGCAGACACCATTGGGCCATGGAGACAGAACCCACCTTGCATCGATGAGTCTCTTTCCTCCGGAGAAGATCCTATGCATGAGTCAGTTTGCGAGGTACATTGAAATGAGTACAACTCAAAATATGCATCTCCCTACATCTTCGATGACTTAGAGGCTCAGCTGGGCCTTTCAGACCTTCCCTCTCTAGGACAATCAGATAATGAGGATGATGAGTCGGACGTGGCTTTCGTTGGAAACCTTTGACGATCCGACTCCAGAGCCGAATGAATTGGTGGCATCGATTTTAAAGACATATCCAGCCACTAACAGCATAGAGTCAGATTTGATTGAGCCAGATTCCCCTGATGATCACACATTACCTGAGATGAAACCTTTACCTACAACACTTAAGTATGCCTTCCTTGCGGGACAAGAAAAGAAGTATCCGGTCATCATCAGCTCGCAATTGATCGAAGAACAGGAATCTCGCTTACTAGAGATCCTGGAGAAAAATCGCAAGGCGATAGGCTGGAGCATCTCCGATCTCCACGGATAAATCCCACTCTGTGTTCGCACCATATCTACATAGAGAATGAGGTTAAACCCTCTCGTGAATTTCAACTTCGGTTGAATCCAAATTTACGAGAGGTAGTAAAGAAGGAGACAGAGAAATGGTGCGACGTGAGTTTTATTTATCCCATCTCCGACTCCAAATGGGTGGCCCCAATCCATGTTGTCCCGAAAAAGTCTAGAAATCAGACGACCATCAATGAAGACGGACAGGAGATCATGACGCGAGTGCCCACATCATGGCACGTCTGTGTGGACTACAGACGCATGAATGCCGTGACGAAGAAGGGTCATTTCCCCATACCATTCATTGATCAGATCTTAGAGAAACTAGCGGGGAAATAATTCTTCTACTTCTTGGATGGATTCTCGGGCTACAATCAAGTAGCCATTGCTCCGGAAGACCAGGAAAAGACTAAGTTTACATACCCCTTTGGTACCTATGCTTTCAGACGCATGCCCTTTGGGTTATGCGATGCTCCCGGTACTTTTCAAAGATGCATGATTGCTATATTCGCCGAAATGGTCGGTGAATTCCTGAAAATCTTCATGGATGAATTCTCAATCCACGATGATTCCTTTGATTCCTATCTGAGGAATCTAGACCGAGACCTAAGACGATGTTGTGAGGTCAATCTGGTGCTCCTCTGGGAGAAAAGTCACTTCATGGTGACGGAGGGCGTTGTGTTTGGCATGTCATCTCCAAAAGAGGAATGGAGGTTGACCCTACGAAGGTGGATGTGATTAGACGACTCCAGCTACCAACCAACATGAAACAGTTGTGGTCTTTCCTCGATCATGTCAGATTTTATCTAAGATTTATCAAAGATTTTTCTAAAATTGCCCGACCGCTAACTGAGCTTTTAGGAAAGGACACGGAGTTCATTATTAATCACAAAATGTCATGAGGCCAAAAGCTATTACAATGAATGATCATGTATGCCCCGATCCTACAAGCCCCAGATTGGTCTCTGCCTTTCGAGATCATGACGGATGCATCAGACTTTATTGTTGGAATGTGTTAGGACAGAGGAGGGATGGCGTCCCATTCGCCATACACTACGCAAGCAAAGTACTTGATACTGCTCAGCGTAACTATACAGTTACGGAAAAGGTGATGCTTGCGGTAGTGTTTGCCTTGGACAAATTAAGATCTCACTTAATCAGATCTAAGGTAATTGTGTTCGCTGACCTTACAGCGTAACAACGCTACGGTATTTAATAGAAAAGAAGGATGCGAAGGCGTATCTTCTTAGGTGGATTCTGCTTATCCAGGAGTTTGATTTGGACATACGCGATAAACTTGGAAAGAAGAACGTAGTAGCTGATCACCTCTCCCATTTTGATGATCTTAATGCTCCTGGGGATTCACCGATTCGAGACTCCTTCCCTGACGAGTCGATTTTTGTTGTCGACTCACTCCCATGGTATGCCAATATCATGAACTATCTTGTCTCCAAGAAGGTTCCCGAAGTCGGATTCGAGACATTACGATTGGGAAGATCTGATCCTTTTCTTTGAAGGACCGGATTGTGTCTAGAGACAGTGTATTCCTCAGGAGGAATATCAGAGTGTCCTTTCTTTATGCCACAGTCTGGAGGCAGGAGGACACCACTCTGGGAAGAGGACTGCCTGGAAGATACTTCAGTGTGTCTTATACTAGCCGACTATGTTTCGCGATGCCATCACCTTTGCGAAGTCATGCCCAGCATACCATAGAATGGGAGGAACCGTTGGTTCCAAAGATGAGATGCCAATGCGGGCTGTCATCATTTGTGATGTCTTTGATGCTTGGGGCATCAACTTCATGGGCCCATTCCTTGTTACCCAAGGATTTGAATACATCCTCCTTGCGGTAGACTGTCTGTCCAGGTGGGTGGAGGCTATCCCAACTTGAGCTGCAGACAACAGGACTGATTGTAAATTCATCAGAGATCATATCATCTCCGGGTTCGTGATCCCTATTGAGCATGTTTTTCTCGAGGACAGAAATTAATGGTAAAGTATGTCGTTGCTATCCCAAAAAGTCACGTGACAAACAAAAAAATATTTTTTTATTTTTGCTACTTATTAACCTGTATAACGGATAGGGTCAAACTAAGGGGGGCTACAAATCCCGAGGGTTATTCTATTAATCGAAAATCAATTAAGAGAAAATAAGAATCTCGAAGGACAACTATCCTTGGTTTTTGTGATTTTTTACCTTTTTATCTTTTTAATTTTTTTATGATTTTTTTATATTTTCTGATTTTCATTTTTTTGTTGTTTTTATTTTGCAATTTTTATTTTCAAAATTAACACGAAGCAATATTCTCAAGATCAAAAATACGCACACCAACTCTTTTTTGTAATTTTTCAATTTACCAAAAATGCTCATAAAAATCCAGAGAAAATGTTTTTTGGTTTTAAAAGTTTTGAATTTTTTTGTAGAATTTTTGTGGAATTTTCAGATGTTTTTGTATTTTTCTAAAAATCAAACAGTGAGAAAATACGAAAATGTGCACAGCTTGGAGTAATTTGCAACTTTAAAATATTTTAAGTGCCTAAAAACAATTATTTTTCTAATAAAACATAAGACATTATCTACAAACAGAAACTAAAATCACAATTTTTGGATTTTGTAGAATTTTCTATGATTTTTATAAGATTTTTAGTATTTTTCAATTTTTTGGGTTTTATAATGAATTAATGTGTGAAATCTGCATACAAATTAAAAGACAATGAAATAAAACTACCCTATTTTATTGGAATTTTCGGACTTATTTTTGAATTTTTATGAATTTTTGAATTTCAAACAAGGGAAAAAGACATATACTTGATTTTTTAATAATAAATTAAGACAAAATGCAATGGAAATTTTATGCTACGAAAAACACAACAGCAGAAGTATGCACAAATTTTTTGAGAATTTTTAGACTTATAAAAACATTTGTTTCAATAGAGAATTCATACAAATTAAAGAGTCTGAGTAATAGGGACTGAAATGCAAAGATTCAATGTTTTTGCATTAAATAATAATAAAAATAAATGTGCTGGATGAAAGTGAGATTTTACCAATAAAACGTGCCATGCACGTGACTTGTATTAGAGCAGGGCGTTTCTGAAATATTTGAGAACTTCTGGCACGTTCACGAAATTTTTGAATCCTCCAAGGGCGCTGATGTAATTTTACCAATAAAATATTGAAGCCCTAATTCTCTTCATGTTCTCTTCATTCAAAACCAAGGGGGTCTAAACAGGAGTCGCCAGCTGCCAACGCACGCGAGGTTGGCGGGGGACGACGGTGCAAGTGCGTTCAAGAGCGGGCGGAGGTCGAGCGGTCGGCCCGAGAATGGAGGGCTGGCGGAGGACGACGCGGCGTCGCGCGAGGCGCGGCTGAAGGGGACATGCGGTGGGGGCCGGCGGACTGGAGCGGAGGGGCACTCGAAAGTGGAGGCCAAGATCGCGCGGACAGGCAGCGTCCCGAGCATGTTGCTCCAGGCGTGGGGCGACTAAAAGGGCACGCAGGTGCGGTGGAGGGGGCTATTGGGCTCTGCCGCGCAGGATTTTCCATGCGCGGCTGAGTGCGGCTGTAGTCGGGACGGCGCGGTCGATTGACGGTGGTGAGGCGCATCTGGAGCGGAGGTGCACCATAGTCGGCAAAGGGCTGGTGATCGCTGGCGTCGATGGGAGGGGCGGCGACGCTTGGAGGACGACCGTCCCTCTTCCTTTGTTTTTTAAATTGTCAACAGATAATAGAAAAGACTGTGAATACAAATCTTTTTATTTTTTTTAATCTGAAATTTAGGAATTCAAAATAGGAGATAAGAAATGTTTTATTTTTTATTTTTTGTTTTCTTTTTAATGATCCTGCAAAACAAACGTTAGAAATAAAGAAACAAATAATTTATTTATTTATATTTTTATTTATGTACAAATCGGAAAATGAATGGGGATCCGGTGAAAATGAAAGGATCAAATCCGATTCTCCGATCACCGTGTGTGGTCGGAGTTCATAGATCGTGGAAGATAGAATAGAACGATGGGAGATCGAAAAGGTGAGATGAAAATTCGAAATCGAAGGCGGATCAAATCAAGATGGATTTTTTTCAAAGATCTAGAAAAACAAATTAACGATGAAATTAAAAATACGACGAAATAAATTACGATAACCTAAGAAAAAAAAATAAGAAAAATGTGGATCTCACCTTAGGAGCAGAAATGGACCGTGATCGCCTCGACGACGGCCGACTCGCTGTCACCGGACGGCTAGGAGGCTAGGCACTTTTCTCGACGAAATTTTATCTCAGAGATTGGGATCCTCTCTCTAAAGATTGATCAAGTTAAAATGAGGGATAAGGAGCCATATAAATAGAAAAGATAGAATGAAATTTTAATTTTTGAATTTTTTGGATAAATAGATAAGAGATGAAAATTGAAATGAATTTTTTGATTTTTTTTGGTGGAAGAGATAAGAGAGATGAAATGAGATAAAGTAAAAGAGACAAAACTATTTACAAAATTGTATTTTTTTTTATTTTCGTCACTTTATTTATTTGAATTAAAAAAATATTATTTTTTAATTTTTTTATGGTGGTTAATTAAAAATAGCAACTATATACATATACTATATACATATATGATATTATATACAAGGGTAAATGAGGAAATTAGCTCTCTTTTTTGTTTTAAAAATTATATTTTTTTTTTATATTTTAAATAATTATTAAGAATAATTTACAAATATATGCAAATACAATATTTACTAAATACATGGGAAAATTACACAAACTACCCTAGAAAACGAACTTTTTACTCGTAACTTCAAAAATTATGAAATCATAGCCATTTTAAAGATAATTTAATTTAAAATCCAATGGAAGTGAGATTGGTTCAATTTGAGTTCATATGGAGCTGGAATTGATTTCTCAATTAGTGCTTAGTGGCATTTTCCTAGTGTGGTTACTTTTATTCTGTACAAGATTTAATCATGCAATTATTTTATTAATTAGGACACATTTTTATTTACAACTTTCGTGTTGGAAGTTATTTGATTTGAGATCAACTAAGGCACAAATACATTAGTGTTAGTTTTATAAAGATATACACAAAACACATTTTTTTGGGATTTTTTCTTAAGGTCCCTATCTCCCCCTACTTTATTCCTGGTCGATCAGGTCAAGTCTTGACCATCTCTCGGGGTTTGGGTCAGCCTGTATACAGTCTTCCCTTTTTTATCTTCTTTTCTTTATTTTTCCTTTCTTTCTTTCTTTATTTATTTTAGGTTAAAATTAGTAAGAAGTGTACAATATTTACTCACAGATGCAAGTTAGTAAGAATATGGAGTTAGTGTTATATGCAGGTGTTTATAAGGGATTTTAAGCTAAAATAAATGAATAAAGATGACGAATCATAGATTCATCAATCCCCAGAATGTTGATATCATATGGGGGTAGCCACTCTATAAACAGAGATGTGAAGAAGCTCTTGAAGGATTACGGCATTGAACACTATGTCGCTAGTCCTTAGCACCCACAGACCAATGATATGCCTGAGGTGTCGAATAGGGAGGTGACCATGTTACAGAAGCCTGTCCGCTCATACAGGAAGGTCTGGTCTCAGATCTTGGATCAAGTCTTGTGGGCTTATAGGATGACTTACAAGACACCGTTAGGAACCTCCCCATTCAGGACGGTATTCGGTAAGCCATGCCATTTGCCCGCAGAATTAGTGCACAAATCAGAATGGGCAATCAAAATGGTCAACTGGAGCACACACCTAAGGCAGAAACAGAGAGACATGGATCTGAATGAGCTTGTGGAAGTCAGAAATTGAGCATACGACAACAGTTTGGTGTACAATGACAAAGTAAATGTTGGCATGATAGATATATCATACGAAAGACCTTTGTTCCTGTATAGAAGGTATGGTTGTTTAATGCATGGCTGAATGTTTTCCAAGGCAAGCTGAAATCCAAGTGGACGATCTCATTCATTGTCTGTACTGTGCATGATAGTGGATGTGTTGAGATCTTAGATCTCACAGATGACACACAGACATTCTTAGTCAATGGGCAACTGTTGAAGCATGTCATCGAACCCAATGAGCAGTTAGTCCATGTCGAGGAGATTGTATTCATGCGTGAGACAGTGTCAGCATATACACATGGAGCCATGCATGAAACCTTGCAGCAGTAAACTCTAGCCATCAGTAGCATCTAGAAAGATTCAGACCGTGATCCTTGTATATACCCATCATTCATGTACATTCTCCCTCTCCCTCCTGCAGATTTGAGCACTCACCCCAACTTCATATATCTTCATCTATGACTATACTTAGGATGACCTGATCCTATGTATAGGGGGAGAGTGACCCGCGTCTATTCACTGTACACCCTCCAGATCCCATCGGTCTTCATACTCACTCCTATCATATACTTAGGCTAACCAGAGCCTAAGTATAGGGGGGACCGATGCCCTCCATGTATATACTCATCCATTTCCCCTCTTGACCTCGTCTGCCCCATTTTTTATATTCTTCTACACTTAGGCTTCCAAAGCCTCAGTATCGGGGGGCGGAGCGACTTCTATACTTTTTTGGCTCTCCTACGCTTAGCAAGAGCTATGTCTTCTTCCTCGCTTTTCATGCTCTGAGGACATAGCGCACGCTAAGTATAGGGGGGCATGTATATATCTTATATACTTTACCCATAGCATGTACTTCCATGTACTTCTATATATCTTACGCAATAATTACAGGATGGGTAAAAATTGGAGAATTTTTTTTTGTAAACACTTGTATAATATGTATAATAGTTGTAAATTATTGAAACATAAAGTCTTCTTATTTACTCTTGCACATCATCTCTACATATGAAAAGAAAGAAAGGAAAAAGAGTCTTGCATTTAATTCATCTACATAGCATTCATGTACCTCTCATCTGCATATCTTTAATATGGAAGGTGAAAAGCTAGTGGGTTCTGAACCAAGTTATGAGTAAATTTGGAAGATGGATTTGATTTGACCTTAATCGACCTAATTTCAGAGGAACTTTCTAGGAACTGGAGTTAAGATTTCTCAGGTCAAGTGACTTAATTCTTTGAGTCCGCAAGTCTATGTTCACATGTCACCTTGATTAGACTAAGTAGAATATATCGTGCGCACGCATAATTCTTTTAAATAGTGACCTAACTTGGACAAAGCACAATGCACGTAGCTCTTCATTGATGAGGTGGTGAGGAAGTAGAATCCTTTAGCTTGGAGTAGCACACAGGTGGAAACATCCATCCTCCTCTAGGGAGGGTAGTGCATCTCAACCTAGTCTGGAGGTGTTGACGTCTGAGGACAAGACATTATAGGATGCAATAATGCTTCAAAAGAGGGATAGTCTATTGGCTCAAGAGGAAAAACTCCTGATGTGCATGCTGCACCTTGTATATAGTCCAAAAAAATAGGCAGGCCAGATAGAAAATACTTGTCATAGTATGTATATTCGCAAGAAGTCTGCAGCTGGATGACTTGGATACACTGTCAGGAATCCCGGGATAGGTAGCTACACTGGCTACCATCCATTCTTTTCTCTACCCCCCCTTTTCTTGAGCTGGTCGCACTCGAACTTAGAAGGGAATAGCCCGCTCCTCAAGGAAAGAGTTACTAGATCGAGGAATTAGAGTTACCTTGTTAGAGGAGGGTGGTTATGAGCCATTTCTGATGTTGAGAGCTATTTTACACTTACACAGTACAAGTAAGTATCATAGTCATCGGAAATTTGCGTCTGAGGATTTGTTCTGAAGTGACTGTTGAGGCATCTTGAATAGAAGACTTGTGGAACTTGAAGTCTATTAGGTCTTAAGTTCATATCCCAATAAGGTACTGTCACGTTATTAATCCAAAGGTCGAGTCAAGCTCCATTTTCAACTTTTGTTCATGACCTTGGTATGGAACCCAATCTCATTTCGCTTTTGCACTTCATTTTAGTTGCTCGGGGACGAGCAAAGTTTGTGTATAGAGGGTTGATGAATCTGTCATTCATCACACTAAAAGTTGAAAAGAGAGCTTTGTTACCGAGTAAGTCGAAACATATTTCTACTTATCCTGGATAATTAGCATTCATGTGTGCATGCATAACATCCGCATTCTAGTATTCATATTTGCATTAAATAAGAAGCCCAACTCACTTGTAAATATTCACCTACATGTTCAAAATTATCCACTTAATTATCTTTATGTATATTACTAACTAATTATACAAGAAAAAGAAGGCACATTTCCTAGCTTGTAAAATTACCCAATAAAACCCCAAACTCAGCTAGAGACCTCAGACCTTAGAATGCAAATATCAACCTCATACAAACTCCGATCTAGGTCTACACACTTTTAGAATAATACATATTAAGATTCCTTTAAAATGAGACCAATTTCATTTACATCGGAGCTCGTATGCAAAACTTGGGTTTTGGGGCACCTTTGTACATTATAC
Source organism: Ottelia alismoides (assembly GCA_037367405.1). NCBI lineage: Eukaryota > Viridiplantae > Streptophyta > Magnoliopsida > Alismatales > Hydrocharitaceae > Ottelia > Ottelia alismoides. Next base: position 355,511 of record JAZKJV010009692.1, on the reverse strand, counting down.
ATATGTGTATTTGTACCCTTGTATTTTTGTATCTTATTTGACCTTATCTCCATTTTTGGTTAACATGAACTTGTTAATCTCATCGAGATCTACAACTTTCATGTTTTGCATTTTTCCTAATTCGGCCATCTTCTCTCCTAACATCCACATTCTATTTCGCCCATTTAGATCAGGCCACGTGGCACCCTCTGATTGTGCCACATAGCCCCGCTTACATCGCACCATGCGCCCTTCGTCCTCTACCGTCCGATGGCCTTCCCTCTCTCCTCGTTGCCATTGTTCATCCCGCTTCTAATCCCTGCCATTCGATCACAACATGGGTTTCATCACAGCCCTGCATCTCCGCCTCACTCCTAGGCCACCACGTGGTAGCAACAGAACCACACGATCATCTTCTAGAGATTAGATCTCCACCACACATCCCCGCAGTTATTCCTAGCCATCCGAACGCCCGCTAGATGTGATATGGGCCGCCCACCAACGCTGTGCTCTTAGCATGCCATGTGGTGCGTATTGGACATGCGAGCCCAGGGCGAGCCATTATGCAATAAATGTTATTACGGATATCATTCCCTGATCTGAAATGAAGAATAACTAATTTGCATAATAGGACCCTTAGTACAATTAGGGTTACGTACCATGGCCATCTTAAAATCATACAGTTGTAGGTTCAACTATGAATCATAGAGGCTGGTGCTTGGATTAATATCTAAAGAGTTAGATTGAGGACTCATCAAGCACAGTTAAATGATTGTTAAGAGATGATCTCTAGCCTGAGTAGGAGATGGCAATCCTTTCTCACATAGGTTGATATATGACCGACCTCTTGATGCAGGTCCTCTGCATAGGAATAGAGATTCGGAGGTGTCAGATTAGTTAGGTCAAAGAGTTGACCTAACGAGATCGAGATAACCAAAGACCTATGCCACATGCTGTCATGGTATAGGCACGCATCCGCTGATCGGAGACATGTGTGTTACTATATGTCTGAGTATGTACATTTGGCAGACCAATTGGTTGATAACCTAACCAAATTCTATACACCAGCGCGCTGGTGTGCATATAAGGGCATATGAGTAATACGATCTATCAAAGGGATCATACAGGTTCACTACTGAACCGGAAGACATGAGCTCACTCATGAGATAATGGGAAGAATCAAATTCCGTGCACGGTCATCTCGATTTGGAAGCTTGACTGAATTTGTAGGTTTGATATATACTTTTGGAAAGTATATAATCAAGACCAAGGAATGATATATGCTTTTGGAAAGTATATGATCGATACCAAATCCCAATGATCAAATGAGAAACTTACTGATAAAACCCTGAAGTAGACAGTATAAAGTTGATCTAATACTTCGGGTTTATTATGGGTCTTTCAGTATGTAGGGTGTACAGGTGTTGGGAATACCTGAGGGTGATGTGATCATAAACGATTGCATAACCATGATGCTTCCATTCCTAGGGAGTGATGAAACATGTCTGGATTTTAGTGACTTCTCTCAGTAGAGAAGTAATCTGATCTTGATCCAAATGTTGGACATTGATTTGAATGTGATTCAGATGCAATGAGAAGATTAGATTTGCGGTCTTGATTTAATCAAGCATCTATGGGAGGCCCGAGATTTGGATTGAGATGTGATCTCAATATCCAAGTCACTATATGTGGAACATTAGAATCTCCCTGTCCTTATCTCCAAGTATCCGCGGAGAAAGCGCATTATCCTTGAAAGAGTTCATGGATAATTTCATTGTTGATATAAGTATCCAAACATCGAGAAAATTGATAATTAAATGTGATTTAATTATCATGGATAATATGAATTTGATTCATATTATAAGGATAGATATCTAAGATAATTAAAAGTTATTTGATTATCAAATATATGAATAATGTGAACGTGATTCATGTTATTTGGGCACATGAGAAAAGAGATCCAAGATGAGTTAATATGATTTAATTATCATGGATATGAATAATGTGGATAGTACTATCCATATTAATCATATATATTATAAATGTGATTTATAATATATAAGAGAGAGCCTATTGTGATTTATATTTGTTAATTGATTATTAATGTGAATTGGATTCACATTAGATGATTAAATGAAAATATAATTTACATTTTGTTTTGGAATATGAATGTGATTCACATTTTTTTAATGTCATGATTGCAATATTTCACAAGATAATTGTGAATTATATTTACAACAATTGTTGTAAATTTTGGAGATATATCGTGAGATAATGAGATCTTATGATACAATGAGATCTCATGAGATAAATGAGTCATGAGAAAAGTGGTTGTCCCCTATTTTTAAGGGATATGGTTTATCTTCTCATTATCTCCAAGGATAATTAATTGACTTGATTTGAATTTAAATATAATGATTTATCGATATATATTAAATTAAATTAAATTAATTGTGGTTTTGTTTTTCACAACAAGATCATGGCCATTGAAAGAAACACAAATCAATCTCAACCATTGATTATGTGTTGTCCATGGATTGAGATCCACGGACTCCCAAAACCCTATATAAGGAGAGGCACCCTTGCTCTTCAACACATATGTTAGATGATTATAATGAATGCTCTCTTCTCTCTCTACACATCATTTTCCTCTCTCCATCTCTCTCTTATGGTCGTCCACCATGGAGCCTTTAAGAGAATCGACATCGCTGCAGCATCGTCGTTATGCTGCTGGAGTTCTTACTCGTGGATCTCCATCTCTTTCGGTGCGTCTCTCTCATGAAGAAGATGTTGGATCTCATGTGATGAGATCAGGAGATCCGCCACTTGGATCATCAACATGGATTGCTACGAGCACACGATTCATCCCCGCGCTCGCAAGCGTCTCCTTCGTCAGATCGGACTTGAGACAGGAGGGCTCTTGGTTTAGAGACTCGATCGCAATCACGCTTAAAGAGGTAATACTATTACTTGTTTGTTGTTTAGATGAAATGATCCGATAAGTGTTCGTGGATCATATGGTTTCATCACATAAAAAAATTAATTTCTGTTGCATCGAGCGACTAGTGCGACTACTCGCTCCCGATCGCATTCGATGCGATCATCACGCTTCAGTGATGTGCTTGAGGATTTTTACCATATTCGTCAAGTGGTATAAGAGACGGGTTGATTAAGGTTTTGTATTAGATCCATGAACCTAGGAAGATTTTGGCTCGTTTGGGTTCGTGAAGATTTTAGCATTTCGATTTTCGCAGCCCTGTCTTGTGATAAATCTTTGGCCCTGTTTAAAATGTTTAAACACAAAATTTTAAATAGGATAATATTCCCCATTAATTAAGGAAACAATAGGATTTGAGTTTGCGTGATTTGGAATTCGATTACTCAAGATATGATGTTTTTCATAACCATATGTCCACTGTTTCGGGGATGGCGATTAGTGACGTAATTAAAGAATTAATTACGGATCTGAAATGCCTGTAAATGTATAATCATTACTTGTGTTATGTTTTAAATCAAATTGGTGAAAAAAATAAATTTAATTTGCATTAATTGCATTTAAACTGATTGAGTTATGTTAATTTTAGTGAGTAGGGGTCACTGCTAGAAATTAACGAACTTGATCATGAATCTTGTGATAGTCATTCAAATTATTTGTTAATTTTCTGAAACGATTATTGATAAATATTTGTGAAATATTTAAATATTATAATTGTTTCCTTGAATGATATTTCACTAACCAAAATGATAAGATAGTTGTTCTTGATCATAATTGGTTGATATGAAATCATCAACAAACACTTTTTTCATGCAAAATCCTAGTTTATCCTACAACAGTTGTAGGACAACTTTTACATTCAAAACCCTATTGCTTGAATAAGATTGGGGATTTTTTAGCAAATCTCCTTATAATATTATCAAAATGGTTTTGATGAATATTATATGGTATAATTTCGGTTGAAAAACCGATGAGCATCTCAAAGTAAATAATGATCTATCTGGCATTATCCTTTCCTGAGGTGGATATGGTGTCTAGTCGGGGAGCGTTGGGGTAGTGGGTTGCATCAGATGTGGTCCGTCCTACTCCCGACGGTACTGGCCATGACAGTGGGTAGGGACTCGATAATGCCCGAGAAGTCAAGGTGTCGTTTTCTAATTATAAAAAATCGAATAATACGTACTTTGAGATTATACTTACTATCAAGTAATAATCAAGTATGTTGATTGAAAATGGGATTGATAATTAATTAATGTCATTAAATTGATTATATCCAATTAAAAGCACTCTATTATGAATAGATGTGTATTTCCCTTGGAAGACTTGATCATAATGAATGTGATTCACGATGATTAATTAGAATTTGACTATGATATGGATGATCACATAAGTTGCATCCATGGTCTCCCGTCAAGGCGAAGGGTTCCGTCGCCATGGATTGTAAGTAGAAGACGCATGTCCGAAGTGACAGCTCCTGTATGCAAGCACATCTGGATCGGGTTCTTTGCTTCTCAAAAGAGTAAGGCAGTATCCATAGTGACTCCAATATCGAGTCCTCATATTATTGGGATGATATTGGATTGCGCATAGAGAGTTCTAATCGTGTTGACGGTTGGTTCAATTAACAACGATTCAACATGACCTTAGGTGTGGTGGGCCTGGGTGTTAAAGACCGATTTGGGAGATGCAAGTTGGACTTGTAAGGCAGAATGTGTTCCCACTTCTTTTTATCGGAGTCACAAGTTCTCTTATTATTGGGATGTGACAAAGATAAGGAAGGAGTTGCTTGAGATATAATGGTAAGTATATCTCTTACATTGAAAGTGATTAAGGGAACGACCATTCAGTGTTGACAAGGCAAGACAACTTTGATATAAAAACTTCTAAATCAAAGTAAAATATATATATATATATATATACACTTATGCAAATTTCTTATTTCAGATAATCCTTCATAAAGCCCACTCAATGTTATACTCAATAATAAGTAGTAAATTATCATGGATTGGACTCATGATCCAGATCTTGTACTTGTAGTTGGACACATAATGTACGTGGTTGCATTGTGCAAGATTCCTCAACATAATGAGGTATTACAATTAAATAAGACAATAAGACATCACCTTAGGGTTCATATGTCTCTATAGTCTCTATCTGTCATCGAGTGTACTTTGGAAGTGACATGTCGATGGTGCTCGTAATTGTCGAATAATCCTTATAAAATCAAAGAAAATATTTTGGCATACATATGTTCTCTGGACATTTAATCATGAATGACATGGTTCTCTGCATTATGCAGAATGGTAGCTCGAAAGAGATGATGTATTCAAAATGTTGGAATACCTACGTGAACCAATGTTTTAAGAGTCTAGATGGATGTAGAAATGATGAATGTCATCATTCTACTGTCTATACTCAAGTCATTCATGAATCTTAATAATATTCATATTGTATTGAATTAAATGAAGCATGTATAAATGTTGAAGTTCTCTTATATTGAAATCTTTTGAGTTCAACATAAGAGATCCTTTGTCTTGAGCAGTGGTTGTTCATAGATAAAGAGAGCGTAGTGGAAGCATGGTCTGACCCAAGCAAGAAGGAAAGTCAAAGAGTTTACCTACTTTTGTGACTTCCATATGACATCCAGATAGTTGGATGAATGCCAATACTGCAATGAGTCGATGTATTGATAGTATGACTATTTGTAATATCTACGATCCTTAGAGAAGGTCTCGGATAGTGCATCGAAATAATCTACATTTGATCATTGAAATTGACTTTCTTATAATATAAGATTATAGTCTAATAATTGTATCTCATTCTTCTAATGACACTTGCAATTGTTGCATATGTTTTAGAAGACTGGAAAATTTGATCTTAAGGTTTATAGTTATCCACATGGATATTGATGCAATTGTTGCAACAATCTCTGTTGGATTGATAGACTTCAAAGTTTCAGTGGGAGAGCCTTAGTCTTAGAGAATGTCTCTATGACCTAGATATTAGAATACACTCATTGTTTGTTTCTAAATGTTGGAAATAAACATGAATTCTGAGATAGAATTACCATAAAAGGTTATGATGGATATATTTCAGATAGTAATCTAACATCTAGTGGACTCCACAAAATTATAAAATTAATGAATGGTTCATTAAGATTTCTAATACTGAAAATTAAACCTTAACAGATCAATAGGAGGATGAAGATCATTTGACAATGATCTGGCATCGAGTCTTGGACTTATATCTATTGACATGATCAATAGACTAGTGAGGTATTGACTTTAGATTGTCTGAAGGTTCAAATCTTACATACTTGTGAATACTATTTTCAAAGTAAATATGTCCAATACACTCTTCTCTAGGAATAGTGTAAGATGCCAGGGTATTTATGATCTTGTACATATTGATGTATGTGGATCATCAGTATCATAATAAACATTGATGATATGTGATATCATTCCATGATTATTTGTGATATGAGATTTCTTATCTTCACCTAAGAAACCTTTGAAATGTTCAAAGATTTCACAATTTTGGTTTAGAACCAAAGTTTGAAGAAAGATGAAATGAATTTGATCTAACCTGGGTAGCATGTACCTGTTAGATAAAATTCAAAGAATACCTTATGGAGATATAAATATCATTTCTATCTCACTCCTCCTTATAAACCTGAACACAATAGAGTTGTAGGGAGATACAATTGGATCATGTGTGACATGATTTGATCAACGATGTTTTTTAGCATAATTACCTCTTAGTTTCCAGGTATATTTGTAGTAGAGACTACACTATATATCCTTAATAAGATTCCATTAAAGTAAGATGGAATTAAGCACTAGAGAGTGTTACTTCATTAGAAAAATAAAGGATGGTATGGGATACCTACTTTATGACCTTGAGATTCTTAAAATATCTCATCTCTGAGAATGTGATTCTTAGAGGCTGAGACTCTTGAGAATCAAGAAGAAAATGAAGTAAAGGAACTCATTTAGTCTTGAGATGACAATGAGGCTCCTGAAATCGGAAACTAAAATGTTAATTAAAGATGAAACATTAATACCTCTTCAAATGAGTTTGAGGATGTATTCCATGCGTCGATTAAGTCCGACAATGATCGGACTTCATGTGATGAAGCTCCTAAGGATCATGACATGGAAAGATGGATATTAGCAATAAAGTCTAAAGTAGACTTCATGTACAAGTGTTGTATATGGACCCTCGAGGATCCACCTATATGGGTAAGACCCATAAAGGTGTAAATAGATCTTCAAGAGAAAGGGAATCTGATGATAAGGTAGAGACCATCAAATCTCGGTTCGTAGCGATGATCTACACACTGGAAGAGAAGACATTGCTTGAGATGAGACTTGCTCTTCAATAACCATGCTTAAACCCATCGGATTATTGCTAACTATAGCTACACAACTTGGCTTTGACATCTTCGAGATGGAAGTCAAGATTGCATTCCTCTATGAATGCCTCTCTGAGGATATTCACATGAAATATCCCCAGGGCTTCATGCTTGGGGAAAGTAAGGTGTCAAAGCTAAAGAAATCCATCTATAGACTCAAAAAGCTTCTTGTTGGAACATAAGATTTGATGAAATTATAAATGTTATGATTTCAGATAGAATCTTGATGAACCATATGGAGCTTAGTGGGAATGCCTTTGTATTCATCATGCTAAATGTAGATAATATCCTAATCATTTAAAATGATATAAGGATCATGATAAGTATTTTATGATCTGGCTATTTCATACCTTGAGATATGATCTCAAGTATACCTCTTAGATCTTAGTTCTGAAGTTGTTCAGAAGCAAAGAGAAGAGAGAGAATTGTGATTGTCACATTATTGGTACATCCTGGATATATTCTATCCAAGGAAGGCTTCCTTCTTTTATGATTTGGTACTGACCAATCTGAAGGGATAGCATATCAAGTGTTTATGGTGTTAAAACTGCTTGCCTTTGTGCATCGGTTCCTAGAAGCCTCGTATGTGCTAGATGTGTACGAAAGGTCAGATGTCTGCCATGTAGTGGGAGTAGTAAACTATTACAAATCCTACCATAGAAATAAAACACTTGATTGTAGTAATAATAAATATCTTCAAAGATGACAAGACTTGGAGATAATGATCTAAACGTCTCATCATCAAGAACCTAAGACTTTATAGATAGTGATCTAAAAGGTCTAACTGTAGATGCCTTGGGAGATAGATATGTCCAGGAATAAAGGTATTCTGATAAGGATTATGGAAATACTTGTTATAATAATTACTGAGCAATAGTGTCAAGGACACTATAATTGCTTTATCAAGATTGAGTATTGGTTACATAAGATGCAACATTCGCATTGGATGCGAGCACTGTTACCTAGGGATATGCAAGTGCCATAAAAGGACTTGGGTCTTTTGAGAACAAAGTGACTGATCAACTTACCTAGCTATTTTCTAAATAGCATATCATTGTCACATGAGTGTGGGTTTAAATGATTAGCCCATTAGTGACTCTTTGGGCTAGTGGGAGATTGTTGGACATGCGAGCCCACGACGAGCAATTATGCAATAAATGTTATTGCGAATATCATTCTCTGATCTGAAATGAAGAATAACTAATTTGCATAATAGGTCCCTTAGTACAATTAGGGTTATGTACCATTGCATCTTAATAATCATACAGTTGTTGGTTCAACTATTGAATCATAGAGGTTGGTGCTTGGATGAATATCTAAAGATTTAGATTGAGGACTCATCAAGCACCGTAAAATGATTGTTAAGATATGATCTCCAGATTGAGTAGGAGATGGTAATCCTTTCTCACATAGGCTGATATCTGACCGACCTCTTGATGTAGGTTCTCTGCATAGCAATAGTGATTCAGAGGTGTTAGATTAGTTAGGTCAAAGATTTGACTTAACGAGATCGAGATAACCAAAGACCTATGTCGTATGTTGTCACGGTAGAGGCACACATCCTCTGACCGGAGACAGATGTGTTACTATATATCTGAGGATGTACATTTGGCAGATCAATAGGTTGATGACCTAACCAAGGTCTATACACTGGCACGTTGGTGTGCATATAAGGGCATATGACTAATAGGATCTCTCAAAGGGATCATACATGTTCACTATTGAATTGGAAGACATGAGCTCACTCATGAGATATTGGGAATAATCAAATTTCGTGCACGGTCATCTCACTTTGGAAGCTTGACTGAATTTGTAGGTTTGATATATACTTTTGGAAAGTATATGATCAAGACCTAGGTATGATATATGCTTTTGGAAAGTATATGATCGATACCAAATCCCAATGATCAAATGAGAGACTTACTGATAAAACCCTGAAGTAGGCAGTATAAAGTTGATCTAATACTTCAGGTTTATTCTGGGTCTTCCAGTATGTAGGATGTTTAGGTGTTGAGAGTACCTGAGGGTGACGTGATCATAAACGATTGTATAACCATGACGCTTCCATTCCTAGGGAGTGATGAAACGGGTCTGGATTTTAGTGACTCCTCTCAGTAGAGAAGTAATCTGATCTTTGTCCAAATGTTGGACATTGATCTGAATGTGATTCATATGCAATGAAAAGATTATATTTGTGGTCTTTATTTAATCAAGCATCTATGAGAGGCCCGAGATCTAGATTTGAGATGTGATCTTAATATCCAAGTCACTATACGGGGAACAATACAATCGTCCTGTCCTTATCTCCAAGTATTCGCGGAGAAAGCGCATTATCCTTGACAGAGTTCATGGATAATTTCATTGTTGATACAAGTATCCAAACATCGAGAAAATTGATATATAAATGTGATTTAATTATCATGGGTAATAGGAGTTTGATTCATATTAAAAAGAGAGATATCTAAGATAAATAATTGTGATTTAATTATCAAATATATGAATAATGTGAATGTGATTCATGTTATTTGGGCACATGAGAAAAGAGATACAAGATCAATAAGTGTGATTTATGTATCATCGATATGAATGATGTGGATAGCCCTATCCATATTAATCATATATATTATAAATGTGATTTATAATATATAAGAGAGAGCATATTGTGATTTATACTTTTTAATTAATTATTAATGTGAATTGGATTCACATTAGATGATTAATTGAAAATATAATTTACATTTTGTTTTGGGATGTGAATGTGATTCACATTTTTTTAATGGCATGATTGCAATATTTCATAAGATAATTGTGAATTATATTTACAACAATTGTTATTGTAAATTTTGGAGATATATCATGAGATAATGAGATCTCATGAGGCAATGAGATCTCATGAGATAAATGAGCTCTCATGAGAAGAGTAGTCGTCCCCTTTTTTTAAGGGATATGGTTTATCTCCTCATTATCTCCAAGGATATTTAATTGATTTAATTTGAATTTAAATATATTGAATTATCAATATATGTTAAATTAAAATAATTTTTGTTATGTTTTTTACAACAAGATCATGGCCATTGAAAGAAACACAAATCAATCTCAACCATTGATTGTGTGTTGTCCATGGATTGAGATCCATGGACTCCCAAAACCCTATATAAGAAGAGGCACCCTTGTTGTTCAACACATATCTTAGATTATTATAATGAATTCTCTCTTCTCACTCTATCTACACGTGATGTGACTCTCTCCATCTCTCTCTTATGGTTGTCCGCCATGGAGCCTTTGAGAGAATCGACCTCGCTGCAGCATCGTCGTTATGCTACTGGAGTTCTTACTCGTGGATCTCCATCTCCTTCGGTGCGTCTCTATCGTGAAGAAGATGTTGGATCTCGTGTGACGAGGTCAGGAGATCCGCCACTTGGATCACCAACATGGAATGCGATGAGCATGCAATTCATCCCCGCGCTCGCAATCATCTCCACCGTCGGATTGGACTTGAGACGGGAGGTCTCTTGGTTTAGAGACTCGATCGCAACCACGCTTCAATTGGTAATCCTATTACTTGTTTGTGGTTTAGATGAAATGATCTAAGAGGTGTTCTTGGATGGTGTGGTTTAATCACATAAAAAAATAATTTCCTCTACATCGAGCAACTACTACGACTAGTCGCTCCCGATCGCATTCGATGCGATCATCACGCTTCCGTGATGCGCTTGAGGATTTTTCCTGATTCCTTCAGCGCTCCCCATCACCGTCCATATCAGTCGCTCTAGATCTAATCCCAGTTGCCCTGTGTCACCTAATCTCCAACTGTTGGATCGTGAGATCCAACGGCAGAGACCTTGTCATCTACCTCCAGACCCGCCCTCTCTCCCGCTATCTCCACCTCGCGCGCTCGCCGCCCCTACCTATTTTCTACCCCACTCTAGCCATTATCTCCACCCCCTATCACATCCATCTTGTAGTCCAGTAAACCCTTATCCTCGCCGACCTCCACAATCCCCATGAACCCCGTCGTCGCTCCACGACCTGCACGAAAACTCGCCCTCCATCACGTGTACCCTCATCCCCTTCCTATAAATACTCCGCTTCCGGCCACCCTCAACCCTATCCACCATTACAAGGGGTGTCCTAGAGCTCAAGGCTACCCGTTGGTGATAGCAATTGAGAGTAAAATCGAGCGAAGATAGGCCTTCACCTTCAGCACGATCCACGGTGAAGCCTCGCCATTCTGCAGCTCCTCCAACGAGCTGCTTGAGCTCGGGACGCTACCGATCCTTGAACGAAGACCAGGAAGCTCTTCTCAGAGCTTCTGACTCCAGGTAGACCCCTCCACCATCTTCTGTGATCCCTACCTTCTTTCCCCGTGTTTTTCTCCGATTTTATTCCGCTTCTCTTCACCTTTCGTCAACTATCCACTGAGCTCCGCCTTGGAGCTCTGATCTTGGCACGCCATTCCATTTCCTTCGACTTCACCTCGTACTTCACTCCGATCATAGCTCCGTCGGTCGTGGCGGAATTCCACCTCCGGCCATCACGTCTGCACGCCTCAGGCCTCACCACACTCGCGCACCTCCCACAAACACGATGCACTTGCTTCTTGGCACGATCAAACCCTACAAGTACACCATCTTCACTGATCGGAGCTTCGCCGGAGTGTTAATTGAGCTTCGTAGTCTCTGGCCTACAGAACGTCCCAACTTCATCTAGAAGCTCTGGCGTCTCCGCAATGCTTCCACGACCGTTCCCATCTTCTCAGAAGCCCCGGAGATCAGCCTCAAGCGAGATCCAAGGTGGTGGAGCTGCGGAGGCATCGCTTGAGCACAGCCACGTCCTCCGTCCAAGGCGGCGCCTCGGAGGAGAACGACGCACAGCTACGGTCCGATCCTCTTGATCGGACGGTCCTAAGCTGCCATCTCACCGTCGCCAGTCCAGTCCAGATACCGTCGGATCAATCTCGATCTGACGTTCCAAGGCGCGCCTCATGGCCAACTCCAGCACCGTTTGATCCTCTCGATCGAACGATACATATCAAGCTATTCCGAAGCACGCCCGAGCCTCCTGAGCACTTGAGCCTCAATCCGAGCCTCCGACGCTTACCGAGCCTAGACATCAAGTGTTCCGTGCGTACGGTCGGGGCATTTTGCAATGAGGCCCCTAGAAGTTTGTCAAATTACATATCGGTCCCTACCAGGAGCAACACATGAGGCGCACATGTTCGTGTCGACATTTTGCGCGCATACCCCTAGCATTATAGGTAATTGCATTTAAGTCCCTTTCAGCATGTTTAGTTTTCAATAATTTTATTTTCTGTATTTGCAAATTGGTCCTTGTCTTTGCACGCATATTTAGGTGTCCATTTGGCATTATTTTTTTAATTCTAAAAATTGCATGATGTAGCTTATCTTGTCCTCTGTCTCATGTGATACGTGTTTAATTTTTGTGGTATTTTAGGAATTTAATATTATTATATTGGTGAATTTTTCCGTATTTTGCCTACTGTGTGCAATTTAATTCATATTAAATTCCTTATTGCTCCAAAAATCACCATAAAATCATATTAGACTTAGGATAATTTATTCTACTTTGTGCCCAAAAAATCATTGCATTTGCACGCATCACGAGGACTGAATAAATTAGTTAGTGATTTCCTTAATTGATTTTTAATAGGCCAAAGTCACATAGAGTTTTAGGTTCATTAAATTTCCTGAATTCATCATACTTAGATCTATCTAGGTTAATTTTTCTACATGGAAATAATGTGTTTTGGAATTTATTAAAATTAGTTTTTTAAAAATCACCTTGCATTCATTTTTAATTCACAGTAAATTCATCATGTACTAGAAACATCCAAAAAAAATAGTGTAGCTTAATTTCACCGCATTTCACTATTTGGCCAAGTTTCGTAATTTTTTGACTTCATTTGTCCACATTTCTGAATTAACCTGTAAAATTGGCCTGAAATTGCTTTTGTCTTTCCTTGGATGCATAGAAATTGCTAAAAAATACCAAAAACAATCTTCTGAAAGTCCGACCTCTGAATTCGCTCAAAATTTACCTAAGGAGACAGCTACCTCCCTGAGTTCGACCTTGGGCTTGCCCAAGTAAAATAAATCTACCACTCGTGATTAACTCATCATTAATTAAAGTGGTTTTTGATCAGTCTGTTTCTACCTGACTACAACGAACGACAAGATATTTATTTTAATCATTAGTTTGATTGAATTAACAAGGGTAGAGTCAGTCTTTTCACCTCACACATTGCAATTACATACATTATGTGTCCAACTGCAAGTACAATATATTGATCATGGATCCAATCCATGATGTTTTACAGATCATCATCAATTATATTTTCAAGCGGGTTTAATGAAGGATTGTCTGAAATAAGAAATTTGCATATATATATATATATATATATGTATGTATATGTATGTATGTATCTATTACTTTGATTTAAGAATTTTTAAATCAAAGTTGTATTGCATTTTCAACACTAAAAGTTCATTCCCTTAATCACTTTCAATGTATGAGATATACTTACCATTATATCTCATGAAGATCTGGGATCTCCTTCCTTATCTTTGTCACATCCCAATAATATGAGATTCGGTAACTCAGATAAAAAGAAATGGGAACACATTCTGTCATGCAAGTCCTACTTGCATTCCCATTTCGGTCTTTAACACCCGAGCCCACCTCCCCTAATTTGATGTTGACCCGTCGTTAATTGAGCCAACAATCAATAGGATTACAGCTCGTTATACACAATCTAGTATAACCCCAATAATATGAGGAGCCCATATTGGGGTCACTACGCATACGTCCTTACTCGTTCAATAAGCAAAGAGCCAGATCCATATGCGCTTGTATGCAGGAGCTGTCACTTCGGGCATGCATCTCCTACATACAATCCATGGCGACGTAACCCTTCACCTTGACGGGAGACCATGGATGTCACTTATGTGATCCTCCAAACTTTGTTCAAGTTCTAATTAATCATTATGGATCATATTCATTACAATTAATTCTTTCAAGGGAAATACAACTCTATTCATAATAAAGTTTTATAATTTTAATTGGATTCTAATCAATCTAATCACATTAAATCAATGATCCAATTAATATCAAACAAACATTGTTTATTGTTTCTTAAAATATGGTATTATCTCAAATACATATTATTCAAATTTTAATAATTAGAAAATACATCATTATCCCTCAAATATTATCCCTTCCTTAACCACTGTCATGACCAATACCTACGAGAATGAGACAGACCACTCACGGAGCAACCTGCTACCTCAACGCTCCCCAACTAGATGCCATATCCGCCTCAGGTCAAGATAATGCCAATTGATCTCTTTGTACTTGAGATAATAATCGGTATTTCAACCATATTTATACCATATAATAATAATCAAAACCATTTTTATTTATAGAATAAAGAAATTTGCAAAACGAATTCCAAATCCTATTCAAGCAACTTTGTTTGTTAGAAAGAATGTGTAACCAATTGTGATCTAGATCATATCTAATCAATTATTGGTTAAGGAAATTTCATTTAAGGAAATAATCATTATCAAATATTTCAAAAAAATATTTATCAGTAATTATTTCAGAATATTAACTATTAATTTCTCTAATTGATTAAATGACAATCACAAGGTTCTTGAATAGGAATGTAATTTCCAGCAGTGAGCGTCACTTACGAAAATTTGCATATCTTAATCAAGTTAAATCCAAATCATGAAAAATAAGTTTCCAACGTTTGCTAATTTGATTTTAAAATATAACACAATTTATTTCCATTCATTTTTAGACATTTCAAAACCGTAATTAACTCTTTAATTACATGAAGATTCGTCTTCCCTGAAACAGTGGATACATGTTCCCTAAAATGAACATAACTTGAGCAACCGATTTCCAAATAAAGCAAACTCAATTCCCATGTTTTCCTTATTTAATGGATAACATATCCCCGGTTATAATTTACTATTCAAATAACTTAAACTAGGATGAAAAAAATTCACAAAACTGGGATATGTGAATCAAATGCGACAAAATTTTCACAAACCCTAGTGAGCCCAAGTAATCTTAGGTTTATGGAATGTATCCAAGATCTCCTGCATATGGCTCTGATACCACTTGGAGGATATGCGAAGGTAATCACGTAAGCATGAGAATTGCATCGTATGCGATCAGGAGCTACTAGTTTCACTAGTTGCTCAAGGCACAGAATTTAAAATTTTTAATATGATGAAACAACATGATTCAAAAACACTTCTCGGATCATTTCATCTAAATCACAAATAGGTTTTAGGTTTACCACTTAAATCATGGTTTTGATCGAATCTCTAAAAATAGAGACCTCCTATCTCACGTCCATTTTGACGGAGGCAACACTTACGAGTGCGTTGATGAAACACATGCTTCTCGCAATCCATGTTGACGATCTAAGTGAGGAATCTTCTGATCTTGTCACACGAGATCCGATATATTCTTTACGAGCATAGTGTGATGAATGTTGATTTTATCATATTAATTTCCAAATATTAAGCCCCTAGCTTAAATTAGTTTAATAAAAATCAAATAAATCATTGTATATATCTGAGTCTTGAAATAAATTAAAAATAAAAAAATAACAAAGGCGAAAATTGTAGTGTTTTTATACCTTTAAAAAAGATCAGAAAAATATTACTCCCTTTATTTGACCTCCTTTATGTTTTTGGTCAGCATGAAACTTGTAGATCTCATCGAGATCTACAACTTTCATCTTTGAGTTTTTCCAAATTCGGCCTTTTTCTTCTGCTTTTTGTGATTTTTCTTCTTAATAACCTGATTGGCCAATTGGATCCTTCTGGTTGAGCCACGTAGCCCGCTATCCTTACATCCCCAGACTCTCTTTTTCCTCGTTCGATCACCTTCTGGAGATTCAATCCATGCTGCCCACTCCAGCTTTATCTTCCACCCTTCGATCAGCCATCAAACTACATCACGGACGTCCGCCTCTGCCTTCCTCTCCACATGCCACATGTCGCCCTCCAACACCGCTCGATATCCGGCACAATGCTTCAATCTCAACCATCGTCCTCTGCATCTTTCTCAGCCCTACGATCGAGTCTATATCATATGTGGATCGCTCATTTCCGCCCACTTCCACTGGCAACCTTGTCTCGCTCTCAGTCATAGGATGTGCCATGATCGATTAGATCAGGGCCAAATATGCATGCCAACCTCTCTCCTATTGGATTGCGAGATCCAACGGAGGAGACCTCATCTCATTCCTCTAGCCCCATTCTCTCACTCACGATCTCAACTTTGCGTGCCTCACCCCTTCTTATTTGTTCCCCCTCTTTGACATCTCCCTCGTCTCCATGACCAGGCCAAGTCAAAGCCTATTTGGTCCTCTTCCTCGTGGAACTATTAGCTACCCACATCTCCCTCCCTCTTGCTCCACATCTCCCACTCAACCCATGACGTCCACCACCGGATCTCCCAACACTCCCCTTTAAATAACCCATCGTCGTTGCCATTATTCCTTGTCCACCTTTACATACGGCTTTTCCTAGCATCTCTCTGCCTCCCCGTGAAAGGATGAGGTCAGATCGATGGTGCAAAGACGGCTTAGCCTCCAGTGTCGA
Organism: Ottelia alismoides; assembly: GCA_037367405.1. Classification (NCBI taxonomy): domain Eukaryota; kingdom Viridiplantae; phylum Streptophyta; class Magnoliopsida; order Alismatales; family Hydrocharitaceae; genus Ottelia; species Ottelia alismoides. The sequence continues at coordinate 338,479 of JAZKJV010009692.1, read as the reverse complement.
CCCATATCCATGGTAGGCTTTGCCTCTGACTTCCACCTGCCGATGAGCTGCTCCCCTTGGCCAAAGGAGTACAATGATGACTCGAGATCTTCCTAGGAGCTCAATCCTTGGCCCAACATCTTCCATTCCTCTAGGTAAGGTTCTTAATCTCCCTTTCATTTTTCCCTCAATTTCTCATAATTAATTTGACCGTTCTCTGCACATTCACCCTCATTTGACCCTATACTTAGCTTCGCATATCATCAACCATCCTTGCACATGCCTTCACTCGCCTTCTCCCCTTCTCCATCACATGAACGCCTCCAACCCAACCCCTCTCCAGTTCGCTGGAAAGGGAGCTCATGTCTCCCATCCCTCCACTCACACGAGACCTCACAATACCCACTTCATCTCGCACAATCATGCTTTAACTGTTGGACTAACTAACACAGGTATTGCTTAATTGGTCATAGCTATCGCTGAGATGGATTTCAGACTCTTTCATCTCCAGCGATCTCATGCTACTAACACCATCCAGACTGCCTTGGGTGTTCATAGATGTCGGAGCTTCATCACCAACCCCTCAAGTTCCTTCAGTGAACTTCTGACGTCTTTCCATGGTCGAGCGGAGCTTTTGTAGCTTCGTCAGAGACCTGATCTCATCGCCAGCTTCGTGGACTAAGAGAAGAGATAGATCGAACATGTGTCATTGGATGGAACCCCCTCGATGCTCATCCAACGAACCCTATTTAGCGACATCACCTCTCCCATGCACTTACAACCACCGTCCAATCTTCGTGATCAAGTGGTTCACAGGAGACAGGTCACCACCTCCGAGCCTCCATTCCGAGCTCCCAAGATCGGAGAGCCTGATCCACATTCGAGTCTAATACGACTTCCGAGCCTCCCGTCATGTGCTCACATCACGTGAGCACGAGGGATTTTGCTGGAGTGCCCCGCCAAGTTTTTCAAATTGTAAACATGTCCAATAAGCATGTGCATATCATGTGGGTAAATTATAGGAAAGGACTCACGAGTTACTTTTTTGCATTCAAGTCCGTCTAGGGACCTGTTTCTATTGTTTTCCTATTTAATTCCATGTTTTCTTTTCATTTTTGCCCTAGACTCTCTGTTGCATATCTTGAGCATCCAAGATCCATTTTAGTGGATTTCAGTCTCTTTCAAAGCATGTTTCATAGACATTTTAATGGCATGATTTGATTTCCGATTTGACACTTTGACTCCAAATGATTAAATCTAATTACGTAGTGTCACATACGTAATGATTTGTATGCCATTAATTACACTTGTCTATGAAAATTGCTTTGTAAATCTCTTTTAAAATTAATCACTGATTAATAGCTTATTGATTCAATCTAATTAGGGTATAATTGCATAATTGTAAACCTACATCATTTTGCATTATAAAAATAAAACAAAATTGTTTGCTTCATATTTTATTTTTCATCATTTGTCTTTCTATGTGTTGACCTATGAACTTGTAATCAAACACTTATTTTGAATATCAGTAGTCTAAACACGTACTTAAGAGGTTGATGTCCCTGATCTCAACTTTGGGCTTGCCCAAGTAAAATAAATTATACTGCTTTGTTTTTCTTGACAGATTCATAAGCGGTTTTTGATCGATCTGAGTTTAACCACCACAACGCATTAAAACAACATAATTAAGTGGTTGAATTCTCGGTTTATCAAATGGCATCGTTGTCGGGGATAGGGCTCATCTTTTATGTAATTTAGATTTTTAATATTTAATAAGTGACAATTTCTAACATATAGGTCGTGTTGCTATTTTCCTTGCATTGTTGATGATATTATGAATATCTATCGAACGATTGCTTTCTGTGGTAGGGTCCCTTGGCAATCAAGGAGGCAATGAGTAGGAGCTCCTGCTGTGAGGAGCCGCAGAAGCAACTATTGGAGAAAATTGAAGATAATTATTATCTCATATTTTATTTCATGCATTTCATGTAAATAATCGTCTTTACAGTGGTCTTTGTTTGAAGACTTGCGATTGCAAATAAATGATGGCAATTGTGGTTGTGTCAGGATTGCCCCACTTGAGTGTCGAGCTAGGACCAGGGACGTAACTCTTCGAGCTATGTCACATTTTTATCTTATATGTTTGATCGTAGGTAGGATACACATTAATTTGAGATGCATGTATACATCGCTTCACTTAGCCAAAAATTAAATATGTTCTTTCACTCTAATAGAAGCATATTAGGTGTGTATTTCATCGACTTGCATACATCAAGTTCTTGTTTATTATTCAGTCTTGTTTTCACAAAGATAGTTAAAGGCATTGTGTTCTTTAGGATTAATGGAAATTGGGAACGAGTGGTATATGATGTTTGATTGATTTATGCTATCATTAAATCAGTGATAACCTTAAAGATAAATATTGAGACTATTAATGCAAGTTGACTAATAAAATGGAGTAAAAATCATGTTTTGGGAGAGCAACACCCTTGTTTACGTAGGATATTTTCGATTTCATACATCATTAAGCCTAGCATAAATTAGAATGTTTTTTATCACTAATAAAAATGAAAATATAATTAATTAAAATCTGTTGTTTCACGTGTGAGTTGACGAATCAATGTTATTGATTACTTGATTGAGCCTTGATTTAAAAAAACTCTCCCCTAGACCATAGGTGCTCCATTTATCTCCATAGATTCATTCGCTCACTTGTAGATTCACCCAAACTTCTTTGTTCCCCTCATGTCTACCCAACATCATTTATCGATCTCTTTACTTAAGCTATTCTCAGCCTAAGTATAGGGGGCCTGAGTCCTCGTAAATTTCATGACTCATTTATCCTTCTCTCTGATACTTAGATTATTTCTAACCGGGGGTGTCCTCCTTAGTTCTTGTATTCTTCCATATATCTTAACTTTAGCTATGGCTTTGTGTCACAAAGTGCTATGAGGACATAACAAAATTTAAGTATATGGGGTATAGCGTATATACAATATATATGTACTTTAGCCTTAGCTCTATTTTTGAAAAATTTTGAAAATTTTAAAACTTTTTTGGGCTAGAGTATGATCTATTGAACTTTGTTGGACAAAATGTTTGAAAAAAATTCTTTATTATGTTACATTATTTTTAAGACAATATCTTGAAAATGGTTTGAAAAATGAGTTTTACTTGTTCTGAAAAATCATTTAAAAAATGTTTAAAAAATCTTTTTATGTGACATTGTTTTGAAAATGTTCAAAAAAATTTTCAAAAAGAAGTGTTAAATGAGTCTAACTTGAGTTTGTAAATATTATTTCAAAAAAAAAGTATTAGAAAATGACAAGCATGAAAGAGTTGGTTTAAATCCCTGTTCTTTTAACTTTCACATAGGATCAATAAAGTCCATGAATACTTGGTTTGAGAGGTCTTGAGATTTTAAGTTAACTAGCCTTAGTTATCAGGGTCTTTGACTTAATTATCCACATTTCCCTAGTTTATCATATTTGAGTGCTAGATTGCGTGATTAATCTCTAACCTTAAGAATATGATCAGCACTTCACATACACAACTATGGTTATGACGAGAGGACTTGTAATTTCACTTGAGGTACGAGGATGAGGGATTTGTGTTCGGACTCTAATGATGCTCGAAGATGGGATATAATCATTGAAGGCTTCATGAAACTTGAGTGTCAGCACTTTTAGCCAGTATGAGAACATGTTTTGGTACTAATCTCTTGATATTTACCTAAGTGCCAAGGTTTGATAGAATAAAATTTTTGATCAATGTGTGCCAACTCTTGGTAATAGCAGTGGATCTATCCAAAAACAAAGCAAAGAAATACAAATATTGAAAAAGCTCTCACCCTACAAGTCAAATATCAAAGAGCTTCCACCAAAGGCGAGTGCCCCAACCACTTTAAAATGTTCACTTGGATCACCACTATTAGGACTAGGAGTCGGGCTTGCACCAAAAAAAGGGCTCTGCATTCTAAATGCTACAAGTCTAGGTGTAGAAGGTATAATAGATACTAAAAAGAGGTACACCCCGATGTATTCCCAAGAAAAAAGTGCTGATGACTCCAACTTCTCTTGATGGACGCATTGATTAACACCAAAAATATGCATTTAGTTAAAAAGGCACTCGAGCGGATCCTTGTTCCAATGAGAGGGAGAGAAGAAATGACACACTCCTATGCCTTCCATCAACTAGCTTGCCACCTACACTTCTATGTCTGATAACTAAAGCGACGGTGGATTGATTGCAATATTTGGTTTATTCCTTAGTGTTGAGGATTGGGTCCTTAAGAGAATTTCTTGGACTGGGACCTTGGATGACGTTGTGACTCTACTCTTGTAACTACAGTCAACACTAAATTTCATATCCTTTTTTTATATGTATACAAGAGAGAGTCTGATAAAAAAGAGAAATTTAATACCTCTTGATTAAGGTAAGGATCAAATCTGAAATTTTGGATCTATTAAATCAAGAGTTCTTGAATGGACCAGATCATGTATTCACTTGCACAATCGGAGGTTAATCCAACTCATTCATTTTTGAGATGCTCGGGGACGAGCATAGTTTAAGTATAGGGAGGTGATGAACTTCGATTTCATCATGTTAAGTTTCCCATATTAACCACCTTGCTTAAATTATTGTTAATAAAATCCAGATTAAATGTTGTATATCTCCGAGTCTTAGAATAAAATAAAAATACCAAAAAAATAACGAAGGCAAAAATTGTAGTGTTTTTATACCTTTTAAAATGCTCACAAAAATATTCCTCCCTATATTTGACCTCCTTTGCATTTTTGGTCAACATGAGACTTGTAGTCCCACCTAGATGTACAACTTTCATGTTTTGTGTTTTTCCAAATTTAACCTTTTTCTTCTACTTTTTCGTGATTTTTCTTCTGAATAACCTGATTGGGCCAGTGGATCCTTCTGGTTGAGCCACATGGCCCACTGTCCTTGCATCCCCCACCTCTCTTTTCTCTCGTTCGATCGTCTTCTAGAAATTCAATCCACGCCGCCCGCTCCAGCTTTATCTTCCACCCTTCGATCGACCATCAAACCGCATCACGGAAGTCCGCCTCTGCCCGCCTCTCCTCATGCCACGTTTCACCCTCCAGTGCTACTCAATCTCCACCACAACGCTTCCATCTCTGTCACTGGCCTCCGTATCTTTCTCAGCTTTACGATCAAGTCCAGATCACATCTGAATCGCTCATTTCTGCCCTCTTCCACTAGCGACATGTGTATCACCCTCAGCCATAGGATGCTCCCTGATTGATTAGATCAGGGTCGTATCTCCACGCACACCTCTCATCCGTTGGATCGCAAGATCCAACGGTGGAGACCTCGTCTCCTTCCTCGAGCCCCACTCTCTTGCCTACGATCTCAACTTCGTGTGCTTCACACCCTTCCCATTATCACCACCTCTTCAACTAAAGGATATTGTGAATCCTTAAGCGCATCACGGAAGCGTGTTGATTGCATCGTATGCAATCGGAGCAACTACTCGTACTAGATGCTAGATGCGGCAGAAATTAAAATACTTAAATCTAAAGATGAAACCACATGATCACGAGAACACTTCTCGGATCGTTTCATCAAACTACAACTATAAGGAATACCTCTTGGAGCGTGGTTGTGATCGCAAGATCCCAAACTAGAGATCCTCCTATCTCAAGTCCGATCCACGAAGAACACACTTGCGGACACGATGATGAGTCGCGTCCGTCCCGCAATCCTCGATGAAGAACCAAGCTATGGGTCCCCTGATTTCGTCAAACGAAATCCGCCGTCCTCCTTTAGAGTAAGCAACTCCAAAGAAGAAGGAGATCCTCAAGTCGTCGAAGGTGAAGGCACGATGCTCTCCTCCTCAATACAAAAAATGGACGGCCACTTCAAATTGAGAGAGAGAGAGCCTAGACGAGAATGAGAGAGAGAGTAGTAGTCTTCTAAAACTCTTAATGATGTACTTAGAAAGACTAGCCTAGCCCTCCTTTTATATTAGTTTAGGATCCAATGGATCTCAATCCATGGGACACATAGATCCAACGGCCATGCTTGGTCTATGCAAAATCAATGGCTATGATTGTTGTTGGCTTAAAACCAACAACATTAATTATAATTAAATTAAATATATGTTGCAACATTATCAACACAATTTAAATCAACATAAATTAATTTGTCAAGAGATAATGTGATAATAAAAAGAGGAGGCAACCAACCACCCTAAATCATAGGGTGTGTCACGTATGAATAAGTCATAGGTAACACCACCTTTTATTTAGGTGGTAATTTTGTCTCCTTTTTATTTTATCTTATTATCTCTATTATTGCAATAATATCCACCAAATTAATTCCAAATTAATTTGTGAATATTTCAATCATGCCATCGAAAACTATGTGAATCAAATTCACAACCCAAACTAATTTGTAAATTACATTTCCTGTTAATTAATAAATGTGAATCCAATCCACATTTAATAATTAACAAATGCTATTTACGAAAATTCTCTCTCTTTGATATGTATATTCTAAATCATATTTATAATACAAATATCATGGATAGTATTATCCACATTCTCTAATCCTTGGTAATTAAATCCTATTTAATTATCTTGGAAAATTATTCTCACAATATGAATCCCATTCATATTATGCTTGATAATTAAATCTCATTGAATCATCAAGTCCTTCTTGCTTGGATATGCATTTCATCAAATGAATTATTCTCGAACCCTTTCAAGAATAATTTGCTTTCTCCGTGGATACTTGGAGATAAGGACAGGGAGATTGTATATTTCCATGTATAGTTACTTGGATATTGAGATCTTATCTCAAATCCAGATCTTACGAACCTCCCATAGATGCTTTATAAAATCAAGACCGCAATATAATCTTCTCATTGAAACTGAATCTCATTCAGACCAATGTCCAACTCTTGGACTAAGATCAGATTGCTTCTCTACTGGAAGGAGTCACTAAAATCCAGACTTGTTTCATCACTCCCTCGGAATGGAAGCGTCATGGATATACAATCGTTTTATTATCACATCACCATCAAGTATTCCCAATACCTGTACATCCTGCATACTGGAAGACCCAAGGTCAACCCGAAGATCAAGATCAATTTTACACTGTCTTCTTTAGGGCTTGATCACTAAGTTTCTCAATCTTGGTCATTGGGAGTTGGTATCGATCATATGCTTTCCCAGTGCATATATCTTCCATATTCATGTCATGTTCATATTCATGTCATTCTTCCAAAGAACGACGACCATGCATTGAATTTTATTCATGTCATGCTTCCAAAGCACGACGACCATGCATTGAATTTTATCGATCCTAATACCTCATGACTGAGATCATGTCTTCCAGTTCATAAGTGAACCTGTATGATCCCATTGAGAGATCATATTACTCATATGCCCTTATATGCACACCAGCCCGTCGGTATATAGACCTTGGTTAGGCCATCAACCTATCGGTCTACCAAATGTACATACTCGGACATATAGCAATACATCTGTCACCGGTCAGAGGATGCATGCCTATGTTGTGACAGCATTCAACATAGGACTTAGGTTATCTCGGTCTCGTTAAGTCAACCCATTGACTTAACTAATCTGACACCTCCGAATCACTATTCCCATGCAGAGGACCTGCATCAAGAGGTCGATCAGATATCAACCTATTTGAGAAAAGATTGCCATCTCCTACTCATGCTGGAGATCATCTCTTAACAATCATTTGATGGTGCTTGATGAGTCCTCTATCTAACTCCTTAGATATTCATTCAAACACCATCCTCTACGATTCATTTAATGAATCAACAGCTATATGATCATCAAGATGGCCATGCTACATAACCCTAATTGGATAGAGGGATCTTATAGTGCATTCATTCATTTAATTTCAGAAAGGGAGTGAAACATCAATAACTTTTATTGATAAACATAAATATTACAATAACATTTATTGTAAGAATGGTTCACCCAGGGCTCATATGTCTAAAAATCTCCCACTAGCCCTCAGAACCATTCAGGTAAAATCCGTAAAGCCATACTCATTACATGCTGGTCAAAAAACTTCTGTGTCAGAGGTTTGGTAAGAGGATCAGCAATGTTGTCTGCAGAGGCCGCCTTGGTGATGACGATATCACCACGCTTTTGAATCTCCCGAATGATGTGGTATTTCCTTTCCACGTTCTTGCTCTTCTGATGGCATCTGGGTTCCTTTGCCTAGGCAATGGATCCAGTGTTATCGCAGAGTAACGGGATGGGAGGATCAGAGGAAACTACGCTAAGCTCCAAGATGAACTTGCGCAACCACACCGCCTCCTTTGCAGCATCCGATGCTGTAATGTATTCGGCTTCGGTTGTTGAATCTGTCGTAGTGTCCTGCTTCTTGCTTCTCCAGCTCACAGCACCGCCATTCAACAGGAATACGAACCCTGATGTCGACTTTCGATCATCAATATTCGATTGGAAGTCTGAATCTGTATATCCCAAGACTTGGAGATCACCATCCCCATAGACCAAGATGTAATCTTGCATCCGTCTCAGATATTTGAATATGTTCTTTACTGCATTCCAGTGTTTCTCTCCATAGCAGGATTGGTAACGACTTACCACTCCCACTGCATGGCAGATGTCTGGCCTAGTACACATCATGGCATACGCCAAGCTTCCTATGGCTGATGCGTAAGGGCATCCAGCCATGGCCTTCTTTTCCTCAACACTAGCCATCCCTTTGGACAGATGGAAGCCATGTCCTAATGGGAGGAATCCTTTCTTTGAACTATCCATACGGAATTGTTTAAGAATCTTCTTTATGTATCCATGTTGTGATAATCCAAGTATTCTCTTTTCTCAGTTTCTGAACAACTTCAGGCCTAAGATGTAAGAGGCTTCTCCAAGATTTTTCATCTCGAAGGTATGGGATAGCCAAATTTTCACACTGGTCATCATTCTTGTATCATTCCCAATGATAAGGATATCATCTACATAAAGCACAATGAACATAATGGATCTCCCACTAAACTTCTTGTACACACAAGGTTCATCAGGATTCTGCACAAAATCATAACCCTTTATGGTTTCGTCAAATCTGATGTTCCAGCTACGAGAAGCTTGTTTGAGCCCATAGATGGATTTCTTCAGCTTGCATACTTTACCATCCTCAACTATGAAGCCCTGGAGCTTCTCCATATAGATATCGTCCTCGAGTTATCCATTGAGGAAAGCTGTCTTGACGTCCATCTGCTAGATGTCATAGTCAAGAGATGCAGTTATAGCTAGCAGTGTCCTGATGGATTTATGCATAAGCACAGGAGAGAACGTCTCATCGTAGTCGATGCCTTATCTCTGTGTATAGCCCTTGGCTACGATCCGTGCCTTGAAAGTCTCTACTTTCCCATCAGGTCCCCTTTTTCTCTTGAAGATCCATTTACACCCAATGGGTTTTACCCCTTTAGGTGGATCCTCTAGGGTCCATACACCATTCTTATGCATGGAGTCAATCTCTGACTTCATTGCTAGCATCCATCTATCTATGTCATGATCTGCGAGAGCTTCATCAAATGAAGAAGGATCAATGTCATTCTCACCTGACACATGAAATCCATACCTTTTAGGTGGTGCAACCACCCTTGAACTCCTTCGAAGAGGTATGGGTGATTCATCTTTATTTATCTCTTTAGTTTCTGGTTCAGGAATCTCAGAATCCTCATGGGATTCAATGAGTTCCTCTACTTCATTTCTGTCTTGACCTTTTGGGAAATCTTCCTCCAGAAATTTCGCATCCCTACAGACAAAAACCATTTGGGTTTCAGGGTCATAAAGTTGGTATCCAATACTATCTTTAACGTTCCCAATGAAGTAGCACTCACGAGTGTGAGATTCTCGCTTACTTGCGTCCACATTCTTCGCATGGACCAAGCGTCCCCAAACCCTCAAGTGATTAACATTAGATTTGGTTCCATACCAGAGCTCGTGAGGAGTCTTGGGAACAGACTTGCTAGGAATCTTATTCAGGAAATATACTGCAGTCTCTACTGCATATCCCCATAAACTAAGAGGTAAATGTGCTTTGCTCGTCATTGAAGGGACCATGTCCATGATGGTCCTATTGCGTCTTTCAGCAACACCATAAAGTTGGGGAGTTCCAGGGGGAGTGAGATTGTAGACAATTCCATTCTCTTTAAGATATTTCTTGAATTCATCTGAGAGGTACTCACCACCTCGGTCAGATCGAATCTGTTTGATCTTCCTATTGGTTTGGTTCTCAACCAAAGCCTTAAACTCTTTGAACTTTTCAAACATTTCAGATTTATGACGTAATAGGAAGATAAATCCGTATCGCGAATGGTCATCAATAAACGTCAAATAATATCGATATCCATTTCTAGTCACGGTACTGAAGGGACCGCATACATCAGTATGTATTAGGTCAAGAATACCTTCACATCTCGTAACCTTGTTACGGAAAGGCATCCTGATCATTTCACCTCGAATGTAATGTTCACCGTTAGGTAAAGATTGAACCAAGAGAAAATCTAAAGGTCCATCCTTTATCAATCGATTGATCATATCAACAGATAAGTGACCAAGCCTTTGATGCTAAATCATATTCGGATGATTTCCATTCTCCCTGAATCTCTTAATGTTTTTATTATCAGTGGTAGTGACATTTATGACACATTCATCAATGCACAATTCATAGAGTCCACCAGACATCAGAACACCTTCCGTAATAAATTTATCATAATGATTAATGACTAACTTATTACATAACAGGAAGGACTATCCATGTCTAACAAGCTTAGATACAAATATCAAATTCTTTCTAACTTCAGGTACATAAAGATACTCTTGAAGTACTAGGACTCGACCACTAGATAACGATAGTCGGCACGTCTCGATGGCGACTGCAGCAACACTTGCATCCGATCCCATCTGGATAACTATCTCCCCTTGCTCCAGATTCCTAGTTTCTTGAAACAAATGCAACGAATTGCATACATGAACAGAAGCGCTAGAATCTATAACCCAACTTCCTTCTCGTCCAACGAGAAAGCTAGTTTCAATGATGAAAGTAGATTTCATACCTGCTGGGGCTTTACCTTTGTCAGTAGACTTCAGGTAATCTGGGAAATTACGCCACCAGTGCCCCGACTTCTTGCAGTGGTGACAGACATCGGACTTTTTTCGATGTCATCAATGTAGAAGCACTAGAATATGAACCAACTCCTCGATTCTTCATCTTTCTCTTTTGGGCCGGACCCTTCCGAGAACCTTGCTTCCGCTCGCGCTTTCCTCTCACTTGTACCACCATTGCACTAGTAGAGGTGTTGTCCTTCTTCATGAGGTCTTCTGCAGACTTCAATGCGGCTAACATCCCATCATTAGTGAAGTCGCCTTTGTTCATGTGGTAAGACACAACAAAGTTGTTGAATGACTTAGGGAGCGACAAGAGAATGAAATTAGCTTGCATTTCAGAATCCAAGTAGGCTCCCAAGGTTTCCAGCTCAGAGAGGTACCCAAACATTTTGAGTATGTGTTCTCTGACAGTGGTCCCTTCCTGCATCTTGCAGCGAATAAGCTCTTTCATCACATTGTAACGCTGTGTACGGTTTATGTCACCGAACATCTCCTTCAGCTTCAGCATAATCTCTTGGAAATGGTTCATTTCCACATGTTGCTTCTGAAGCACATTGGATAATGACCCAAGGATGTAACACCTTACCAGATTATGGTCAAAATCATATTTCTCACTATATGATTTATCTTCCGCAGTCTTAGGGTTTGCTATCTTGTCCTTGGTCAGCACATAAGAGACGCGCTCCGCGGATAGGACAAGATCCAAATTTCGGATCCAATTCGAATAATTTGGTCCGGTCAACTGGTTGACCTCCAGGAGCCTGGTAAGTGGTTTCATGGACTTCATTTTCTAAAATTAAGAATGCACTATATTAGAATATATAAATAATTATATATTCATTTTTAAGAAATTTGATTAAGGCATTTTAAATCAAATTTGTCTTGCCATGTCAACTTTGAAAGATCATTCCCTTATTTTTCTTTCAAAGTAAGAGAGACACTTACCGCTATATCTCAAGCAAGATCTGGGATCTCCTCTCTATCCTTATCACATCCCAATAATATGAGAACCTTTAACTCGAATAAGAGAAGAGAGAACACATTCCGCCTTGCAAGTCCAACTTGCATTTCCCAATTCGCTCTTTAACACCGAGGCCCACCACCCCTAATATGATGTTGACCCGTTGTTAATTGAACCAACCGTCAACAGGCTTAAAACTCTCTATACGCAATCCAACACGCCCCAATAATATGAGGACCCGATATTGGGGTCACTATGTATACGGCCTTACTATTTCGTGAAGCAAAAAATCCGATCCAATTAAATTATATACAAGATCTGTCACTTCGGACATGCGTCTCCTATACACAACAACTGGCGACGGAATCCTCTGCCTTGAGGGAAGACCATGGATGTCACTTATGTGATCCTCCATCTCATATTCAAATTGAATAATTAATTATCGTGAATCATGTTCACATAATTAACTCTTCCAAGGGAAATACACATCTATTCATAATAGAGTGTTAATTAGATATAATTAATTTAATCACATTAAATTAATCATTAATCCAATCATCAATCAACAAACTTGATTATTACTTGAATAGTTGGTATAATCTCAAAGTACATATTATTCGAATTTTAATAATTAGAAAAATACACATTGACGTTCTCAGGTATTATCCAATCCCTACCCGTTGTCATGTCCAGTACCGACGAGAGTAGGACGAACCACATACGTTGCAACCCGCGACCCCAATTCTCTCCGACTATGCACCATATCCACCTCAGGAAAGGGTACTACCAGATAGATCATCATGTACTTTGAGATGCTCATCGGTTTTTCAACCGAAATTATACCATATAATATACATCAAAACAATTTTGATTATATTATAAGGTGATTTGCTAAACAAATCCCCAATCCTATTCAAGCAAGAGGGTCTTTCATGTAAAAGTTTTCCTACAACTATTGTAGGATAAACTAAGGTTTTTTCATGAAAATCAATGTTTGTTGATGAACTAATGATCAAGATCAATTATCTCATCATCGTGGTTTGGGCAAATATCATTCATTGAAATAATTATCTCTTTAAATATTTCACAAATATTCATCACTAGATATTTCCAAAAATTAACAATTAATTTTCATCAACATATTTGAATGACTTATCACAAGTTTCATGATCAAAGATATTAATTTCCAGCAGTGACCCCCAATCACTAAAATTAACTTATCTTGATCAATTTAAATACAAAAATGCAAACTCAGTTTTCTAAGATTGCCTATTTGATTTATTAAATAACCCAAGTGATGATTCATGCATTTCGAGGCTGATCAAAGCAGTAATTAACTCATTAATCACGTTCAGATCCGCAGTTCCCGCAATAGTGAATATATGCATATTCAAAAGACCATATCTTGAGCAAATGAAGTCCAAATTTCACAAACTCATATCCTATAGTTTCCTTATTTAATGGGGAACAAAATCCAATTGAAAATTTCGTGTTTAAATAATTTAAACAGTGCCGAAAAATTCAATTATACAGAGGTGCGAAAATTGAAATGCAGTAAAAATTTCGCAACTCTTTCAAGCCCAAGTCGTCCTAGGTCTATGGATCATATCCAAAACCTTATTCGACCTATGGCTCTGATACCACTTAAAGGATACTGTGAATCCTTAAGCGCATCATGGAAGCGTGTTGATTGCATCATATGCAATCGGAGCAACTAGTCGTACTAGATGCTAGATGCGGCGGAAATTAAAATTTTAAATCTAAAGATGAAATCACATGATCACGAGAACACTTCTCGGATCGTTTCATCAAACCACTAGTATAAGGAATACCTCTTGGAGCGTGGCTGTGATCGCAAGATCCCAAACTAGAGATCCTCCTGTGTCAATTCCGATCCACGAAGAATGCACTTGCGGGCACGATGATGAGTCGTGTCCGTCCCGCAATCCTCGGTGAAGATCCAAGCAATGGGTCCCCTGATTTCGTCAAACGAAATCCGTCGTCCTCCTTTAGAGTAAGCAACTCCAAAGAAGAAGGAGATCCTCGAGTCATCGAAGGCGAAGGCACGATGCTCTCCTCCTCAATACACAAAGTGGACGACCACTTCAAATTGAGAGAGATAGCCTAGACGAGAATGTGTGAGAGAGAGAGAGTAGTAGTCTTCTACAACTCTTAATGATGTACTTTGAAAGGCTAGCCTAGCCCTCCTTTTATATTAGTTTAGGATCCAATGGATCTCAATCCATGGGACAGAAGATCCAACGGCCATGCTTGGTCCATGTAAAATCAATGGCTATGACTGTTGTGGGCTTAAAACCAACAACATTAATTTATAATTAAATTAAATATATGTTGCAACATTATCAACATAATTTAAATAAACATAAATTTTTTTTTAAAGAGATAATGTGATAATAAAAAGAGGGGGCAACCAACCACCCTAAATCATAGGGGGCGTCACCTATGAATAAGTCATAGGTGACGCCACCTTTTATTTAGGTGGTAATTTTGTCTCCTTTTTATTTTATCTTATTATCTCTATTATTGCAATCATATCCACCAAATTATTCCAAATTAATTTGTGAATATTTCAATCATGCCATCGAAAAATATGTGAATCAAATTCACAACCCAAACTAATTTTTAAATTACATTTCCATAAATAAATGTGAATCCAATCCACATTTAATAATTAACTAATGCTATTTACGAAAATTCTCACTCTTTGATATGTATATTACAAATCATGTTTATAAAACAAATATCATGGATAGTATTATCCACATTCTCTAATCCTTGATAATTAAATCCTATTTATCTATCTTGGACAATTATTCTCACAATATGAATCCCATTCATATTATGTTTGATAATTAAATCTCATTTAATCATCGAGTCCTTCTTGCTTGGATATGCATTTCATCAAATGAATTATTCTTGAGCCCTTTCAAGAATAATGTGCTTTCTCCGCAGATACTTGGAGATAAGGACAGGGCGATTGTATTATTCCACGTATAGTGACTTGGATATTGAGATCTTATCTCAAATCCAGATCTTATGAACCTCCATAGATGCTTGATTAAATCAAGATCACAAATCTAATCTTCTCATTGAAACTGAATCTCATTGAGACCAATGTCCAACTCTTGGACTAAGATCAGATTGCTTCTCTACTGTAAGCAGTCACTAAGATCCAGACATGTTTCATCACTCCCTCGGAATGGAAGCGTCATGGATATACAATCGTTTTATGATCACATCACCCTCAGGTAATCCCATTACCTGTACATCCTGCATACTGGAAGACCCATGGTCAATCCGAAGATCAAGATCATTTTTACATTATCTTCTTCAGGGTTTGATCACTAAGTTTCTCAATCTTGGTCATTGGGAGTTGGTATCGATCATATGCTTTCCCAAAGCATAAATCATACCTTCAAATTCATGTCATGCTTCCAAAGCACGACGACCATGCATGGAATTTGATCGGTCCCAATACCTCATGAGTGAGATCATGTCTTCCGGTTCATAAGTGAACATGTATGATCCCTTTGAGAGATCGTATTGCTCATATGCCCTTATATGTACAACAGCTCGCCGGTGTATAGACCTTGGTTAGGCCATCAACCTATCGGTCTGCCAAATGTACATACTCGGACATATAGCAATACATCTGTCTCTGGTCAGAGGATGCATGCCTATGCTGTGACAACATTCAACATAGGACTTAGGTTATCTCGATCTCGTTAAGTCAACCCATTGACTTAACTAATCTGACACCTCTGAATCACTATTCCCATGCAGAGGACCTGCATCAAGAGGTCGGTCAGATATCAGCCTATGTGAGAAAGGATTGCCATCTCCTCCTCAGGCTGGAGATCATCTCTTAATAATCATTTGACGGTGCTTGATGAGTCCTCTATCTAACTCCTTAGATATTCATTCAAACACCAGCCTCTATGATTCATTTAATGAATCAACAACTATATGATCATCAAGATGGCCATGGTACATAATCCTAATTGTACAGAGGGACCTTATAGTGCATTCATTCATTTAATTTCAGAAAGGGAGTGAAACATCAATAACTTTTATTGATAAACATAAATATTACAATAACATTTCTTATAAGAATGGTTCGCCCATGGCTCATATGTCTAACATCAACATCTCCCTCGTCTCCATGACCATGCCCAGTCAAAGAATATTAATCTCTCTTCCTCACTGAACCATTAGCTACCCACATCTCCCCCTATCGCTCCACATCTCCCCCCTCAACCCACGACGTCCACCACTATATCTTCCTAACCTCCCCCTTCAAATAACTAATCGCTGCCGCAATTCCTCCTCGTCCACCTTTATGTGGGGCTTTGCCCAACATCTCTCCGCCTCCACATGATAGGGGGAGGTCGGATCAATGATGCAAAGATAGCTTAGCCTCCGGTGTCAACCCATAGCCATGGTAGGCTATGCCTCTGGCTTCCACCTGCCGGCGAGCTGCTCACCGTGGCCACAGGAGTTCAACGATGACCTGAGCTCCACCTAGGAGCTCAAGACAAGGCCCAATATCTGTCGTTCCTCCAAGTATGCTTCTTAATCTCCCTTTGCTTTTTCCCTTAATTTCTCATAATTAATTCATCCTTTCTTTGTACATTCAGCCTCATTTAACCCTGTACTAAGATTCGCTTATCATCAACCATCCTCGCCCATGCCTTCACTCACCTTCTCCTCTTATTAATCGCCTAAACACCTCCGACCCAACCCCTCTATAGTTCGCAAGAGAGGGAGATCAGGTCTCCCATCCCTCCACTCGCGTGATACCTCACATCACCCACTTCACTTCGCACAATCAAGCTTCAGCTATTGGACTAACCAACGCAGTTATTGCTTGAATGGTCAGAGCTCTCATTGGGGCAGATTTCAAGATCTTTCATCGCTAGTGATCTCATGCCGCTGCCACCATCCAGACCTCCCTCGGTGTTCGGAGACGTCGAAGCTTCATCGCCAACCCCTCAAGTTCCTTCACATAGCTTTTGATTTCTTGTCACAGTCAGGCGGAGCTTTAGTGGCTTAGCCGGATACCTGATCTCGTCGCCAGCTATGTAGAGGAGGAGAAGAGCCAGATCGTACAAGTGTCATTGGATGGCACCCTCCCAATGCTCATCCAACGGACCCAATTTAGCTACGTCGCCTCCCCCTTGCACTTACATTCACCATCCGATCTCCGATCAGGTGGTCCACAAGAGGCCACATCACCACCTCCGAGCCTCCAAGCTCGGAGAGCTCGAGCCATCCCCGAGCTGCCTCCGAGCCTGACGCGACATTCGAGCCTCGCCTCGTGTGTTCACATTATGTGAGCGTGGGGTATTTTATAGGGGTGCCCCGTCAAGTTCTTCAAATTGCAAAATTGTCCAATAAGCATGTGCATGCCATGCGTGCCTGGAGTTAATTGCAACCAACCATATTCAATTTTCAACGACTGCAATTTAGCCCCCACGCGTGAGGGTAAATTATAGGGAAGGCCTCGCGGGTTATTTTCTTTGCATTTAGGTCATTCATGGGACTTGTTTGTATTTTTTTCCTATTTGTTTCCATGTTTTCTTTGCATATATGTTGTTGGACTCTCTATTACATATCTTGAGCATCTGGCTCTATTTTAGTTGATTTCAGTCCTTTCAAAGCTTGTTTCATTGTCTTTTTAATAACGTGATTTGATTTTTGATTTGACGCTTACACTCTAGATGATTAAATCTACTTATGTAGTTTGACATTCCCAATGATTTTTATGACATTAATTAACTTGTCAATGAAAAATTATTTGTAAACCTTTTCTAAAAATTTATCCCTTATAAAGGGCTCATTGATTCGATCTAATTAGGGTATATTTGCATTATTGTAAACATGTATCATATTGCATTATAAAAATCAAACAAAAATTGTCTACTTCATGTTTTATTCTGCATTGTTTGTCTTTCTATGTGTTGACCTATGAACTTTTAATGAAACATTTAATCTCAATATTAGTAGTCTAAACATGCACTTAAAAGACTCATGTTCCTAAGTTCGACCTTGGGCTTTCCCAAGTAAAATAAATTAGATTGCTTTGATTTTCTTGGCAGATTCATAAGTGGTATTTGATCGATATGAGTTTAGATGACTACAACGCATTAAAACAACATAATTAAGAGGTTGAATTCTATGTTTATCAAGGTGCACCGAAGGAGATGGAGATCCACGAGAAAACAATCCGGCAGGACAACAGTGACGCTATGGCTATGGTGACTTTCTCTAGGGCTCCATGGTGGACAGTCACAATGAGAGAATGAGAGAGAGGCCATATGGATGTTGTCTCTTAATGTTGTTGTAACTTGATTAGCAAGGGGTGCCTCTTCTTATATAGTATTTTTGGAGTCCATGGATCACAATCCATGGACTGCACCAAATCAATGGATGAGATTGATTTATGCTTCTTTCAATGGCCTAGATTTTGTTGCAAAAAAACAACAATAATTAATTTAATTTAGATTAAATATATATTGATAAATCAATATAAATAAATCCCAAATTAAATAAATCATGCATTGGAGATTATGGAATGGAGATTGCTTCCTACTACAATATGGTAGTGGATGGCCACCCTTTCCTAATGGGAGCTGGTGGCCAATATCATGTAATCTCTTGAGATTACATTATTCCATTGAAATGTCCATTATTTACAATAATAGTTGTAAATTATTCTACAAAAAGAATTCATAAATATTTTGTGAATATTGCAATCTTGACATTGGAAAAATGTGAATCACATTCAAAACCCAAAATAAAATGTGGTTTACATTTTCAATTAACAATCAAATGTGAATTCAATTCACATCAATAATTAATCAACAAATATAAATCATAAGATGCTCTCTCTTATACATTATAAATCATATTTATAATATATGTGAATAATTTGGATAGTTCTATTCACATTATTCGTATCCATGATAATTAAATCACATTTAATCATCTGGGATCTCTATTCTCATGTGCCCAAATAATATGAATCACATTTACATTATTCACATCTTTGATAATTAAATCACATTTAATTATATATTATAACTCTCCTTAAAATATTAATAAAATTCATATTATTCATGATAATTAAATCACATTTAATTATCAAATTGCTCAATGCTAGGATAAATACATCAGCAATGAAATTATCCTTGAACTCTTTCAAGGACAATGTGCTTTCTCAGTGTTGGAGATAAGGACAGGGTGATTGTATTGTTCCACATATAGTGACTTGGATATTGAGATCACATCTCTAATTTAGTTCTTGCGGTCCTCTCATAGATGCTTGATTAAATCAAGATCGAAAATCTAATCTTCTCATTGTATTTGAATCACATTCAGAGGAGTCACTAAAATCCAAATCCATTCTATCACTCCCTAAGAATGGAAGCATCATCGTTATACAATCGTTTATGATCACATCACCTTCAGATATTCCTAATATTTGTACATCCTGCATACTAGAAGACTAAGAATAAACATGGAGTATTAGAACATTTTGACACTATCTACTTCAAGGTTTTATCATTAAGTTTCTCATTTGACTATTCAAAGTTAGTATTGATCATATCCTTTCCAAAAGCATATATCATACCCCAGATGTTGATCATATACTTTCCAAAAGAATATATCAAACCTAAAAATTCAGTTAAGCTTCGAAAGCTAGACGACCTTGCACGGAATTTGATTCTTTCCATTATCTCATGAGCGAGTTCATGTCTTCCGGTTCAGCAATGAACCTGTATGATACATTTGAGAGATCTTATTACTCATATGTCCTTGCATGCATACCAGCATGTCAGTGTATAGACATTGATTAGGTCATCAACCTATTGATCTACCAAATGTACATACTCAGACACATAGTAACACATCTGTCTTCGATCAGAGGATGGGTCCCTATATTGTGAAAGCATACGACAAAGGTCTTTGGTTATCTCGATCTCGTTATGTCAACTCTTTGACCTAACTTGTCTAGTACCTCCGAATCTCTATTCCTATTTAGAGGACCTACATTAAGAGGTCTCCTGTATATTATCCTTTAGAGAAAGGATTGACATCTCCTTCTCAGGCTGGAGATCATCTCTTAATAATCGATTGGCGATGCTCGATGAGTCCTCAGCCTAACTCTTTAGATATTCATCCAAGCACCATACTCTATGATTCAATAATTGAATAAATAACTGTAGGATCATTAAGATGTCCTTGGTACATAACCCTAATTGTACCATGGGACCTATTGTGAAAATTAAATTATTCTTCATTTCAGATCAAGGAATGATATTTGCAATAACATTTATTGCATAATGGTTCACCGTAGGCTCGCATGTCCAACTATTTGTGCTGACTGAGAGGGTAAAACTTGTGATGGAATGTAGACTTAAGTTTCTCCTAGGTCGTCGGGACCTTCTCCAAATGGCTGACCTGGGAAATGGCCTTGTCCTGGAGACTGAAGGGAAATGTAATCATCTTGACTACACCTAACGGGATGTTAGGGTAGTGTGTGGTTCGATAGATGTGAGAGAGTGGCTGCAAGTGAATGTGTGGTTCCTCATTAGTGTTCCCATGGAAAGTGGGTATAAGAGTAAGGAATAGAGTCTTTATCTCAAAGTGAGCATGCACCGGGGGGATGCGAATCCACTTAGTCATTTGGCTATCTCTAGGATTGCATGTCTCTTTCGGTGTAAGTTTAGGATTCTCATTCCTTGGCTTATCTTCTTCTTGATTGTCATAGGGTTTTTCATCTTCTCCTCCTATGCTAGGTATGTTCCTCATTTCATTCAACATTTCTTGGAATGCAGTCTGCTCTAGTTCCTGCTCAGTTAGCTATTGATGGATGTCTTGGATGGAAGCAAGCAATAGAGCATTCACTTAGTTTTGATCGGGCACTTGGCCCTGCTCTGGCCGGGCTGGCTGTTATCCTTTCCCATTGCTCTGAGGAGCCAATTCTAGGTTTGACTCTAACAAAATGAATCCTCGATTGGGATCCAGGTATGTCTTCTATCTACAATGCAAGGGGTATCCAAATCAAACCACTATGAAATTGAATTCTATCTAAATTTATGAATATGAGATTAAGATCAATCTCAGATAGCTGGGAATGGAGTAAATGATGTAAACTGAAATCGACCTCCATTCGCAACAGGAAGGAAGTAGAACAAGAGTGGTCCCAATTTATCAGGAAAAAAAGAGAATGGAAAGAAGACGAGGAGTCTGGAGATTGGTATGCAAAGTCCAAACCAGGTTCTTGGGAATCACCTCGTATTATTGATGTTGCCGAGTCCATGTAATTGATGTAGGTGTCGATGAAGTCCTGACTAGAACATCCATGGATCGACATCGTGGAGCAAAAGAATGATCGATGCAAGAGGATGGATATGATGGTCAACGAGGAATAAAAAGAAATGTAAAACATTAGAAAGTGTTTAAACGAGCATGGTGTCAAAGAGGAAACATATAAGATAAATTTTGTGCAAATGTGCGGGACTTGATCTTTTAACCTTAATCTATATCCATATGATACACAATACAAAATGGGTTCACCAACTCTATACATGTAAAGCCGTAAAGGAATGACTATTTTCACCTTTTCATTTTTAGAGTTGTTATTTCATGCATATCTTTTAACAAGTCCTTAGACGATATCCCTGTAGGAACGAGAGTACTACTGGAAGAATATCCCATTCTTGTCCTCTTCCTTTGTAACTTGTAGTCTACACTTTTTGGGGTCTTTGTAACCCTTCCTAGATCCCTACTCACCCAAAGAATAATGGGGAGTAAGTAAATAGCCGAAATAAATACCCCATACCTCGCTCACAACGAAATCACCTATGAGCATGAAAGGACCTACTCAGATGCGAGATGATGAGGCAGACACATTCGTGAGGGCTTGGATTGAGCTCAGTACTTCATACAAGGTTGATGTTCTACACAAGGTGAGAAGATCATCGTTGACCACATCCTACTTTTCCATGTACCATAGAAGCACCAATACTTCAGAAATCTGATGATACATAAGGAAGTTACATAAGGGGTTTTGGGGTCTAATCCTTAGACGATCGTGCCTCGCTCATGGGAGGGGTTTTGGTCCCCTCCTACGGTACTGAGGTCTTTATGAACCATAAACAATGCTATTGATTACAAATTTTAATAAAGGTTTATGTTTATTTAGCAGTCTCCTTGTTTTAGATTTTTTATTTTCACTTTCTTTGGATATTTTGCATATAGGCTTAAGTCCTAGGTGCTCAAATCATAGGGGGATAGAGAAAAAGTCGTGCAATTCGATTCAATGATGGAAATCTCATCACTGAATCTAATGATGTATGTACATTTGGAGGATTTACAGTGCTTCTCATCTCTACCCACGTGGCATGCAAAACAGATTTTTTAAACCTAATACATAGAGGCGTTCAATAAACAAAATAGCCATAAACAGTAGTTGTTATTAGTTATGAAGAATCACATGTCAACTAATTAAAGATGAATCTGAGAGTCCGATCTGGGAGACATCGTGGTGCTCACAACAATGGGTCTTGCTAGCATTGTATAATGCCTCTCTCAATGTGTGGGTTAAAGTCCAAATAGCTAACAACTATTATATTGACTATATCTGAACACAATAGACTATAAGCACATAATTCTTATCAGGATTTGGATCAAATTACCGATATGCACACAAAAAAAATAAAAAGAAAGGTGGAAAATTGAAAACATCAGAAAACAAAATAAAAGAAAAGAGACAAACACGAAAAAGCTACGATGAGGCTCCTAGTTGAACAGTTACCCATGCAATGGACCCTATTAAGTAGAGTAATGTCCAATTCCTTGTATTATTACGAATAATGAATAATGAGAAAATGAATCACTCTCTCGCCAAAATCCTAAATTACAAATCTATGGTAATTATGCTCTTTATCAAGCTTGCTACCTCTCCTACTTGTCATGACAAGAAGACCTGTCTCTACCAAGTTTGGTTGCGTAGACCTCCTAAGAAGTTGTCCTCATGTAGAGGGCACTTGCATCGAGAACAATGAGAGAGGTATTAGAATAAAAAATCAAATAATTTGTACAAATGAATGGGAGCTATAAATATGCACAAGTAAAATAAAGAAAAAAAATCAATGTACAAGAAAAATAAAAGAAAAGAAAAGATATGCACAAATTAGGCTATGACATGTTGCTCCCCAGCAA
Organism: Ottelia alismoides; assembly: GCA_037367405.1. Taxonomy (NCBI): domain Eukaryota; kingdom Viridiplantae; phylum Streptophyta; class Magnoliopsida; order Alismatales; family Hydrocharitaceae; genus Ottelia; species Ottelia alismoides. The sequence continues at coordinate 315,133 of JAZKJV010009692.1, read as the reverse complement.
TGGTGCGATTTGTTTAGTCGAGTCTGGTGATGGTTTAAAATATCCTCATTGAAAAGCGAAGATAGATGTTGTTGTGGTGACCGCTTACGTAACCATAACAAAAATAACAATTAACCAGAAATAAATCAAGCAATGTAAAGCAAAAATGTGGAGTTAAAAGTTATTACAACTCTAAAATAAGTGTATTAGATGTATATGTGTAGATGTCGAAACATTGAGAGCAAACTAGGTACCTAATGATGATTGTTAATAAAGATTTATGTACGTAATTTCCTTTTTATGTGGATTTATGATTTAAATTGTTATTGGTTTTCCTTTTATATGCATTTTTTCATATTTTTTTAATGTGGGGTTTTATAGTTGTGTATATATAAGTATATATATAATATGTATATAATATATAAGCTATATAAATCATGATAAATATAATTTGATATATATATATATATATATCAAAAAGTATAAATGGACATAGCCCTCATTATATAATATGTGTATACATTTTTTTGTTCTTTAAAATATTTATAAGGACTTTATAATCAATATAGAAATAATATAAACATAGATATATATATATACACACTCCGTAGTGTATTACATTTATTAATATAATTAAAAATAATAAAACTTTACAAAATAAAATGGTATGTATTTTATATATTTTTAAAAGTTTTTGTGATTTTTGGGATATTTTTGCTAATTTTTATATATTTTTCAAGTCAAAAATACCCCAAAATAGATTAAATAAATAGGCCGACTTGTTTTCCATTTTAAAAATACTCAATAAAGTCAAAATTTTCCATAACTATTTTTCTTATGTACATAAAATTATCAAGTAAAAAAAATATTCTTGGAGATGTTTATGGATTTTTATTTATAGTATTTTAGAGATGTGTAATTTTTTATCAATTTCTTTTTCTTTTTTAGGGGTTTTTGGTCTGATGCTATGTAATACTATAAAAGACAAAACATAAGTTCTTATTTTTATAAATGATCTTTATTTTTTGTAAAGTTAAAGTTAAAAAGGGGGGAATATGATTTATTTATTTTTTAATAAATAAGGAATGTGAAAATGCATAATAAAATATAGCGTGAAAGATCGAGAATCTAGGTAAATTGTCCTATTTTTGCAAAATTATTGGAGCACGAATGATGTTTATAAAAAATAGAAAAAAAGTACAAAAATGAAATACTAATAGGGACCTTTTGAAAATTTTAAAAGTTTTCATGCATTTCAGAAACCTAATACAAAATACCAACGATTAACGTGAAATTTTACCACACATATTTAAATTAAAAACACATGGTAGGGGCATATTTGCAATATATATATAACATACAAGGTCCTCAATGCAATTTATTCACAAAATTTAACACCTAATGTAATGTTTTTGGGCTAATTATAAATATAAAAACCAATAAGGGAACAATTGTAAAATTCCCACCATACGTGAGGGGGCACATGAGCAAATATGGCATGGATTTGCATGCAAATACAAAAAAATGTGGAAGGTTCCATGCAATATTCCCCCTATTTTTTTACTTCAAATTTAAATTTAGATATTAAAGAAAAATATAAAAAAAGTGACAAGGGCATTTGTGAATCTTACCCCAACAGAGGCACGATCTAATGGCTAGGAGTGTGCTACATAGGCGCATTTAAAGGCATAAGATGGCAGAGGCGAGGCAACTGTTCTCTTTGAATCGACAACTTAGATTAGATCTGGGTCGCACGTTTGATCTGATGGCACTGAGGGTCGGAGGAAGAATAAGGAATAATACTTTACTGTTCTCCCTTTCATCGATCATATCTTCTTGCTTCTGTCTTCTTTTTTTGTGCAGAGGGATCAAACATCTTCTTAGTAATCGTCAGCATTGACTAGAACCATCCAGAAAGTTTGGGACCCGCTAGGGAGTAACCTGGATCTCATCCAAGAGTAAAGTTCCTAGGATCCTCCTTCAGCTCTAAAATCGACCATCCAGGGGTCTTTGGCATGCAAAACCTACAAAAGGAGATGTGGGTGCTCGAGGAGAATCGCCTCGACCTAAAATGATGTTATGAAACACAAAGATGGAGGTGAACGAACGAGCTTCGACAAAAGGAAAAGTGGGATCTCTGGTTCGCTGATCCTGGATGGATCAAGGTTGATCAAGGAGTGGGAATGACGAAGAAGTCGATAGGGAAGAAGATGGGTATGAATTGGTGGGTCGGCATTGTCGAGATCATGGAGGGTCATGGCCGGAGTAGAGATATCTAACGATCATGGATTTTTTTCATTTTTAAGCTAATCTGTTGATATAATGATGTATTGAATGACCTAACTATACTAACAAATATTAAAGCTACCTATGAAATGGAAAATTAGGCATCTAGCACCTGAGATTCCATGGAGCAGGGACCATGTCGGATATGGGTGTCTTGGCGATTATGGAACACCTCTCTCCTTGCTGAAACCTCCGGGGTGCTCCTGCTATCACCAAGAACACTCTCTCGCACAAGGATTGGGGTTACAGGACTCACAGAGGGATAAAAATCAATAAGGAAGAACACTGGGGTTTTTTATAGACTTGGTGAGGACAGTTTATTCGGTTAGGATTTTTGCACGAGTTGATGAACCTGTGACATTGAAATGGCACCAACATGAAAGAGGGAAGATCATATAAGGTTTTCGTGAAGGAATCAAGATGGGAAAATCAATTAATCAAAAGAGGAAAATGGGAGAAGATGGGTTGAGTAGCATCTGACATATCAAGCAATTGGAGGCAGGGAGTTGACTCAAGTCAACTAGGGCTTCTTGGCTATCCGAGCCAATATTGAGCTAGATTCCTTCCGCCACCTTCATCGGAACCAGCCTCTGCCTCCCACCATCGCTTCCCTTTGCTGTTCATCCAATAATCCCTGCCGGAGCGAGCCACCGAGCGAGAGCTTTTGTTTACAGGTCAAGGAGAGCAAGATTGCCCCCCCCCCCAGATCGCATCTCATTCCCCTCACTGGAGCTATCCCAGGTCGTACCCCCCTTCCCGGTGATCCGACCGGCTGATGCTCCGTCCGCCACCGCCAGCCGATGTAGAGGACCATTGTGAGACGAACCCTCCCTTCTGATCATTCATCGGACGCTCGGAGCACCCCCAATCCTCCGGCGAACTTCACCAGGGAGAAGTTTGTCTAGATGCCCTCTCCACCGTCGGATTACACCTCTTCTCCAGACTGCATCTGGACCGTCCGTGGCCTGCTCCTGTCAGGCCATTAGATATCACATCTGACGGCCACGTACGCCCCACGTTCGCCATCTTGTCAGAGTCGTTGGATGCGTCAAACGTCAGCATCTCCACCACACGTCGCCAGCCACTCATCGCTCGCCACCTGTCACCCACGTGACCCGCACTCCCCTGGTTGGGTAATTTGCATCACCTCCCCTACATTTGTTTTATGTTTTTATTTAGTTTTTTAAATAAATTAGTACATTGTGGACAATTTGCATGTGAGCCCCTATTGTTTGTCTGGTTGACACTTTAGTCCTCTTTATATGGGAACACGTGCATCGTCACGTGAGTTTGTGGTACATTTGCACATTTGCTCCTGAACTTCATGATTGTTACGGATTGAGCCTTATAAATAAGAATTACATTTATGCCCATGTTTGTGTGACTCACGTGCTGCCTCGTGTAGATTTGAGCTTTTTGCATTTTCAGCCCTAGATTCTTTACGCTTGTTATTATTTGGCTGAATACTTTCTCATATTTGCAACTAGGTCCTTATGTGTTGTGTCTCTTTGATTGCTTGAATAAAATATCAAATCATATCCAAACTTCATGAAATTTGGATACACAGCTCCTGCCACGTTGTAAAAATTTCAATGAATTTTTGGATTCATTTTGTTTTCATTTTCAATTTTTAAAAATTCAAAAACCCAAAAATTTTCTTCTGTTTAGTTTTAAAAATCAACTAAAAGTACTAAAAACCTCTAAAAATCCAGAAAAAAATACCGTGTGTTTGTTTTTGTGTGCTTTTACTTCTGTTCACGTTTCATTACTTTTGGACGTATAAAAACCCTAAACTTGAAAAACATTAAAAACCTTAGAAAAACATTAAAAATTCAAAAAAGAACAAAAAAATGCAATTTCAGTTTCTATAGTTAGTATTTTTCTTAAAGTTTCTCATACAATTGTTGCTTGAATTTTATAGGCTATTTGGACATTTTTAAATAGCCTTTAGATTCTGGCTACACAGTAGCTTGTATTTTTCATCTTATTTCATTTTTATAAAATCAACTAAAAAGAAGAAAAATCTGAGAAAAATACTAAAAACACATTAGAATTTCATAAAATCCAAAAATATTTTTATTTGAATTTTTTGATGTTTTTGAAGTAGTTAATGATTGTTTGATTGAGGTTTTCTGAGCATTTTCAGCCTTTTTCCCAATATTAAAAATCCAAAAAAATAAAAAAAAAACTTAAAAATCCACCAAAAATCTTTATTTTTGAATCCCGACTACTTCATAGGTTTTTCCATCTCATGCTCCTTGTGTTCGACCTTGGTAGCTATACCAGGTAAAATAAAATAGCGAGACCGATGTTTTTAACCTGATTGATTATTTCATATTTGGTGGTCTTAATTCTCTTGATTGACTTAGCCTCGCGGTTCGGATCGCAACGACCCTGATTTACACCTTAACCCGGACTGTGGGATTTTCGAGCCATCAGAATGGCGCCGTTGTCGGGGAGCACGTCTTAGTAGTCAGTTTTATTTTTCGACTTTTTGTCTTTACTAGCATTTTCTAGCATTCATTTTTATTCCATTTTTTCACATTTTTATAATAATTTGTGGACTACACATCTTTGTTTGATTTTCTTACGAGGGCCTGAGGACCGAGGAGGCTTTCTTTATGAAGCCGACGCAACCGCGGGATTCAGAGGGGGCTTCTTTTCTGCATAGAGCCGGAGGAGAGCGCAGGCGAGGCGAACATGAGATTGGGAGCTTAGCTTAGAGTAGTTTAAACTTAGATTAGACTTTATTTTCAGCATTACTTTATTGTAATAATATAGGGGACAAACTCAGACTCTCAGAGACTCTTGGTGTTTATCGGGGTCTATTTCGCCGAGCACCGGTGTGCTCGGGGGACCTCACCGCGGTTTTCATCGGTTTTCAGTTTTCACTACATTTTATACTTCTTATCTGATTTTCGAGGATTTAGCCTTAGCCTTAGGATTTTCTTTGATTGTGACGTAATTAATTAAGGCCCAACCCCAATTATCTGCATGTACCTATAGTTCGATAATTGGGACTAATTAATTAAATCATAAAGAAAAAGTCGGATTAGTTAGGCTCAAGTCCATGTGCTGTGAGGAGTCACATACAGCGCGTACAGGATCCGTTCTGGCGGACACCGAGTGGCTCCCAAGATCGAACCCCGGACTTAGCTTGATTACCCAACTACTGTGCTTCTCGTGTCGAATTGCTTCATCTAAGGTCATTTTCCTCACGCATCATATAGGTAGTTTTGTTTCAGTCTTTAATTTTATGTGCGGATCACTCTACATGTAGAGAGATGGAGTCCGGTACGTATTTCTTACTCTGCATGCATCATTGTGTTTGATCACGCATCGGCTTTTTCGTCTTCCCCCCAATTTTTGGACTTAAAATAACCAGTAGAATTGAAAAATTCGTTAGGGATTGTTTGATTTGAGAAATATCTAAAAAATAAAAACTATAAAATGGGACTGCTAAACACACTTGACTCTAAAAGACACCACACCTAAAAATCTATCTTGGGAGAGTAATCCCCTCATTGTTCGATTTGGATGAGCGAGAGAGTGACCCGTACACTATGATAGAGCCAAATCTGATTTCCGAGTAGACTACCGGCATTTTATACGGGACAGTCTGTTGGGAGTATTGGATTCCTATCAGCTCGCTTAATCGCTCTGAAAGACTGATTGATCACCTAATAAAAATTGATAAGATAATTGACCGAACCTTTACGGTCTTCAGCTCAGCATTGAGTAGGTGAATCGGGGGTTTGCTTCCTCATCTTGTGTGTTTCCAGATCTCATCCGCATTCACTCGCCAGATTGAGATGATGGGCAGGAGGTCTCTTAGGAAGCCTTTGGCTGCACAGCTTTACAGCACTCCATCTCGCTCATATAGGTTGGTTCGTAAGAGTCGAGACCCGCTCTCCGAACCCGACTTCGATTCCACCCTGTTCTCCCTTGACCACCCTTCTACTACCAGTTCTGAGATACCAATGCCTGATTAGAGAGAGCAGCAACTAGTTGATTTATCAGCACCTGAGTTTGGGTCTTTTGCCTTTGCAGAGACCATGGCCAGCAACGAGGGCCGCACCGATGGCCCCAGACCAAAGCAGACATACGTGTTGGATCAGGGTACGATTAACAACACCCTGTTAGCCTCCCTTGAGACGATGTAGAGACAGATTCGAGATCAGGGGGCTTTCATGGTTGAGATGCACCGGGAGATGGAGAGACTGAGAGTAGATAGAGATCAGCCGAGAGCCGACGGAGAGGGACACATTCCAGACAGAGATCAGCCTGAGGAGCCAGTCCATCCAGCACCAACACGACCGATGCAGGAGTTGCACAACCTGGGATCTACGCTCACACACAGATGGATCGTGGTGCCAGCGATTGTGGGGAACCTCAAGTCCCCCCCAGACGATTCAACTTCTTCCCCGCTTCCATGGGCTCGCGAGTGAGGAGCTACACCTCCATCTCCAGGAGTTCGAGATGATCTGCATCACTGTCCACGATCGGCAAGTGGAGGAGGACACAATCCGGATGATTACTTTTCCGTTCTCCCTTGTAGACAGAGCAGCCAACTGGCTGAAGCATCTATGGAGATTTTTTACCACCTGGGAGCAGCACCGAACCAAGTACTTGAACAAGTACTATTTACTCGGTCGGACGAATGCAGCTAGAGCCTTGATCATCAACTTCTCCATGCTCTCCAATGAGCAATTCCACGAAGCATGGGAGAGGTTCCGAGAGCTCACAGACCGGCGCCCCCATCATGACATTTCGAAGCCCAAACTTGTTCAGAGATTTTTATGCGGGCTTACACCGGAGCTGCAGGGGTTAGTGAATGCATCCTGTGGAGGCTCGTATTTCTCTAAGGATGAGGATCAAGTATGGGCCATCTACGAGGATATGGTCGAGTACTACACCGAGATGTCCCAAACCCGCCTCTACACTCAGGGGAGGCCGCAGCCACAGGTCGTGTCCTATTAGAGGATAGCACGGGTCAATGTTGGTCCTTCTACTTCGTCAGCGGCAGCAGCACAGGCAGAGTCTATTGGACATGCGATCCCATGACGAGCCATTATGCAATAAATGTTATTGCGAATATCAATCCCTGATCTGAAATGAAGAATAAATAATTTGCATAATAGGTCCCTAAGTGCAATTAGGGTTATGTACCATGGCCATCTTGATGATCATATAGCTGTTGATTCAACTATAGAATCATAGAGGCTGGTGCTTGGATGAATATCTGAAGAGTTAGATTGAGGCCTCATCAAGCACCGCCAAATGATTGTTAAGATATTATCTCCAGCCTGAGTAGGAGATGGCAATCATTTCTCAGTTAGGCTGATATCTGACCGTCCTCTTGATGCATGTCTTCTGCATAGGAATAGAGATTCGGAGCTGTCAGATTAGTTAGATCAAAGAGTTGACTAAACGAGATCGAGATAAACAAAGTCCTATATCATATGTTGTCACGATACAGACACGTATCCTCTGACCGGAGACAGATGTGTTGCTATATGTATGAGTATGTACATTTGGTAGACCAGTAGGTTGATGACCTAATCAAGGTCTATACACCGACGCGCTGGTGTGCTTATAAGGGCATATGAGTAATACAATCTCTCAAAGGGATCATACATGTTCATTTAGTGAACGGAAGGCATGAGCTCACTCATGAGATATTGGTAAGAATCAAATTTTGTGCACGGTCGTCTCGCTTTGGAAGCTTGACTGAATTTGTAGGTTTGATATATACTTTTGGAAAGTATATGATCAAGACCTGGGTATGATATATGCTTTTGGAAAGTATATGATCGATACCAACTCCCAATGATCAAATGAGAAACTTACTGATAAAACCATGAAGTAGACAGTGTAAAGTTGATCTAATACTTCGGGTTTATTCTGAGTCTTCTAGTATGCAGGATGTACAGGTATTGGGAATACCTGAGGGTCATGTGATCATAAATGATTGTATAAGCATGATTCTTCCATTCCTAGGGAGTGATGAAACGGGTCTGGATTTTAGTGACTCCTCTCAGCAGAGAAGTGATCTGATCATGGTCCAAGTATTGGACATTGATCTGAATGTGATTCAGATGCAATGAGAAGATTAGATTTACGGTCTTGATTTAATCAAGCATCTATGGGAGGCCTGCGATCTGGATTTAAGATATGATCTCAATATCCAAGTCACTATACGTGGAACAATACAATCGCCATGTCCTTATCTCCAAGTATCCGCGGAGGAAGCGCATTATCCTTGAAAGGGTTCAGGATAATTCTATTGTTGATATATGTATCCAAGCACCGAGAAAATGGATAACTAAATGTGATTTAATTGTCATAAATAATATGAATTTGATTCAAATTATAAAGAGAGTTATCTAAGATAATTAAAGATGATTTAATTATCAAAGATGTGAATAATATGAATGTGATTCATATTATTTGAGAACAAGAGAATAGAGATCCAAGATGATTAAATGTGATTTAATTATCATGGATATGAATAATGTGGATAGCAATATCCATGTTAGTCATATATATTATAAATGTGATTTATAATATATAAGAGAGAGCTATTTGTATTTTACATTTGTTAATTAAATGTTGATGTGAATTTGATTCACATTGGACATTAAATTTAAAATGTAATTTACATTTTATTTTAGGTTGTGAATATGATTCACAAGTTTTCAATGGCATGATTGCAATGTTCACAAAATAGTTATGGATTATTTGTGTGAATAATTTACAACAATAGTTGTTGTAAATAATGGAGATTTTCATGAGATATGAGATCTCATGAATTTGGAAGAGGAGTGCCTCCTTCCTATTAAAGATGATGGACAGCCTCCTTGAATTGGATTCAACGTGTGCCGCCACCCCCTTTTATGGAAGGGAGGCATGCCTCCTTCCTAAATCTCCTATATTTATTTGATTTAAATTAATTTATATATTGATGATTTATTCAATATATATTTAATTAAATTAAATTAATTGTTGTTGTGTGGTTAGAAACAAATCATGACCATTGAATGAAACACAAATCAATGTGAACCATTGGATTTGTGTTGTGCCATGGATTGAGATCCATGGATCCCAAAATGTTATAAAAGGAGAGGCACCCCTTTGCTTTTCTTTACGCAACACACACAAGAGAATGTAAGTCTCTCTCTCTCTCTTTCTCTCTACACATCAGCCCTCTCTCTTCCTCTCTCATGGTTGTCCACCATAAAAGCCCTAGAGGGAGTCTCCATCGCCGCAGTGTCGTCGTTATGCTGCCTGATCGTTTGCTAGTGGATCTCCATCTCCTTCGGTGCGTGTCGCTGTGAAGAAGACGTCGGATCTCGTGTGTCGAGATCAGGAGATTCGCCGCTTGTATCATCAACATGGATTGCGAGAAGCACGTGTTTCATCAACACGCTCGCAAGCATCTCCTCTGTCGGATCAGACTTGAGACAGGAGGTCTCTTCATTTAGAGACTCGATCGCAACCATGCTTCAAAAGGTAATCCTATTACTTGTTTGTTGTTTAGACGAAACGATCCGAGAAGTGTTCTTGAATCATGTGGTTTCGTCACATGAAATTTTTTAAATTTCTGCTGCATAGAACAACTAGTGCGACTAGTCGTTCTTCGTCGTATTCGATACGATGCTCACGCTTTCATGATGCGCTTGAGGATCTAAACATATCCTTCCAGTGGTATCAGAGTCTTAGGTCGAAGGTTTTGGATACGATCCGCAAACCTAGGACGACTTGGGTTCGTTAAGGTCGCGAAAGTTTTTTATCGCATTTTGATTTTCGCACATCTGTTTGGTGAATAAATTCGACCCTATTTACAATGTTTAAACACGAATTAATCACTTAAATTTTGTTCCCCATTAAATAAGAAAACCATAGGATCTGAGTTTACGTAATTTGGATTCCTTTTGCTCGAGATATGGTTGTTTTAATGAACATGTATTCACTGTTGCGGGAACTGCGAATCGTAACGTGATTAATGAGTTAATTACTGTTTTTATATGCCTCTAAATGCGTGAAAAATCACTTAGTTTTCGTCCTAAATCAAATTAGCAATCTTTTAAAGTTGAGTTTGTCTAATTTGGATTTAAATTGATTGAGATATGTTAATTTTAGTGAGTAGGGGTCACTGCTGAAATTACAGTCCTAATCAAGAACCATGTGATTGTCAATTAGTGAAATTAATTGTTAATTTCATGAAATAATTATAGAAAATATTTGAGAAATATAGGAAAATGATTATTTCCTTAATTGACATGGCCTCAACCAATAAATTTATTAGATTTGATCTAGATCATAATTGGAAACACAATCAACAAACTTCTTGCTTCGATAGGATTGGGAATTTGTCTAGCAAATTTCCTTATAATCAAAATTGGTTTGATTATTACTATACGATATAATTTCGATTGAAGAACCGATGATCATCTCAAGTACAAATTGATCTATTTGGCATTATCCTTTCCTTAGGTGGATGTGGTGTCTAGTCAGAGAGCATTGGGTTAGCGGGTTGCAACGTATGTGGTCCGTCCCACTCTCGTCGGTACTGGTCATGACAGCGGGTAGGGACTCGATAATGCTGAAGAAAACAAGATGTATTTTCTAATTATTAAAATTCGAATTAATAAGAACTTTGAGATAATACCATATATATTCAAGTAAAACAATCAAGTTTGTTGATAGAATTGGATTGATAATTAATTTAATATGATTGAATTAATTATATCCAATTAAAAACACTCTATTATGAATAGATGGGTATTTCCCTCGGAAGAATTAATTATGTGAATATGATTCATGATAATTAATTAAAATTTGAATATGAGGTGGAGGATCCCATAAGTGACATCCATAGTCTCCCGTCAAGGCGAAGGGTTCCGTCGCCGGAGATTGTATGTCGAAGATGCCTGTCCGAAGTGACAGCTCCGGCATACAAGCCATTTGGATCGGACTCTTCACTTCTCGAAAAAGTAAGGACGTATGCGTAGTGACCCCAATATCGGGCCCTTTTATTATTGGGGCGATATTGGATTTCGCATAGCGAGTTGTATTCATGTTGATGGTTTGTTCAATTAATGACAGGGCAACATCGCCTTAGGGGTGGTGGGCCCGGGTGTTAAAGATCGAATTGGGAGATGCAAGTTGGACTTGCAAGGCGAAATGTGTTCCCGCTTCTTTTTATCCGAGTTGCAGGTTCTCATATTATTGGGATGTAATAAAGATAAGGAAGGAGATCCCAGATCTTACGTGAGATATAATGGTAAGTATATCTCTTACATTAAAAGTGATTAAGGGAAAGAACTTTCAGTGTTGACAAGGTAAGATAACTTTGATATAAAAATTCCTAAATCAAAGTAAAATGTGTATATATAAATATATACACTTATGCAAATTTCTTATTTCAGATAATCCTTCATTAAACCCGCTCAATGTTATACTCAATAATAACCAGTAAAATATCATAGATTGGACTCATGATCCAGATATTGTACTTGCAGTTGAACACATAATGTATGTGGTTGCAATGTGCAAGTTTCCTCATAATAATGAGGAATGACAATTAAATAGATAGTAGGACTACAACCCTAGGGTTTGTGTGTATCTATAGTCTTGATCTCTCATCGGATGTACTTTGGAAGTGACATGTCGATGATGATCGCAATTGTCAAATAATCCTTATAAAATCAATGGAGATATCTGGCATACATATGTGCTCGTGACATTTATCATGTATGACATGGTTCACTGCATTATGCAGAATGGTAGCTCTATAAGAGATGATGTATTCAAAATGTTTGAATACCTACCTAAACCAATATTTCAAGAGTTTAGATGGATGTAGATACGATGAGTGTCATCATTCTACTGTCTATACTCTAGTCATTCATGAAGCTTCATAATAATCATATTGTATGAATTTAATGAAGCATGTATAAATGTTGAAATGCTCTTACATTGAATTCATTTTGAATTTAACATAAGAGTTACCTTAGTCTTAAGCAATGGTTGTTTTTAGATAAAGGGAGCACAATGGAGGCGTGGGTTGGACCCATGTGAGAAGGAAAGTCAAAGAGTTGACCGTACTTCTATAACTTCCATATGACATCGAAATAGTTGGATAAATGACAATATTGTAATAAGTTGATGCGTTGATAGTATGACTATCAAGTCTGTCTAGAATCCTTAAAGAAGGACTCGGATAGAGCATCACAATAATCTACATAAATCATTGATGTTGACTTGCTTGTTGAATAAGATAAAGTCTTATAATTGTATCTCAATCTTCTAACAACACTTGCAATAGGTTGCATATGTTTTTTAGAAGACTGGAGAATTTGATCTTAAGGTTTAATGGTCATCCACATGAATATTAATGCAATTATTGTAACAATCTCTGTTGGATATATAGACTTCTCAATTTCAGTGGGAGAGCCTTAGTCTTAGAGAATGTCTCTATGACCTAGATATTAGAATACAATCATAGTTTATTTCTAAATGTTGGAGATAAACATAAATTCTGGAATAGACCTATCATAAAGAGTTATGATGGAGATATTTCATATAGTAATCTAAAATCTTATGGACTCTACTAAAATAGAAAATTAATGAATGGTTCATTAACATTTCTAATACTGAAATTAAACCTTAAAAGATCAATAGGAGGATAAAAATCATTTGATAATGATTTGACATCAAGCCTTGGACATTTGTCTGTTGATTTGATCAATAGACTAGTGAGAGATTAAACTTTAGATTGTCTGAAGGTTCAAATCTTACATACTTGTGAATATTTTATTCAAAGAAAATTTTCCAATACACCCTTCCTTGGGAAAGGTGTAAGATGTCAATGTATTCAGGATCTCATACACATTGATGTATGCGGATCATCTATATCATAGTAAACATTATGGACGTGATATCTGTTGATGATTATGTATGATATGAGATTTCTTCTCTTCACCTAAGAAACCTTTGAAATGTTCAAAGATTTCATTATTTTTGGTTTAGAACCAAAGTTTGAAGGAAGATAAAATGATGTTGATCTAATCTAGGTAGCAACTACCTGCTAGATAAATTCAAAGAATACCATATGGAGATATGAATATCATTTCTATCTCAATCCTCCTAATACACCTTGACTCAATAGAGTTATAGGGAGATACAATTGGATCATGTGTGACATGATTTGATCAATGATGAGTTTTAGCATAATTATTCCTTAGTTTCCAGGTATATATGTGTAGTAGAGACTACAGTGTATATCATTAATAAGGTTCCATGCATATAAGCTGGAATCTAGCACTAGAGAGTGCTACTTCATTAGGAAAATAAAGGATGGTATTGGATACCTACTTTATGACCTTGAGATTCTTAAAAGATCTCATCTCTAAGAATATGATTCTTAAAGGATGACTCTCTTGAGAATGAAGAAGAAAATGAAATGTAGGAACTCATTTAATCTTGAGAAGATAATGAGGCTCCTGAAATCGGGAACTAAAAGGACAATTAAAGATGAAACACTAATACTTCTTCAAATGAGTTTGAGGATGTACTCCATGTGTCAGTTAAGTCTGACAATGATCGGATTTCATGTGATGAAACTCTTGAGGATCATAACATGGAAAGATGGATGTTAGCAATAAAGTATAAAGTAGACTTCATATACAAGTATTGTATATGGACCCTTGAGGATCCACCTATATGGGTAAGACCCATAAAGGTGTAAACGGATCTTCAAGAGAAAGAAATCAAGATCACATTCCTCTATGAATACCTCTCTGAGGATATTCACATGAAGTAGCCACGGGGCTTCATGATTGAGAAAAGCAAGGTGTGAAAGCTAAGGAATCCATCTATGGACTCAAATAAGCTTCTTGAAGTTGGACCATAAGATTTGATGAAATTATAAGTGTTATGATTTCAGATAGAATCTGGATGAGCCATGTGAAGCTTAGTGGGAGTGCCTTTGTGTTCATCATGCTAAATGTAGATGATATCCTAATCATTTGAAATGACATAAGGATAATAATAATAATAAGTGTTTTCTAATCTAGTTGTTCCATAACTTGAGATATAATCTCAAGGATACCTCTTGGATCTTAATTCTTAAGGTGTTCAGAAGCATAGAGAAGAGGGTATTGGGACTATCACATTAATGGTACACCTTGGACATATTCCATTTTTTAGAAAAATCCAAGAAAGGCTTCCATCCCTTAAGATATGGAACTGACCTATCTAAAGGGATAGCACCTCAAGGAGTTTAGGAAGTGAATGCTAGAACTGCTTGCACTTGTGCATTAGCTACGAGAAGCTGAGTGTACGCTAGATGTGTACAAAAGCCAGACATCTGCCATGAGTGGGAGTAGTAAAGTGTTGCTAATCCTACTATGGAGAGAAAACACTTGATTGCAGTAATAACAAAATCTTCATATATGACAAGATTTTTGAGATAGTGATCTCAAAGTCTTATCTTCAAAAACTTAAGACTTTATAGATAGAGATCTAAAAGGTCTTAACTGTGGATACCTTATGAGATAGAGATCTCCATGAATAAGGGTATTCTGATAAGGATTATGGAAATACTGGTTATGATAATTATTAAGCTATAGTGTCAAAGACACTATAACTAACTAGATTGAGTATTGGTTGCATAAGATGCAACATTCGCATTAGATGCGAGCACTGTTACTAGGAGATATGCAAGTGCCGTAAAAGGACTTGGCATAGTCTTTTAGGAACAAAATGGCTGACCAGCTTACCTAGCTATTTTCTAAGTAGCCTATGATTGCCACATGAGTGTGGGCTTAAATGATTAGCCGATTAATGGCTCTTTGGGCTAGTGGGAGATTGTTGGACATGCGAGCCCACGACGAGCCATTATGCAATAAATGTTATTGCGGATATCATTCCCTAATCTGAAATGAAGAATATATAATTTGCATAATAGGTCCCTTAGTACAATTAAGGTTATGTACCATGGCCATCTCGATGATCATACAGCTATTGATTCAACTATTGAAACGTAGAGGCTGGTGCTTGGATGAATATCTAAAGAGTTAGATTGAGGACTCATCAAGCACCGTCAAATGATTGTTAAGAGATTATCTCCAGCCTGAGTACGAGATGGCAATACTTTCTCAATTAGGCTGATATCTGACCGACCTCTTGATGTAGGTCCTCTACATAGGAATAGAGATTTGGAGATGTCAGATTACTTAGGTCAAAGAGTTGACTTAACGAGATCGAGATAACCAAAGACCTATATCATATGTTGTCACGATACAGGCACACATCCTCTGACCGGAGACAGATGTGTTGCTATATGTCTGAGTATGTACATTTGGCAGACAAAAAGGTTGATGAGATAACCAAGAACTATACACCGGCGCATTGGTGTGCATATAAGGGCATATGAGTAATACAATCTCTCAAAGGGATCATACAGGTTCATTTAGTGAACCGGAAGGCTTGAGCTCACTCATGAGATATTGGGAAGAAGCAAATTCCGTGCACGGTCGTCTCGCTTTGGAAGATTGACTGAATTTGTAGGTTTGACATATACTTTTGGAAAGTATATGATCAAGACCTAGGTATGATATATGCTTTTGGAAAGTATATGATCGATACCAACTCCCAATGATCAAATGAGAAACTTACTGATAAAATCATGAAGTAGACAGTGTAAAGTTGATCTAATACTTTGGGTTTACTCTGAGTCTTCCAGTATGCAGGATGTACAGGTATTGGGAATACGTGAGGGTGATGTGATCATAAGTGATTGTATAACCATGACGCTTCCATTCCCAGAGAGTGATGAAACGGGTCTGGATTTTAGTGACTCCTCTCAGTAGAGAAATGATCAGATCTTGGTCCAAGTATTGGACATTGATCTGAATGTGATTCAGATGCAATGAGAAGATTAGATTTGCGGTCTTGATTTAATTAAGCATCTATGGGAGGCCCGCGATCTGGACTCGAGATATGATCTCAATATCCAAGTCACTATACGTGGAACAATACAATCACCCTATCCTTATCTCCAACTATTCGCAGAGGAAGCGCATTATCCTTGAAAAGGTTCAAGATTAATCTATTGTTGATATATGTATCCAAGCATCGAGAAAATGGATAATTAATTGTGATTTAATTGTCATAAATAATATGAATTTGATTCATATTATAAAGAGAGTTATCTAAAATAATTAAATATGATTTAATTATCAAAGATGTGAATAATATGAATGTGATTCATATTATTTGAGAGCAAGATAATAGAGATCCAAGATGATTAAATGTGATTTCATTATCATGGATATGAATAATGTGGATAGCAATATCCATATTAGTCATATATATTATAAATGTGATTTATAATATATAAGAGAGAGCTATTTGTAATTTACATTTGTGAATTAAATGTTGATGTGAATTGGATTCACATTAGACATTAAATTGAAAATGTAATTTACATTTTATTTTGGATCGTGAATATGATTCACAAGTTTTCAATGGCATGATTGCAATGTTCACAAAATAATTATGGATTATTTGTGTGAATAATTTACAACAATAGTTGTTGTAAATAATGGAGATTTTCATAAGATATGAGATCTCATGAATATGGAAGAGGAGTGCCTCCTTCCTATTAAAGAGGATGGACGGCCTCCTTGAATTGGATTCAAGGTGTGCCGCCATCCCCTTTTATGGAAGGGAGGCATGCCTCCTTCCTAAATCTCCTATATTAATTTGATATCAATTAATTTATATATTGATGATTTATTCAATATATATTTAATTAAATTAAATTAATTGTTGTTATGTTTTTAGAAACAAATCATGACCATTGAATGAAACACAAATCAATGTGAACCATTGGATTTGTGTTGTCCCATGGATTGAGATCCCAAAATGTTATAAAAGGAGAGGCACCATTTTGCTCTTCTTTACACAACACACCCAAGAGAACATGTCTCTCTCTCTCTCTCTTTCTCTCTACACATCAGCCCTCTCTCTTCCTCTCTCATGGTTGTCCACCATGGATGCCCTAGAGGGAGTCTCCATCTTCGCAGCGTCGTCGTTATGTTGACCGATCGTTTGCTAGTGGATCTCTGTCTCCTTCGGTGTGTGTCGCTCGTGAAGAAGACGTCGGATATTGTGTGTCGAGATCAGGAGATTCTTCGCTTGGATCATCAACATGGATTGTGAGAAGTATCAACACGCTCGATCGCAACCACGCTTCAAGAGGTAATCCTATTACTTATTTGTGGTTTAGACGAAACGATCCGAGAAGTGTTATTGGATCATGTGGTTTCATCACATGAAATTTTTTAAATTTCTGTTGCATAGAACAACTAGTGCGACTAGTCGTTCTTCGTCATATTCAATACGATTCTCACACTTCCATGATGCACTTGAGGATCTAAACATATCCTTCAGAGTCGACAGCCGCTGACATGGGTATCATCAGCAAGGAGCTGGACCGGATCGAGTTGATAGAGAAGAAGCAGTGCCAGGACATGACACAGATCGATCAGATGGCACAGACGCTGAGTGACCTGAAGACACAGATCTTGTGTCTCCAGAAGGCACAGATGTCTTCTCAGCCCCGTCTCAGGTCACGGGCAGACACCGGCAGCAGCAACATCTCGACACAGCCGTCCGCACAGTACCGACAAGTCCACCATGTCCAGGCGGAGCTGTAGTAGCAGCTGCAGCACCAGTACATCCAATCACCACCATCGCAGGACAGCCAAATGGTGGTGTTTCAACCAGACCAGCCCCTAGCAGTACCCTTCCCACCTACCTACGAGCATGAGCCGTTGACGGATGTCAACGGGATCTAGTATGACCGACCTCAGCCTGGGATCCGACAAAGATCATCCCAGATTCCGTTGGTCGGCTGGAGGTACCAGCTCCCAGCGGAAGCCTCCAGTTCAGGATGGCCAGTATGGCCAGCAGCGAGAGCAGCACCAGCAGCCCCAGTTCCCACCACACCAGCAGCATGGTCCTCGTACCTATCAGTAGGGAAAATCTTGGAGGCATCAGCAGCCTCCGCAGCAGTAACACTCGTAGTACCCCTCTCACCCTCCTCCACATTAACAGCCTCAGTTTCAGAGAGGCCACCCATCAGGTTCTCATAGGCTCACCTATGAGAACCCCGCCTTGGATGACTTAGCCCGCCTCATGACCGAGCAGCAGGTCACCTTCCGACGGGAGATGGACAAATTCAGGAAGGAGATGAGCGAGATTGTGAGAGCAAAGGCCGTCATTCCTGCCTAGATCGAGCCGAATCCGAACAACCTAATGAGGAAGTCTAAGTAGGTAGAGTTCACTGAGATTACCACTCCTAGTGCTTCACTTGGTGATGTTACTGTATACATGTTTGATGTTGATTTTTTTACACTTAGGAGCGGTAGGATGTCAGCAGGTGATGCCTCGTCTGAACGACGATCCCATGCAGCCCCAGGAGCGTCAGATGAGGAGGAAAGCGGTGTTGATGCTGCTAGAAACTATGATGATGACAGTTGTGCTGACACCACCAAGGACACTGATCCAGCCGACGGTACTGAGGCTGTCGTTTCACCAGATGGAGGAGGTGGTACTGATGCCACCATTGTTGCTGAGCCAGAGCATGGTACGGATGCCGCTATTCCAGATGCCGAGGATGGTGCTGAGGCCACCATTACCAATTCTTATCCTGTTACTTTTCATTCAGTTCATATATCTCAGGACGATTCTGTGAATAAAGGAAAGGGTTTATTATTTGCGAATCCATTTGTGTTGATTGATGAATTATGTATGTATTCTACTTTGCCTGAGCAGTATAGACCCGATCCTAGTCCTTCATCTGAGAAGGACCCAGCCGTCCCCTTTCTCCAAGCACTCCACTTGGCTAAGGGGACCAAAAAAGATCCAAAAAAAGTCACACCAGCTAGAGTTTAGCTAGCAGATGATGGACCGATTTCACATTCAGCTTACTCTATAGGAGGCCTTGAAGCATATTCCTCTCTTCCAGAGATCCCTCAGAGACAGGACCACCATTCGGAGGAAGAGGAGGAACCACCAGTCTAAAATTCATGTGCTCACTTGCGCCACTTTTTTGCCATTCAGAACCGTCTGCCAGCCAAGAGGCTAGATGCAGGAGCCACATTTGTTAGATGCGATATTCACGAGCAGAGGTTCGATCGTACTCTATTAGACAGCGGGTCTTCGATCAATCTACTTCCGGCAGCCTTACTCGACCGATTCGAGTTGGGCCCTCTACGATAGAGCAGGACGGTCCTTCAGTTTGTTGATCGATCTGTCAAGAGGTCGAAGGGGTTGCTGAAGGACGTCGTCGTCACAATTCAGGGCCTGAAATTCCCCGTGGACTTCGTAGTGTTGGACATGGAGATCTCTGAGTCTGTGACCGATACCCCCTGAAGAATATTGAGAATCCTCAAGCGCAACACGGAAGCATGTTGATCGCATCGTATGCAATCGGGGCAACTAGTCGCATTAGTTGCTAGATGCGGTGGAAATTAAAATTTTTAAATCTAGTGATGAAACCACATGATCACGAGAACATTTCTCGGATCGTTTCATCAAACCACAAAGTATAAGGTATACCTCTTGGATCGTGGTTGTAATCGCGAGATCCCAAACAAGAGATCCTCCTGTCTTAAGTCCCATCCACGAAGAATGCACTTGCGGGCACGATGATGAGACGCGAACATCCTGCAATCCTCGATGAAGATCCAAGCAATGAATCCCCTGATTTCATCAAACGAAATCTGTTGTCTTCCTTTAGAGCTAGCAGCCCCAAAGAAGACGGAGGTCCTTGATTCGTTGAAGGCGAAGGTGAGAGACTATCCTTCTCAATGCACAAAGTGGACGGCCACCTTGAATAGAGAGAGAGAGAGAGGGTAGGCAAGAATAAGAGAGAGAGAGAGAGAGTAGTAGGCTTCTACAACTCTTAATAATGTACCATGAAAGGCTAGGTTAGCCCTCCTTTTATAGTAGTTTAGGATCCAATGGATTTTAATCCATGGGACATATAGATCCAATGGCCATGGTGATCTATGCATTAATCAATGACCAAGATTATTGTTGGCTAAAACACCAACAAAATTAAATTATATTTAAATTAAATATATGTTGCAACATTATCAACACAATTTAATTTAAAATAAATTAATTATCAAGAGATAATAATATCATAAAGGGGAGATAACCAATTTCCTCCTAAAATTGAGGGGGCGTCACCTTTAACTATGTCATTGGTGACGCCACCTCATTTGGAGGTTATTTATCTCCTTTTTATTTTGTATTATTATTTCTCGATGTATTATTAAAAATATCCACCAAATTAACTTCAAATTAATTTGTGAATATTTCAATCATGCCATTGATAAATATGTGAATCATATTTACAACCCAAACTAATTTGTAAATTGCATTTCCAATTAATTAATGTGAATCCAATCCACATTAATAATTAACAAATGTTATTTACAAAATTTCTCTCTCTTCAATATTTATGCATATTATAAATCATATTTATAATACACAAATATCATGGATAGTATTATCCACGTTCTCTAATCCTTGATAATTAAATCCCATTTAATTATCTTCAATATGAATCTCATTCATATTATGCTTGATTATTAAATCTCATTTAATCGTCAAGTCCTTCTTGCTTGGATATGTAATTCATCAAATAAATTATTCTTGAACCCTTTCAAGAATAATGTGCTTTCTCCGTAGATATTTGGAGATAAGGACAAGGCGATTGTATCATTCCACGTATAGCGACTTGGATGTTGAGATCTCATCTCAAATCCAAATCTTATGGACCTCCCATATATGCTTGATTAAATCAAGACCGCAAATCTAATTTTCTCATTGAATCTGAATATCATTCAGACCAATGTCCAACACTTGGACTAAGATCAGATTGCTTCTCTACCGAGAGGAGTCACTAAATCCAGACCTGTTTCATCACTCCCTCGGAATGGAAGCGTCATGGTTATACAATTGTTTAAGATCACATCACCCTCAGGTATTCCTAATACCTATACATCCTGCATACTGGATGACCCATGATCATCTTGAAGATTAAGATCAATTTTACACTGTCTTCTTCAGAGTTTAATCACTAAGTTTCTTAATCTTGATCATTGGGAGTCGGTATCGATCATATGCTTTCTCAAAGCATATATCATACCTTCAAATTCATGTCATGCTTCCAAAGCATGACAACCATGCATGGAATTTGATCGGTCCCAATACCTCATGAGTGAGCTCATGTCTTCCGGTTCATAAGTGAACCTGTATGATCCCTTTGAGAGATCGTATTGTCATATGCCCTTATATGCACACTAGCTTGCCGGTGTATAGACCTTGGTTAGTCCATCAACCTATCGGTCTGCCAAATGTACATACTCAGACATATAGCAATACATCTATCTCCAGTCAGAGGATGTGTACCTATGCTGTGACAGCATTCAACATAGGATTTAGGTTATCTCGATCTCGTTAAGTCAACCCATTGACCTAACTAATCTGACACCTCCGAATCATTATTCCTATGCAGAGGACCTGCATCAAGAGGTCAGTCAGATATCATCCTATGTGAGAATGGATTGCCATCTCCTACTCAAGCTGGAGATCATCTGTTAATAATCATTTGGCGGTGCTTGATGAGTCCTCTATCCAACTCCTTAGATATTCATCCAAACATCAGCCTCTATGATTCATTTAATGAATCAACAGCTATATGATCATCAAGATGGCCATGGTACATAATCCTAATTGTACAGAGGGACCTTATAGTGCATTCATTCATTCATTTTATTTCAGAAAGGGAGTGAAACATCAATAAATTTTATTGATAAACAAATATATTACAATAACACTTATTGTAAGAATGGTTCACCCAGGGCTCACATGTCTAACAATCTCCCATTAGACCTCAAAACCATTCAGGTACAATCCGTAAACGCATACTCATTACATGCTGGTCAAAAACCTTCTTGTCAGAGGTTTGGTAAGAGGATCAGCAATGTTGTCGGTAGAGGCCACCTTGGTGATGATGATATCACCACACTTTTGAATTTCTCGAATGATGTGTTATTTCCTTTCCACGTGCTTGCACTTTTGATGGCATCTGGGTTCCTTTGCCTGGGCAATGGCTCCCGTGTTATCGCAGAGTAACGAGATGGGAGTATCAGAGGAAACTACGCCAAGCTCCGAGATGAACTTGCGCAACCACACCGCCTCCTTTACAGCATCTGATTCGGCAATGTAATCGGCTTCTGTTGTTGAATACGTCGTAGTGTCCTGCTTCTTGCTTCTCCAGCTTACAGCACCACCGTTCAACAGGAATACAAACCCTGATGTCGACTTTCGATCATCAATATCCGACTGGAAGTCTGAATCTGTATATCTCAAGACTTGGAGATCACCATCCCCATAAACCAAGATGTAATCTTGCGTCCGTCTCAGATATTTGAATATGTTCTTTACTGCATTGCAGTATTTCTCTCCATAGCAGGATTGGTAACGACTTACCACTCCCACTGCATGGCAGATGTCTGGCCTAGTACACATCATGGCATACATCAAGCTTCCTACAACTGACGCGTAAGGGCATCCATCCATGGCTTTCCTTTCCTCAACACTTTGAGGAGCCATCCCTTTGGACAGATGGATACCATTTCCTAAGGGGAGGAATCCCTTCTTTGAACTATCCATATGGAATCGTTCAAGAATTTTCTTGATGTATCCATGTTGTGATAATCCCAGTATTCTCTTTTCTCGGTTTCTGAACAACTTCAGGCCTAAGATGTGAGAGGCTTCTCCAATATCTTTCATCTCGAAGGTATGGGATAGCCAAATCTTCACACTGGTCATCATTCTTGTATCATTCCCAATGATTAGGATATCATCTACATAAAGCACGATGAACACAATGGTGCTCCCACTAAGCTTCTTGTATACACAAGGTTCATCAGGATTCTGCACAAAATGATAACTCTTTATGGTTTCGTCAAATCTGATGTTCCAGCTATGAGAAGCTTGTTTGAGCCCATAGATGGATTTCTTCAGCTTGCATACTTTACCATCCTCAACTATGAAGCCCTGGGGCTGTTCTATATAGATCTTCTCCTCGAGGTATCCATTGAGGAAAGTTGTCTTGATGTCCATCTGCCAGATGTCGTAGTCCAGAGATGCAGCTATAGCTAGCAGTGTCCTGATGGACTTAAGCATGGCCACATGAGAGAACATTTCATCGTAGTCGATGCCTTCTCTCTGTGTGTAGTCCTTGGCTACGAGCCGTGCCTTGAAAGTCTCTACATTCCCATCAGGTCCCCTCTTTGTCTTGAAGATCTATTTACACCCAATGGGTTTTATCCCTTTAGGTGGATCCTCTAGGGTCCATACACCATTCTTATGCATGGAGTCAATCTCTGACTTCATTGCTAGCATCTATCTATCCATGTCATGATCCGCGAGTGCTTCATCAAATGAAGAAGGATCATTTTCAGTTTCACATGACACATGGAATCCATACCTTTCAGGTGGTGCAACCACCCTCGAACTCCTTCGAAGAAGTATGGGTGTTTCATCTTTATTTATCTCTTCAGTTTATGGTTCAGGAATCTCAGAATCCTCAGGGGATTCTATGAGTTCCTCTACTTCATTTCTGTCTTGACCTTTAAGGAAATCATCCTCCAGAAATTTCACATCCGTAGAGACAAAAACCTTTTGGGTCTCAGGGTCATAAAGCTGATATCCAATACCATCTTTCACGTACCCAATGAAGTAGCACTCACGAGTGCGAGATTCTAGCTCACTTGTGTGCACGTTCTTTGCATGGACCAAGCATCCCCAACCCCTCAAGTGATTAACACTAGGTTTGGTTCCATACCAGAGCTCGTGAGGAGTCTTGGGTACATACTTGCTAGGAATCTTGTTCAGTATATATATATTGCAGTCTCTACTGCATATCCCCAGAAACTACGAGGTAAACGTGCTTTGCTCATCATTGAATGGATAATGTCCATGATGGTCCTGTTGCGCCTTTCAGCAACACCATTAAGTTGGGGAGTTCCAGGGGGAGTGAGATTGAAGACAATTCCATTCTCTTTAAGATATTCTTTGAATTCATCCGACTCACCACCTCGGTTAGATCGAATCCGTTTGATCTTCCTATCAGTTTGGTTCTCAACCAAAGCCTTAAACTCTTTGAACTTTTCAAAGGTTTCAGATTTATGACGTAGTAGGAAGATAAACACGTACCACGAATGGTCATCAATAAACGTTAAATAATATCGATGTCCATTTCTAGTCGCGATACTGAAGGGACCGCATACATCAGTATGTATTAGGTCAAGAATACCTTCGCATCTCGTAACCTTGTTACGGAAAGGCATCCTGGTCATTTTACCTCGAATGCAATGTTCACAGGTAGGTAAAGATTGAACCTGTAGAAAGTCTAAAGGTCCATCCTTTATCAATCTATTGATCTTATCAATAGATAAATGACCAAGCCTTTGATGCCAAATCATATTCGAATGATTTCCATTCTCCCTGGATCTTTTAGGGTTTCTATTATCAGTGGTAGTGACATTTATGACATATTCATCAATGCACAATTCATAGAGTCCACCAGAAGTCAGAACACCTTCCGCAACAAATTTATCATATTGGTTTATGACTAATTTATTACAAAACAGGAAGGAGTATCCATGTCTAACAAGCTTAGACACAGATATCAAATTCCTCCTAACTTCAGTTACATAAAGACACTCTTTAAGTACTAGGAATCGACCACTAGATAATGATAGTCTGCACGTCCTGATGGTGACTGTTGCAACACTTGTATCAGATCACATCTGGATGACTATCTCCCCTTGCTCCAGATTCCTAGTTTCCTGAAATAAATGCAATGAATTGCATACATGAATAGAAGCACCAGAATCTATAACCCAACTTCCTTCTCATCCAACGAGAAAGCTAGTTTCAATTATGAAAGTAGATTTTCATACCTGTTGGGGCCTTACCTTTGTCAGTAGACTTCAGGTGATCGGGGCAGTTATGCCGCCAGTGCCTCGGCTTCTTGCAGTAGTGACAGACATCGAACTTTTTCGATGTCATCAGTGTGGAAGCACTAGAAGACGAACCAACTCCTTGATTCTTCTTCTTTCTCTTCTGGGACGGGCCCTTCCGAGAACCTTGCTTCCGCTTGTGCTTTCCTCTCACTTGTGCAACCATTGCACTAGCAGAGGGGTCGTCCTTCTTCATGACGTCTTCTGCAGACTTCAATGCAGCTAACAACCCAGCATTAGTGAAATCACCTTTGCTCATGCGATAAGACACAACAAAGTTGTTAAAAGACATAGGGAGCGACAGGAGAATAAAATCAGCTTGCATATCAGAATCCAAGTAGGCTCCAAGGGTTTCCAATTGAGAGAGGTACCCAAACACTTTCAGTACGTATTCTCTGACAGAGGTCCCTTCCTGCATCTTGCAGCGAATAAGCTCTTTCATCACATTGTAACGCTGTGTGTGGTTTATGTCACTGAACATATCCTTCGTCGTAATCTCTTGGCAATGTTTCATCTCCACATGTTGCTTATGAAGTACATTGGATAATGACCCAAGGATATAACACCTTGCCAGATTATGGTCTTCATCATATTTCTCATTATATGATTTATCTTCTGTAGTCTTAGGGTTTTCTATCTTGTCCTTGTTCAGCACATAAGAGATGCGCTCAGCAGATAGGACAAGATCCAAATTTCGGATTCAATCCGAATAATTTGGACCGATCAACTGGTTGACCTCCAGGAGTCTGCTAAGTGGGCTCATGGATTTCATTTTCTGAAATTAAGAATGCACTATATTATAATATAAATATATATATTCATTTTAAGATATTTGATTAAGGCATTTTTAATCAAATTCGTCTTGCTATGTCAACTTTGAAAGATTATTCCCTTGTTTTTTCTTTCAAAGTAAGAGATACACTTACCGCTATATCTCAAGCAAGATCTGAGATCTCCTCTCTATCCTTATCACATCCCAATAATATGAGAACATGTGACTTGAATAAAGAGAAGCGGGAACACATTCCACCTTGCAAGTCCAACTTGCATTTCCCAATTCGGTCTTTAACACTCGGACCCACCACCCCTAAGATGATGTTGATCGTTGTTAATTGAACCAACTGTCAATAGGCTTAATACTCGCTATACGCAATCAATATCGTCCCAATAATATGAGGATCCGATATTGGGGTCACGACGTATACGGCCTTACTCTTTCGAGAAGCAAAGAATCCGATCCAAATAAATCATATATAGGATCTATCACTTCGGACAGGCGTCTCATATATACAATATCTGGCGACGGAATTCTTTGCCTTGACGGGAGACCATGGATGTCACTTATGTGATCCTCCACTAGGGTTGGGCATCGGGCCGGGTTGGGTCGGGTTTGAGTTGGCCCGGCCCAAGCCCATTTAAGTATATGGGCTAATGGGTCGGACCTAGGCCCATTTTATTTTCAAAAATTAGGGCCAAGCCCAAGCCCGGCCCAAACAAAATGGGTCGGGTTCGGGTCGGGCCGGCCCCATTTTACACCTATGTATACCAATATCATGTCTTACATTCTTCTTGCATTTGTGTGGATGTTTCCTATGCATGTGTACATGTTTAAAACTATAAACATGCTAATTAATTTGTGATTTTAACATTAGTTGTATGTTAGAAATAGAAATGTGGTAAAAATATGGTGACATCAACCACCATTTAATTCACCATTACATATTCTATTATAGATGCGGGCACTATGACCCAATACAGATTGGTTACTTACAGTTGTACATGCTCTAACACTTGAGGACACAGATTCCATTCTTGCATATTAATGTAATAATCTTGTATATTAATGTTATAATATCCTCAATCCACGTTAATGGATATGATTATTAATGTGTTTAAGTATTTATTCTACACTCGATAAGGATATTAAAGTTAGAACATGGTATTTGGAATGAACATGAATGTAATTGATATAATTATACCGTACTAGATATGAATATACTTGCTTTAGAATGGGTCGGGCTATCGGTTAACGGATTTGGTCCTTCTCAGTCCCAAACTCGGCCCGATAATCAATATGGGCTCATTTTAGGGCCCACGTCCCGCCCATTAAATTTCGAGTTCAGGTTTGGGTCGGGTTATACGGGTCGGGTTTTGGGCCGGGTCGGGCCGGCCCAGCCCAATGCCCAATGCCCAACCCTATCCTCCACCTCATATTCAAATTGCAATAATTAATTATCGTGAATCATATTCACATAATTATTTCTTCCAAGGGAAATACACATCTATTCATAATAGAGTGTTAATTGGATATAATTAATTTAATCATATTAAATTAATCACTAATCCAATCATCAATCAACAAACATTATTATTACTTGAATAGTAGGTATAGTCTCAAAGTACGTGTTATTAGTATTTTAATAATTAGAAAAATACAATTTAACCTCTCCGACATTATCGAGTCCATACCCGTTGTCATGGCCAGTACCGACGAGAGTGGGACGGACCACATACGTTGCAACTCGCAACCCCAATGCTCTCCGACTAGGCACCATATCCACCTCAGGAAAGGATAATGCCAGATAGATCATCATGTACTTTGAGATGCTCATCAGTTTTTCAACCGAAATTATACCATATAATATACGTCAAAACAATTTTGATTATATTATAAGAAGATTTGCTAAAAAAATCCCCAATCCTATTCAAGCAAGAGGGTTTTTCATGTAAAAGTTGTCCTACAACTATTGTAGGATAAACTAAGGTTCTTCGTGAAA
The DNA here is from genome assembly GCA_037367405.1 of Ottelia alismoides. Classification (NCBI taxonomy): domain Eukaryota; kingdom Viridiplantae; phylum Streptophyta; class Magnoliopsida; order Alismatales; family Hydrocharitaceae; genus Ottelia; species Ottelia alismoides. Next base: position 286,971 of record JAZKJV010009692.1, on the reverse strand, counting down.
AAGGTTTGTTAATGATTTCATATCAACCAATGATCAAGATCAATTATCTTATCATCATGGTTAGGAAAATTTCATTCAATGAAATAATTATTTCTTTAAATATTTCACAAATATTTATCACTAACTATTTCAGAAAATTAATCATTAATTTTCATCATCATATTTGAATGACTTATCACAAGGTTCATGATCAAAAGATGCCAATTTCCAGCAGTGACCCCCAATCACCAAAATTAACTTATCTCGATCAATTTAAATCCAAAAATTGCAAAAACAGCTTCCTAAGATTGCCAATTTGATTTATTAAATAACCCAAGTGATGATTCCCGTATTTCAAGGCGGATCAAAACAGTAATTAACTCATTAATCACGATTAGATCCGCAGCTCCCGCAACAGTGAATACATGCATATTCAAAAGGGCCATATCCTGAGCAAATGAAGTCCAAATTACATCAACTCAGATCCTATGGTTTCCTTATTTAATGGGAAACAAAATATAATTGCAAATTTCGTGTTTAATCAATTTAAACAGTACTGAAAATTTCAATTAGACAGAGGTGCGAAAATTGAAATGCGACAAAACTTTCGCGACCCTTTCAAGCCCAAGTCGTACTAGGTCTATGGATCATATCCAAAACCTTATTCAACCTAAAATAAGAATTTTTGGATTTGAATAAATAATTAATAAATCAATAAAATTAAGAAAAAATAAGAAAGAAATAAAAAATAAAGAAACAACTTTACTGACAATTACGGATTTTTTGTCTGGTCAGAAGAGTTCTCAAAATAGTCTGGTCTTGTATAAATTTCGATATCTTTCTTTATTCGATATCTTTAAAAATACAAACAGAAAAGAGAGAACAGGCTCATTACATTAAAAATATATATGGGAATGCCTATAAATTAAATAGTTGAGCGTGAGAGCCAAATGAATCGAAAGATTCATGTTTGGTTCGGGAGGAGATTATGTAAGTTGTGAAATTAATAGTAAGAAAATCTACTTTCATTAACTGATTTATTAGATAATCGAAAACAGAGGATTTTGAGTACTCGATCGCATCGTATGCAATCGGGGCAACTAGTCGCACTAGTCGCTAGATGCGGCGGAAATTAAAATTTTTAAATCTAGTGATGAAACCACATGATCACGAGAACATTTCTCGGATCGTTTCATCAAACCACAAAGTATAAGGAATACCTCTTGGAGCGTGGTTGTAATCGTGAGATCTCAAACAAGAGATCCTCCTATCTTAAGTCTGATCCACAAAGAATGCACTTGCTGGCGCGATCATAAGACGCGAACCTCCCACAATCCTCGATGAAGATCCAAGCAATGAATCACCTGATTTCCTCAAATGAAATCTATCGTCTTCGTTTAGAGCAAGCAGCCCCAAAGAAGAAGGAGATCCTCGAGTCGTCGAAGGCGAAGGCGAGAGACTCTCCTTCTTAATGCACAAAGTGGACGGCTACCTTGAATAGAGAGAGAGAGAGAGACGGTAGGCGAGAATGAGAGAGAGAGAGAGAGTGGTAGGCTTCTACAACTCTTAATAATGTACCATGAAAGGCTAGGTTAGCTCTCCTTTTATATTAGTTTAGGATCCAATGGATCTCAATCCATGGGACATATAGATCCAACGGCCATGGTGATCTATGCATTAATCAATGGTCAAGATTGTTGTTGGCTAAAAAACCAACAACATTAATTTGTATTAAAATTAAATATATGTTGCAATATTATCAACACAAATTAATTAATCATAAATTAATTATCAAGAGATAATAATATAATAAAGGGGAGATAACCAATTTCCTCCTAAAATTGAGGGGGCGTCACCTTTGACTATGTCATTGGTGAGCCACCTCATTTGGAGGTTATTTATCTCCCTTTTAATTTGTATTATTGTTTCTCAATGTATTATTAAAAATATCCACCAAATTAATTCCAAATTAATTTGTGAATATTTCAATCATTCCATAGATAAATATGTGAATCATATTCACGACCCAAACTAATTTGTAAATTGCATTTCCAATTAACTAATGTGAATCCAATCCACATTAATAATTAACAAATGTTATTTATAAAATTTCTCTCTCTTCAGTATTTATGCATATTATAAATCATATTTATAATACACAAATATCATGGATAGTATTATCCACATTCTCTAATCCTTGATAATTAAATCTCATTTAATTATCTTCAATATGAATCTCATTCATATTATGCTTGATTATTAAATCTCATTTAATCATCAAGTCCTTCTTGCTTGATTATGTAATTCATCAAATGAATTATTCTTGAACCCTTTCAAGAATAATGTGCTTTCTCCGCAGATACTTGGAGATAAGGATAGGGCGATTGTGATGTTCTACATATAGCGACTTGGATGTTGAGATCTCGTCTCAAATATAGATCTTACGGACCTCCCATAGATGCTTGATTAAATCAAGACCGCAAATCTAATCTTCTCATTGAATCTGAATCTCATTCAGACCAATGTCTAACACTTGGACTAAGATCAGATTGCTTCTCTACTGAGAGGAGTCACTAAAATCCAGACCTGTTTCATCACTCCCTCGGAATGGAAACGTCATGGTTATACAATCATTTATGATCACATCGCCCTCAGGTATTCCTAATACCTGTACATCCTGCATACTGGAAGACCCATGATCATCCTGAAGATTAAGATCAATTTTGCACTGTCTTCTTCAGAGTATAATCACTAAGTTTCTCAATCTTGGTCATTGGGAGTCGGTATCGATCATATGCTTTCTCAAAGCATATATCATACCTTCAAATTCATGTCATGCTTCCAAAGCACGACGACCATGCATGGAATTTGATTGGTCATAATACCTCATGAGTGAGCTCATGTCTTCTGGTTCATAAGTGAACATGTATGATCCCATTGAGAGATCGTATTGCTCATATGCCCTTATATGCAGACTAGCTCGCCGGTGTATAGACCTTGGTTAGGACATCAACCTATCGGTCTGCCAAATGTACATACTCAAACATATAGCAATACATCTGTCTCCGGTTAGAGGATGCATGCCTATACTGTGACAGCATTCAACATAGGACTTAGGTTATCTCGATCTCGTTAAGTCAACCCATCGACCTAACTAATCTGACACCTCCGAATCACTATTCTTATGTAGAGGACCTACATCAAGAGGTCGGTCAGATATCAGCCTATGTGAGAAAGGATTGCCATCTCCTACTCAGGCTGGAGATCATCTCTTAACAATCATTTGACGGTGCTTGATGAGTCTGAAAAACACGTCACCCGGTCTGCTTCTTCTGAACTTGTAAAAGAATCAGAAAGAAAGATTATGGTCGTTGTATCGACCGAGTGGGTTTTGTTAGAAAAAGATTAAGTATTACTTAATCTTCTTTTTTTTATTCTCCTAAACTTAATGTATAGCGGTTAAGCACGGGAGTGTCGAACTCAGGGAGGCAAACTGTTGGAACAAGGAGGAATCGTTAGAAAAGCTTAGGCAACGGGTTTTTCTATTTTTTTATTTTTTTAATAATATTTTTTTATTTGGATTTTATTTTGTTATTTTTATGTTCAAATTTTATTTTACTGTTTTTATGATTTTTTGAATGGTTTTTAGGCTTTTTATGGACTTTGTTTATTTTTAATGTTAAGAATGTATTTTTTATTGAAAACAGGGACGTATTTTGAATATTTAAGAATGAAAATAATGTGAAAATATTTTTATTGTATTTTTTATAGAAAGTATATGACATTATCTTCAAAATGATAGGTTGTGCGTTTTTAGGTGCTTTGTACTTATTTAGTTATGATTTTTACAAGTTTAATGGATTATTATTATTATTTTATTGATTTTATTATTGAATTTTTATTTTGTTTTGGTTTTTTTATTTATTATGTAAAATATGTAAAAATATGATATTGGTAATTTTTATCTGATTTTAGAAATGTTTTCATATTTTTTTTATGTTTTGTGTTTTGTTATTATGTATTACAAAGGTGTAGGATTATATACTTACCAGGGCGGATGTTTAGTTATAATAAAATGAAAGGAGTATAGGAAATAAGAGAAAGGTATATAGGCAAGAACACAATAACCTCACTACATCACCTAATGCTCATGTGAATTTCAACAGGATATACCTGTACGCAAATGGAGAGAAATCCATGAGTTTTCAAGCACTTTCTCCACCAATCACGTGTCTGTACACGTGATATTAAGCATTGGAGGACCTTATCCTAAATGAAGTGGGTCCGTGGGTCTCAACGAAGATTTGCCCAAATATCTCGCATGAACACGTGATATTCACGGATGGCGCTGGTTTAAGCGGTGGACGAAAATCTGGTCGTTTGATTCAGATCCCCTTTGGATGATGGAACGGCACTGTGCAATCTGGAGGTGATTGTCGATCGTCCGTGTTCTTCCCAAATTCTCTTTCCTGCGGTGGAGGCTCGGCATCAGATCTCTGATGAAGGTGTCTGTCGAGTCCAGACGCTTGTGCTGCTGATGCGTGTGCTCAGTTACAGGTGGTTCGTCAAATCAGAGCTCCCGATATTCTCACTCGGATGCATATGCTCTGATTGCTATGCTTGATCTCAATTAGATGCTTCACCTCCAGATTAGGTGGGGCTCTTCGTTTTGTTCTCCAAAGCTACAGATTTTGCTCGTTCATGGATCGATGGTCCCAATCTCCGAAGCTACAGGTGAAATCTAATATTGAAAGCTCAGCCTGTAAATTCAGAAAGGACACGAGGACGGATTCCTCGGTCGGATGTTAGCTCTAATGGAAGGTAAGGAAATGGCATGGACGATTCATGGAGAAACATATCAGATTGATTGTGCGATGAATCGAAGTGGGGTGGAATTATTTGGGAATCAAACCGTAACGGCAAACATAGGAGATGAGAAGGATTGAGAAGAGACGTGAAGAAGGATGGAAGGATCAGGAGAAGAGGATAATCATGACGAGAGAATGAATGAAGCGGATGGATGAAAGTCGACGCATGGGGCGGAGCTCGCAGAGCTCCTGAGTCGTAGCCTCAACTCACGGCGGAAGAAGAGGCTGGTCCGCGGCGGAGTAGCTCACACAGGCGGAGTGATATCGCTGCCTCCCTTCCCTCGGGGCTCGAAGACGGCAAAGCGAGTCTGTCACTCTCGCCTCTCTCTCTCGGAACTCGGAGGAAGGTGGCTGTAAAAATGGTGGATGAACTATCGCCTGGGAATGGAGTTCCAGGAGGAACTCTGGGTTGTCACCTCAACACCCGGCGACGATGCGGAGGCTCGACGCAGAGGAGTGAAACTCGACTCCGGCGGGGGGGGGGGGGGGGGGGGGGGGAGGTGGGGTTGACGAGGTATATATAGATGGAGGTGAGTCCCATCACCGTCGGCGGTGACGACACCGTCGAGCGGTTGGAAAACGGTCGGCCGTTAAGGAGGTTGGGCAGTTGGCGACGGCGTGGAGACGGGAAGAGGAGGAGGCGGCGATGGAAAAAGGGCATCGGGGAAGAAGGAAAAGGGGGGAAATGGAAGGAAGAAAGAGAAAAGAAGGAGAGAGAAAATAAATTATTAAAATAAAAATAAAATTAAAATAATTAATTAATTAAGTAATAAGTATATTAATTTAATTATTTATATATTAATTTCGTAAGTAGTAAATAATTAATAATTAAATATACTTAATAATTTAAATAATAAATTAAGTAATTAAGTGTATACTTAAATATATAATTAAGAAATTAAGTATTAATTAATTAAATAAAAAATTTAAAGAAATAAATAAATGAAATATTATTTATTTATAAAGAAATAATAAGAGTACTAATGTATTAAATAATAATATAAGTTACGGTTTAATGTATAGTACACCAATACGGCCCCGGAAACCGTGTTTTTCGCATTAATTCCGATTTTAGCGAAACTAGTGTCATTTTGTAGATAATTGGAAGATACAATTTTAGGGGCCGAGTTTGCTTAAATCGGAGTTCATACGAACGAGTTATGAGGCCCGGACGAAAAAAGTAGCGGCTTCGGGCCTTCGGATTTTTTTGGTATTTTAAGTTACTTTTACTTTTGTATTTTTATATACACTTTCAGATGATTCTAGGGAAAAGAATTAAGTTAATCGGATTTACGGTTATTTAATTAAAAATCAGGGAAGTTTCTACATATAATACATATAGACAACGGATCCAAAAAGTCGAAACTCACCGATTTTATCTGAATATTTTTCTGATATTTTTAATAAATAGTATTATATATAAAACGGATTCTGAAGGTGTGTTTGATTAATTTGGAATTTTATATAAATAGATATGAACCTCGGAAGTCAGCTTTTGCGGCTTTTCCGGTCCATTTCGGTTATTTTATTTTTGTACCAAAATATTTTTCTGATATTTTTATAAAATAATATATATTTTTATGAACAACTTTTGTAAAAGGAGTGTTTAATTTGAAGTGGTTTTGATGATAAATAAAATAGGTGAAATATTTACATGGTGAAAATTGTGTAATTTATATTTTTGGTCTTGATTTTCTTGATATTTTCATAAGTTAAGATCCTTATCTCCCCCTACTTATTTCTTTTGTCGATCCGGTCAATATTGACCTAGTCTCGGGGTTAGGATCAGTCAGTATATTTCATATACATCCTTCTTTTATTTTTTTATTTTCCTTTTTCTCTTTATTCTTTTATTTTGGATAATTTAATTGTTAATTATATAATATTAATAATTACGGTTAGAATGTTAATTAGATGGAATTAGTGGATATTTACATGTATTTTACCAAGGATTTTAGCCAAAATGAAAGAATAAAGGCGATGAATCACGGATTAATCATTCCCCTATACTTTACCTTTGCCAGTCCCTTAGCAAATACTTATTCTATCAATAAGTGCAAGAAAAAAGAAAAAGGAAAATAAAAGAACTTGGAACATTCTTGTTTCTTTAAGCCGAATATCACTTTACCCGAAATCTGGAGCCTGGATTCAGACCTTTGGATTACTAGTGTATCGAGACTCTATTAGAATTAGTATTTAAGCCTCAACAGCCCTCAAATTCTACAAATCCTTATCCAGATCCACCTTAACAAGCAGCTCAGATCCACCTATCCATCACGCAAACTTTTCGGCTTTGAAAGCAACTTGACTGTGTGTGAAAGGTTTTAACTCTTCCCGCTTAAAGAAACGAAAGAACCACCCATACAGCTACATACTTCCATTGGGCCCTTGTCCAGCAACTCAATCCTCGAGGAGGGAGGTATTTCCTTCTAAGGTCAGGTCGTGCTGTGTCCACAATCGAGTATAGAAAGAAGTAGGAAGAATGGGAAGAGAACTGGAGTGTGATCGGTGTAATCGCATCTCCTGTGAAGCGTGACCAGTTTAGCCAAGTCTCCACGAAGACATGCAGGCTTTTCTGGAGCTCGGACCATTGTGGTCATTTTTGGTATTTGATGTATTCGGCTTCTTTTTGGTAGTAGTGATTATTGCACTGCATAGGTCTTTTGTGCCTCGACGGATGTAGAATCTTTTTTTCCGCCAATGTTTTTGAGGTCTTAGAATAAATTGTACCAGCAGATCCTTCCCTCGTCTGAAGCTTTATTTGAACCCCAATCTCTCCTGTCTTAAGACCTCATCACCGCCAGACAAGGATGGAAATTCACCACCGAAATGGATTGCCCTTCGCAGCCCCATGCAGGTCGAGCTAAGTGCAGAGTGCTTGAGTTCAAAATTGGTTCAAATGGAGAAGAGTTTAATGGATGACACCAGGTGTCCTACTTAGGCACTTTCAAGTTGGATTCCGAACACAGTCTCATGGAACCCAAAGAATTAAGTCTACAAGACCTGAAAGTCTCAATTCACGTTCCTAATAAAGTCCCTTTAGAATTAAGTGGATTAAGACCTAAACCAAGCTCCATCTCTCGGACTTAGTTCCATTCGGTTCAAGAATCAAACTTGTTCTGAAAAATGCTAATGAATGCAACAATTTTTTTATGAAGTAAATTTTTTTGTCTTAAATGTTTTAAGTGGTTTTTAAAGACTTCTGCAAATTTTTATTAAATTTTAAAATTTTTCAATTTTTAGGCGTCTTTTTGTAAAAGTCAGTGGATTAATTCGATTTACACCATTTTTACACGGCTTATGTATATTTTACAAAGGATTTTATGCAACTTTTATATACAAGTTATACGGCTTTTATACAAAATTTACACAGTTTTATTTTCAACTTTTTAACGATGTTATCAAAAGAATTTTATAACATTATATATATAATTTCAAAACCATTTGTTAAGATATTTTTACAGTTTTCTTGTGGCTTTTAGAAACCCAAAATATACACCATACTTTTAGGAAGCCTTATTATTAAAAATACGATAAAGTACGAGTTATGGCTTCTAAAGTATATATAACATATATACGACACCCCCTATACTTAGTGTGAACTATGTCCTCATAGTGACCAAAGAAGCGGCAAAGGAAGACATAACTTTGGCTAAGTATAGGCTGGTGAAAAGAATTCTATACTACAATGACTCAAAGAATAACAAATAAAGAATAGAAGTCGATCATCTCCTCTATACTTAGGATCAGGTGAACCTAAGGATAGCGGACTCAAAACCGAAGATGATCGAGGTCAAGAGAATGTACACACTCAATGGCTCGGCTTGTCCCCCCTATACTTAGGGTAAAATATCCCTAAGTATAGAGACAAAGATCAAAAGGTGAGGGACAAGCGAGGGAGTAGACGAGACAAAAACCGACGACGATCAAAAGACGATATGAGCGAGATCACCCCCCTATACTTAGGGTAAAGCACACCCTAAATATAAGCAACGACAGGGTTAATCGAACAGGACGAGAAGAACAACACGGTGTCTACACCCCCCTATACTTAGGATAAAGCATATCCTAAGTATAGCAAAATCTAGATGAACCTAAGGGTGTAAGACAAACAGAAGAAAGAAGGATGAAATCGAAAATATATACAAGAGATCTTTGGAAATCAGGTATGAGATGCACAATGTAAGAATGAAGAGCACATCTCATACAAAATGTATCGGGGCAACATCAACGGTCGGTGGATCATGATCGAGAAATGGTTTCAATCGTTGACCGTTGACTCGAAAGGTGGACTCAGAAGACAACTCAGATATGTCGATGATACCATTGTCATATACCTTTCTGACAATATACGAGCCTTTCCATTAGCTTTGAAGTTTCCTTGGAAATAATTTCAGTCTCGCATCGAATAGCCAGACTTTCTGATCATGCTCAAACTGCTTGTGGCTGATGTGAGAATCATGTCACTCTTTAATCTGCTCTTTGTAATGCAGGCTACTCATGAAGGCTTGATCTCTCAGCTCTTCCAGGGCTGCCAGTTCAGTCTGCCTTTGATCTCCCGCATCATCTAGTCCAAAGATCACTTCTTTCACTGCCCAAAAAGATTTGTGCTAAATTTCCACGGGTAAGTGGCATGGCTTGCCATAAACGAGTCGAAAGGAAGATGTGCCCAATGGAGTTTTGAAGGATGTCCTATACGCCGAAAGAACCGAGTCCAATAGCTGCGACCAATCTTTTCGGTCTGGGCGAACAACCTTCTGTAAGATCGTCTTGATCTCCCTATTCGAGACTTCGGCTAGACCATTCGTCTGAGAATGATACAGAGTAGCAACTCGATGATCTATGCTGAACTCGTTTACCTTGTCATTTCCCATATTTCTCTTTAATATAATAAATGTAATAGATAGTTTATGTACACATATGATATATATATATATATATTATATATACACACACACACACACACACACATGTATACAAGGTAGAGTGGCCCCATCTCTATCTACATATTTTATTTGGCGATCTGGCCAATGCTTGGCACTCTAATAGGGTTCGAGTCACTCAGTATTTATTCTAAACACTTCCTTCTTTTTCTCTTTATTCTTTATTTTTTATTTTTGCACAAATACATGCTAATTATGCACTATTAACACATGCATGTATACTACTAAGTTATTATATTTACACCTATTTACATGATGCATTGCCAAGATAATTAGCTAAAATAAAAGAATAAAGAGTGATGAACATGGATTCATCAATACGGTGGAGCACCTCCAGATCCTGCTCATTCATTTTCCACACACAGTCGTTCTTTACTCCATCGGAGTACTCCAATAAAAGCAGAATATCTTCAGCTTGGTGATAATCCTCACAGAAAGCCGATCCAGCCCTTGGAGACATAAACAGACTTGATTGAAGTTTTGCCTGCACCACCTTCTTCCAGTTCATACAGAGCCACTTACCACTATAAGATCGAGAACTCCACCTCTAGACTTGATCATGACCGTTCATCCTCTATGCCACTTGGGATGTCAGATCTTTTCCTGGAGCATCGGGCATGCACATCTCGCCTGCCATCTGAGCCGTCAGATTTGCTCCTCAATGGTTCATCTGGTCCGTACGCCTATGCCACGAGTCCCAATCGTCATATATATGCAGCTTTTCATCAAGTTTGTACGTTAGAGAGACGCCACACATGTGTTGCATGTCATGTAAGGGTATATTACAGTTTTTACCTTGCCATTTCCCATATTTCTCTTTAATATAATAAATGTAATAGATAGTTGTGAAATTTGCAGTAAGGATAGAAGGTTTTCTTTTTTTGCATTTATACCCTTGTCAAAACTGAACAACATTGTAATACATGCATTTTTCTAGGATATTTGCATCTTTGTCCCTAGAATTCTTTTGTGTGTTGTTATAGAGCCCCTGGAATTTAAATACTTGCATTTAGGTCATTTGCTTCATGTTTTAATTTAATGCTTTTTTTAATTGCAATAAATAACAAAATCACTCTAAATTTCATAAAAATTACATGTAGCTCCTGCTAGTGGGTTTTATTTGTTGTGATTTTTGTTTAGAACTTTACTTTTTCTACTATCATTAAAAATTCAAAAATAGTAGCAAATCCCTTGTTTGACTCACAAAATCCATAAAATACGAAAAATGTTTGTTATTTTTCAAACTATTTTTCTATAATATTTTTTATTTTTTTGAAAAAAATTAATTTATATACAATACAGAGTATTATATACAGGTATAATAAACCTTTGTATTTTGTACAATTATTTTTAATTTATTGTTTTTACAAAAATACCCCAATTTTATATTTGATTTATTTACAACATTGTTTTTGGAGTATAAAATAATTTTTGTTTTATTTTTATTATTTATTGACAAGTATAAAATACATAGGAATAAGACCTATATACATGTATTATGAGAGAGAAATTTATTCTATTTTTATTTTATTTTTCTTATTTGGGATAATTATACCCATAGCCCTGAGTAATTTCGCAATAACATTCATAACCCTGCATAATCGCGAATTACACGAGAAACCTCGAGTAATGCTTAACTCTTACACGACATAACCCTATGTTATATTCCGTTTAGGGTACTTGTTATATTTGATGGTTTCCGTTAAAATGATGAAAATGCCCCTGACGTTCATTCTTATTTGCAAAAATATGCCATCAACTGTTCCCCCCACCCCTCCCCTCGGTTACCGACCACCTCTGCACCCCCACCCCTCTCCCCGGTTTGACCGACCACCTCTGCACCCCTCCCCCGACGGCGATGATCTCTCCTCCCCCTACGCCGATTTGCTCCCTCCCGCGCCAACGTCCAACTCTCTCGTCAACCACCCCCCTCGCTGCTTGACGACTTGTTCCTCCCCTGCTCACACCCACGGCCAAGCTCAAAATCCTGCCTCCCCTGGTCGACATCTCCACTCCATTGAGCTTGAAAGCTCTTGCTAGACTGCCCCCTTCCGTCGAGCTCAAAGCCCCCCTCCCCCGACCGACCTCCCCCCTCCCCCGACTGACCCTCCCCCTTTCCCCCGACCCTCCCCCTTCCCCCACCCTCCCCCCTCCCCCGACCTCCCCCCCTGACAGAGCTGAACCTCCCCCCTCCCCCGACCGACCCTCCCCCTTTCCCCCGACCCTCTCCCCTTCCCCCGCCCTCCCCCCTCCCCTCCCCCGACCAACCCTCCCCCCTCCCCGACCTCCCCCCAATAGAGCCCGAACCTCCCCCCTCCCCCGACCGACCCTCCTCGGCAGAGCTCAGACCCTCCCCCCTGAATCGACTCTCCCTCGGCAGAGCTCAGAGCAACCCTCCCTCCCCGTCGGTCATAGCTCAGAGCCTCCAACCCCTAGTTGCTAACCTCCCACCACCTCGGTCGATGTTCGATCGCTCCCCACCCTATACCTCTGTAACCCCCACTTGCAATCCCCTATGACATTGTGCAATCCCCCATCCCTCGCGCCCGGAGCCCGCATGCAACCGCTTTCCCCCACAGCCCGCATGTGACCGCTTTCCTTCGATGCTCCCATCTGCAAGCTATGACGAATGCCCCTACTCCCCTTTCAAGCCTCCTGTGTCCACGAGATCCGATGAATTCCCCTCCCGCGAGCTCCAACGAAGCCTCTAGCACCGACTCGGCGAATCTCCCGCTGTTTATTTGTTTATTCCTTTCCTTTTTTTATTTTATCTAATCCTAGCCGTTAGATTATAGATTAGTTAGAATAACTCACTCATATGGTTGAGTTAACGTATCAAACTAACGGAGGGTATGGGCGTGAGACGGAGTGACTATCCAAGGTTTCTCATGTAATTCACGATTATGCAAGGTTATGAATGTTATTGCGAAATTACTCAGGGTTATGGGTGTAATTATCCCTATTTTTAGAAGAGGAAAGGGATGCTGCTCTTGAAAGTAGGTAGGTTGTCTGCTCACGAGATCTTTACCGTCCGATTTTCCCTACCTCAACCGTTTGATCCCGCTGCTCCATGCCCACGAATCAATATCTATCTCCTGTCTTTTCCGTGTCAGATTCCTCTCTCTCTCTCTCTCTCTCTTTGCTATTCTTCTCATCTTCTCCTCCCTCTCTGCAGCGACCCGACACTCCCTCTCCGTCAGCCGGTCCTCTGCTCTCATCCCATGGACTGCCCTCTTCTTGTAGTTTCCCTCCTCATCGAAATATCATCTCTCCTTGTCGGCCTTCCATTGGTTGCACCTCCCATCTTCGCCACCGAAGCCATCAACATCTATTCAAGCATCCATGAACAGTACGTTGAGAGACGTTCGGAGTTGTCTCTCGACTTGATCCTCATAATGCAACTCCTGAAGCTCATTCTCGAGATGGTGTTCTTCAAATACGTTGCCATCAAACAGTGCCTCCAACAGTTAATATTTAATGAAGCACGATCGTAGATAAGATCCTCTTACAGGATAGTGGGTTAGTGGTGATAAATAGAATAGATTCAATGTCAATTCTTCCAAGAATAGATACGAAAGATTGCCTGAAATTCTTACACCATGCAAAATATCAAGATGCTGTAAATACTATCAGAATTATTTGTTTAAAATTGGCAACTGCCAACACCAGACTATAACAATACATGAAAAATGTGATAAAGAGAATATTACGGCAAACTACTGATTAAATAGTTTATGATGCCCGAAAAGCGCGGCTTATGCTTATGGGTGCATGACCAGGCAGTCTTAGTTGATTACATATAAACGATCAAAGTAGTAAGATGAGTATAATGAGACAATCTGCATCCGTATGACCCAGATCGTAATGATTCTATAATCATAGAACAATAAATCAACTCATCTACTCTTTAAAGAAGAAAATCTCGTACCATTGAACAATAAACCTATCTCTCGGTTCACAACAAATCTAGGAAGCTGGAGAGGAGGAAGGTTTTGACGGCAAATAAAAATGAATCCGGTAGAAACACCTGAAGAAGATTGCTACAACAAAAGAAAAGTTCAAGCTTCATAATAAAAGGTAGTATCATGGTTCTCTCATGTCTATGTTTAATAACATTTTTAGTAAAGCAGATCTTCTACTATGGAGATCGTCTGCTATTACGTCTCGCTTCTAAAAGCGAGAGAATTTTATTTTCTTTTTTATAGTCCATCACTCATCTCAACATACTGATTGTTCTCTATATAAATGGCAGTTGTTAATGTCAAACTATATGATATTTTATGGATTAAAGTTCGACAACTAAATTGAATCTTAGAATAGCTCGACAGGTACTTTACAAGGAAAACTGATGCTGGAATCATACAAACCGCATTATTTAGGATGGAAGCATTACTATTTTCTCCAAATAACCGAAAATTTTATGCAGCTTTGTAAAATAAAAAGGAAATCTGAGCCACATTTTGTAGAAGGATCCGTCATGATGTACCCAACATCCATTAATACGGAGAACTCGAGAAACATATAGAGCTTGTTAACTCTCCATAGCTTTTGACGATAGTTACAAAAAGGTCCACACGAAGAAATAGAAGGTACGCATAGAATTTCTACCACATCAAAAACAATAAAATATCATAGAGGATTACACGATAAATGTCGCTCTCCAGACATTTCGGTCCTTACATACCATGATCATTAGATCAGAAATTAACTCGCAAGGAGGTCGGCCATTATAAACTGAGGGGCTTGGTTTTGCTAATAAGTAAAACCAAAGGGTAGATAGGAACTAACTCATATCTGGAAAAGAACTACATATGAACTACTGCATAAGTAAGCTCCTAATTATGGCCGCCTGGGCGCTACTCGTCTCTGTCATGGCCAAGAGCTCCAACAACCACTCACTAAGGTCGTCAACCTCCCGGTGCAAGCTCCTGATGTGGTAGCAGGTCTCCTGCAACAACTTGAAAGTTGATACCTACGTTGGTATAGAGATCATGTTGACATTGAATCTATTCTATTCATCACCACTAATCCACTATCCTGTAATCTTTTTTTAATATTTATGAAGCACATCGTAGATAAGATCCACTTTAACTGTTCGAGGTACTATTTGATGCCAACGTCTTTGAAGAACACCATCTCGAGAATGAGCTTCAGGAGTTGTATTATGAGGATCGAATCGAGGGACAACTCCTAACTTCTCTCAACGTACTGTTCATGGATGCCAGAATCGACGTTGATGGCTTCGGTGGCGAAGATGGGAGGAGCAACCAATTGAAGGTTGGGAAGGAGAGATGAGATGTCGATGAGGAGGGAAACTACGAGAAGAGGGTGTTAGATTGTGAGCCCTGGGCAAACCATTCTTACAATGAATATTATTGTAATATTTATGTTTATCAATAAAAGTTATTGATGTTTCACTCCCTTTCTGAAATTATATGAATGAATGCACTATAAGGTCCCTCTGTACAATTAGGGTTATGTACCATGGCCAGCTTGATGATCATATAGCTGTTGATTCATTAAATGAATCATAGAGACTGGTGTTTGGATGAATATCTAAGGAGTTAGATTGAGGACTCATCAAGCACCGTCAAATGATTGTCAATTGGAGATCTCCAGCCTGAGTAGGAGATGGCAATCCTTTCTCACATAGGCTGATATCTGACCGACCTCTCGATGTAGGTCCTCTGCATAGGAATAGTGATTCGGAGGTGTCGGATTAGTTAGGTCAATGGGTTGACTTAACGAGATCGAGATAACCTAAGTCCTATGTTGAATGCTGTCACAGCATAGGCCCGCATCCTCTGACCGGAGACAGATATATTGCTATATGTCTGAATATGTACATTTGGTAGACCAATAGGTTGATGACCTAACAAAGGTCTATACACCGGCGAGCTGGTGTACATATAAGGGTATATGAGCAATATGATCTCTCAAAGGGATCATACAGGTTCACTTGTGAACCGGAAGACATGAGATCACTCATGAGGTATTGGGACCAATCAAATTCCATTCATGGTCGTCGTGCTTTGGAAGCATGACAAGAATTTGAAGGTATGATATATGCTTTGGGAAAGCATATGATCGATACCAACTCCCAATGACCAAGATTGAGAAACTTAATGATTAAACCCTGAAGAAGACAGTGTAAAAATGATCTTGATCTTCGGGTTGATCATTGGTCTTCCAGTATGCAGGATGTACAGGTATTGAGAATACCTGAAGGGTGATGTGATCATAAACGATTGTATATCCATGACGCTTCCATTCCGAGGGAGTGATGAAACAGGTCTGGATTTTAGTGACTCCTTTCAGTAGAGAAGCAATCTGATCTTAGTCCAAGTGTTGGACATTGGTCTGAATGGGATTCAGATTCAATGAGAAGATTGGATCTGCGGTCTCGATTTAATCAAGCATCTGTGGGAGGTTCATAAGATCTGGATTTGAGATAAGATCTCAATATCCAAGTCACTATACATGGAATAATACAATCGCCCTGTCCTTATCTCCAAGTATCTGCGGAGAAAGCACATTATTCTTGAAAGGGTTCAAGAATAATTCATTTGATGAAATATCCCAACAAAGACTTGATAATTAAATGAGATTTAATTATCAAGCATAATATGAATATGATTCAAGAAGAAAAACTTGATGATTAAATGATATTTAATTATCAAACTTAATATGAATATAATTCATATTGTGAAAATTATTACCTAAGATAATTAAATGGGATTTAATTATCAAGGATTAAGAGAATGTTGATAACACTATCCATGATATATATGTTTTATAAATATGATTTATAATATACATATATAAGAGAGAGAATTTATGTGAATAGCATTTGTTAATTAATAATGTGGATTAGATTCACATTTAATAATTAATTGGAAATGCAATTTACTAACTAGTTGGGGTTGTGAATATGATTCACATAATATTCAATGGCATGATTGAAATATTCACAAATTAATTGGGAATTAATTTGGTGAATATTTTTTGTGATTACAAAATTAATTAAGGAATAATAAGATAAGCAAAAAAGGAGCCAAATAACCACCATTCATAGGTGGCGTCACCCATGAATTGTTCATGGGTGACGCCCCCTAAGTTTAGGGGTGGTTGGTTGACTCCATTTTAATTATCACATTATCTCTTAATTAGTTAATGATAAATTAAATTATGTTGATAATGTTGCAACATTTTTTAATTTAAATTAATGTTGTTGGTTTTAACCAACAACAATCATAGCCATTGATTTAGCATGGACCAAGCATGGTCGTTGGATCCATGTGTCCCATGGATTGAGATCCATTGGATCCTAAACTTATATAAAAGGAGGGCTAGGGTAGCCTTCCAAGTTACAACATAATCTTGAGTTGAAGAACTCTATTCTCTCTCTCTCTCTCATTCTCGTGGGCTCTCCCTAATATTCAAGTGGCCGTCCACTTTGTGCATTAGGAAGGAGAGCATTTTGATTTCGCTTCGACGCTTGGATCTTCGTCAAAGGATTACGGGAAGGACGCGACTCATCATCGTGCCCGCAAGTGCATTCTCCGTGGGTCGGACTTGAGACAGGAGGATCTCTACTTTGGAATCTCGCGATCACAACCACGCTTCAAGAGGTATTCCTTATACTTTGTGGTTTGATGAAATGATCCGAGAAGTGTTTTCGTGATCATGTGGTTTCATCTTTAAAGTTAAAAATTTTTAATTTCCGCTGCATCTAGCATCTAGTACAACTAGTTGCTCCGATTGCATACGATGCGATCGACACGCTTCCGTGATGCGCTTAAGGATTCACAAATATCCTTCAAGTGGTATCATAGCCAGGGTGAATAAGGGTTTGGATATGATCCATGAACCTTAGACGATTTGGTTCTTGAAAGGGTTGCGAAATTTTTACTGCATTTCAATTTTCGTACCTCTGTCTAATTGAATTTTTCTGTACTGTTTAAAATGTTTAAACATGAAATTTTCAATTGGATTTTGTTTCCCATTAAACAAGGAAACCATAGGACTTGAGTTTACTAAATTTGGACTTTATTTGCTCAAGATATGTCCTTTTGAATATGACTATATTCACTGTTGCGGGAACTGCGGATTTAAACGTGATTAATGAGATAATTACGGTTTTAATTCGCCTCGAAATGCGTGAATTATCACTTGGGTTCTTTAATAAATCAAATAGGTAATCTTTGGAAACTGAGTTCGCAATTTTTGGATTTAAATTGATCAAGATAAGTTAATTTTAGTGATTGGGGGTCACTGCTGGAAATTAACAATTTTGATCTTGAACCTTGTGATATGTCATTCAATTATTATGATGAAAATTAATTGTTAATTTTCTGGAATAATTAGTGATAAATATTTGTGAAATATTTAAAGAAATAATTATTTCATTGAATGACACTTGCCTAAATCACAATGATGAGATATTAGATCTTGATCATTGGTTCATCAACAAACATTGCTTTCATGAAAACCATAGTTTATCCTACAATAGTTGTAGGACAACATTTACATGAAAAACCCTCTTGCTTGAATAGGATTGGGGATTTGTCTAGCAAATCTCCTTATAATATAATCAAAAATGTTTTGATGTATATTATATGGTATAATTTCGGTTGAAAAACCGATGAGCATCTCAAAGTACATAATGATCTATCGGGTATTATCCTTTCCCGAAGCGGATATGGTGCCTAGTCAGAGAGCATTGGGGTCGCGGGTTGCAACGTATGTGGTCCGTCCCACTCTCGTCGGTACTGGCCATGACATCGGGCAGGGATTGTATAATGCCGGAGAAAATCAATGTGTATTTTTCTAATTATTAAAATTCGAATAACACATATTTTGAGAATATACCTACTATTCAAGTAAAAGACATGTTTGTTGATGATTGGATTAATGATTAATTTAATATGATTAAATTAATTATATCCAATGAACATTCTATTTTGAATAGATGTGTATTTCCCTTGGAAGAATTAATTATGTGAATATGATTCACGATAATTAATTATAAAATTTGAATACGAGGTGGAGGATCACATAAGTGACATCCATGGTCTCCCGTCAAGGCGAAGGGTTTCCGTCGCCAGGGATTGTATGTAGGAGACGCATGTCCGAAGTGACAGCTCCTGTATGCAAGCGCATCTGGATCGGGCTCTTTGCTTCTCGAAAGAGTAAGGTCGTATGCGTAGTGACCCCAATATCGAGTCCTCATATTATTGGGGAAATATTGGATTACGCATAGCGAGTGCTAATCCTGTTGACGATTGGTTCAATTAACAATGGATCAACATCATCTTAGGGGTGGTGGGCCCAGGTGTTAAAGACCGAATTGGGAATGCAAGTTGAACTTGCAAAGGCGGAATGAGTTCCCGCTTCTTTTTATCGGAGTCGCAAGTTCTCATATTATTGGGATGTGACAAAGATAGGAAAGGAGATCCCAGATCTTGCTTGAGATATAGCGGTAAGTATATCTCTTATTTTGAAAGACAATTAGGGAATAATCTTTCAAAGTTGACATAGCAAGACGAATTTGATTAAAAATGCCTTAATCAAATATCTTAAATTGAATATATATTTATAAATATATTCTAATATAGTGCATTCTTAATTTCAGAAAATGAAGTCCATGAACCCACTTAGCAGGCTCCTGGAGGTCAACCAGTTGATCGGACCAAATTATTCGGATTGGATCCGAAATCTGGATCTTGTTCTCTCTACAGAGCGCATCTCCTACGTGCTTAGCAAGGACAAGATAGCAAATCCAGTGACTGATGAAGATAAATCATATAATGAAAAATATGATGAAGACCATAATCTGGCAAGGTGTTACATCCTTGGGTCATTATCCAATGTGCTTCAGAAGCAACATGTGGAAATGAACCATTGCCAAGAGATTATGCAGAATCTGAAGGAGATGTTCGGTGACATAAACTGCACACAGCATTACAATGTGATGAAAGAGCTTATTCGCTGCAAGATGCAGGAAGGGACCTCTGTCAGAGAACATGTACTCAAAATGTTTGGGTACCTCTCTGAGCTGGAAACCCTGGGAGCCTACTTGGATTCTGAAATGCAAGCTGATTTCATTCTCCTGTCGCTCCCTAAGTCTTTAAATAACTTTGTTGTGTCTTACCACATGAACAAAGGTGACTTCACAAACGCTGGGCTGTTAGCTGCATTGAAGTCTGCAGAAGACGTCATGAAGAAGGACGACCCCTCTGCTAGTGCAATGGTTGCACAGGTGAGAGGAAAGCACGGGCGGAAGCAAGGTTCTCGGAAGGGCCCGACCCCGAAGAGAAAGAAGAAGAATCAAGGAGTTGGTTCATCTTCTAGTGCTTCCACACTGATGACATAAAAAAAGACCGATGTCTGTCACCACTGCAAGAAGCCGGGGCACTGGCGGCGTAACTGCCCGGATTATCTGAAGTCTACCGACAAAGGTAAAGCCCCAGCAGGTATGAAATCTACTTTCATCATTGAAACTAGCTTTCTTGTTGGACGAGAAGGAAGTTGGCTTATAGATTCTGGTGCTTCTGTTCACGTATGCAATTCGTTGCATTTGTTTCAGGAAACTAGGAATCTGGAGCATGGGGAGATAGTTATCTAGATGGGATCTGATGCAAGTGTTGCAGCAGTCGCCATCAGGACGTGCAGACTATCGTTATCTAGTGGTCGAGTCCTAATACTTAAAGAGTGTCTTTATGTACTTGAAGTCAGGAGGAATTTAATATCTGTATCTAAGTTAGTTAGAAATGGACATTCCTTCATTTTCTGTAATAAATTAATCATAAACCGTTATGATAAATATATTGCGGATGGTATTTTGACTTCTGGTGGACTCTATAAATTGTGCATTGATGAATGTGTCATGAATGTTACTACCACTAATAATGGAAACCCCAAGAGATCCAGGGAGGATGGAAATCATTCAAACATGATTTGGCATCAAAGGCTTGGTCATTTATCTGTTGATAGGATCAATAGATTGATAAAGGATGGACCTTACCATAAACAATTGTATAACCATGACGCTTCCATTCCGAGGGAGTGCTTAAATAGGTTTAGATTTTAGTGACTCCTCTCAGTAGAGAAGTGACCTAATCTTAGTCCATGTATTGGACATTAATCTAAATAAGATTCAAATGCAATGAGAAGGTTAGGTTTGCGGCCTTGATTTAATCAAGCATCAGTGGGAGGTCCATGAGATCTAGATTTGAGATATAATCTCACTATCCAATTCACTATGCGTGGAACAATACAATCGCCCTGTCCTTATCTCCAAGTATCTGCAGAGAAATCGCATTATTCTTGAAAGTGTTCAAGAATAATTCCATAGTTGAATTATATCTAAGCATTAAGACAATGATAATTAAATGTGATCTAATCATCTTGATGCTTGTGGAAATCATCCAATATAATTAAATGTGAATTAATTATTATGGAAAAGAATAATATGGATAGAAATATCCAATTATTCATAATATATTATAAATGTGATTTATAATGTCTTAGAGAGAGCTAATTATAATTTATATTTGTTAATTAATTATTGATGTGTATTGGATACACATTGTGTAATTAATTAAAAATGTAAATTATATTTTGTTTTGGGTTGTGAATGTGATTCACAAATTTCCAATGGCAAGATTGCAATATTCTCAAAATTATTTATGAATTATATTTGTAGAATAAATCACAACAAAAGTTGTTGAAAAAAATAATGGAGATTTTCACGGAGATATACAATCTCATGAGATTTCATGAGATTTCCTCCACATGAAAACAAGTGGACGACTACCAAGTCATATACGGAATTGGTGGTCGTCCACCATATTTCATGAGGAGATGTTATCTCCATGATGATTATCTCCTTATATGTTTGATTTAATTTAGGATTGAATTGTGTTTGATTTGTCAAATATATTTAATCTAAATTAAATTTTTAGTTGTTGGCTTTTACCAACAACAATCTTGACCATTGGATTAAACATAAATCAATCTCATCCATTGATTTTATGTATCCCATGGATTGTGATCCATGAATCCCAAAACCCTATAAATAGAGAGGCATACCATGCTCTCTAAGGTTATGCAATTGAGATACATCTCTCACTCTCTCTTTCTTATTCCACATGTCACCCCTTCTCTACTCTACATTGGTGGCCATCCACCAAACCCTAGAGGAGAAAGCTCATCGACGCTTCGCCACCACACCGCCGCCTCAACGTTCTTTAGTTCTCCATCTTCTTTGGAGTGCTTCACTCACGAAGAAGGTGTTCGATCTTGTACGACTAGATCAGGAGTTCACCGTGCTTGGATCAACTCGTTGGATTGCAAGTATCACGTGACACATCCCCATGCTCGCAAGTGTCTTATGCAACAATCGGACTTGAGACCGGAGGTCTCTTTTCGTAGAGACTCGATCAACCACGCTACAAGAGGTATTCCTATGCACTTGATGTGTTTATAGATGAAATGATCCATGAATCGTTCTTGGATCATGTGGTTTCATCATATGAAAAATTTTAACTTCCGTTGCATCGAACAATTAGTTCGACTAGTCGTTCTTCGTCGTATTCGATATGATGCTCAGGCTTTCGTGATGCGATTTTCCAATATCCTTCACGAACCATTGAAGAGCAAATATGACGGCTCAGATGGCAGGCGAGATGTGCATGCCAGATGCTCCTAGAAAAGATCTGACATCCAAGGTGGCATCGAGGATGACGGTCATGATCAAGTCTAGAGGTGGAGTTCTCGATCCTATAGTGCTCAATTGCTCTGTATGAACTCAAAGAAGGTGGTGCAGACAGAGCTTCAATCAAGTCTGTTTATGTCTCCAATGGCTGGATCGACTTTTTGTGAGGCTCATAACCAAGCTGAAGGTATTCTATTTTTATTGGAGTACTCCGATGGAGTGAAGAATGACTGAGTGTGGAAAATGAATGAGAGAGACCTGGAAGTGCTCCACCGTATTGATGAATCCATGTTCATCACTCTTTATTCTTTTATTTTAGCTAATTATCTTGGCAATGCATCATGCAAATAGGTGTAAATACAATAACTTACCAATATGCATGCATGTGTTAATAGTGCATAATTAGCATGTATTTATGCGAAAATAAAAAATAAAGAATAAAGAGAAAAAGAAGGAAGTGTTTAGAATAAAAACTGAGTGACCCGAACCCCAAGAGAGAGGGCCAAGCATTTTCCTGATCGCCAAATAAAATAAGTAGAGAGAGACGGGGCCACTCTATGTTGTGTATATATATATATCAGATGTGTACATAAATTAATTTTTGCCAAAATAAAAATAAAAATATGTTTTTATTTTCTTTTATATATTTCTAAAAAGAGGAAAGGGATGCTGCTCTTGAAAGCAGGTAGGTTGTCTGCTCACGAGGTTTTTACCGTCCGATTTTCCTACCTCAACTGTTTGATCCCGCTGCTCCATGCCCATGAATCAATATCTCTCATCTGTCTTTTCCGTGTCAGATTCCTCCTTCTCTCTCTTTTCTATTCTTCTCATCTTCTCCTCCCTCTCTGCAACGACCTGGCACTCCCTCTCCGTTATCCGTTCCTCTCCTCTCGTCCCATGGACTGCCCTCTGAAGGATATTTGTGAATCCTTAAGCGCATCACGGAAGCGTGTCGATCGCATCGTATGCAATCGGAGCAACTAGTCGTACTAGATGCTAGATCACGAAAACACTTCTCGGATCGTTTCATCAAACCACAAAGTATAAGGAATACCTCTTGAAGCGTGGTTGTGATCGCGAGATCCCAAAGTAGAGATCCTCCTGTCTCAAGTCCGGCCCACGAAGAATGCACTTGCAGGCACGATGATGAGTCGCATCCTTCCCGCAATCCTTTGACGAAGATCCAAGCTTCGAAGCGAAATCAAAATGCTCTCCTTCGTAATGCATAAAGTGGACGGCCACTTGAATATTAGGGAGAGCCCACGAGAATGGGAGAGGGAGAGAATAGAGTTCTTCAACTCAAGATTATGTTGTAACTTGGAAGGCTACCCTAGCCCTCCTTTTATACTAGTTTAGGATCCAATGGATCTCAATCCATGGGACACATGGATCCAACGGCCATGCTTGGTCCATGCTAAATCAATGGCTATGATTGTTGTTGGTTAAAACCAACAACATTAATTTAAATTAAAATATGTTGCAACATTATCAACATAATTTAATTTATCATTAAATAATTAAGAGGTAATGTTATAATTAAAATGGAGTCAACCAACCACCCCTAAAATTAGGGGCGTCACCCATGAACAATTCATGGGTGACGCCACCTATGAATGGTGGTTATTTGGCTCCTTTTTTATTTATCTTATTATTCCTTAATTAATTTTGTAATCACAAAAAATATTCACCAAATTAATTCCCAATTAATTTGTGAATATTTCAATCATGCCATTGAATATTATGTGAATCATATTCACAACCCCAACTAGTTAGTAAATTGCATTTCCAATTAATTAATAAATGTAAATCTAATCCACATTATTAATTAACAAATGCTATTCACATAAATTCTCTCTCTTATATATGTATATTATAAATCATATTTATAATATATATCATGGATAGTGTTATCCACATTCTCTTAATCCTTGATAATTAAATCCCATTTAATTATCTTAGATAATCAATTTCACAATATGAATTATATTCATATTAAGTTTGATAATTAAATCTCATTTAATAATCAAGTTTTTCTTCTCGAATCATATTCATATTATGCTTGATAATTAAATCTCATTTAATTATCAAGTCTTTTCTTGGATATTTCATCAAATGAATTATTCTTGAACCCTTTCAAGAATAATGTGCTTTCTCCGCAGATACTTGGAGATAAGGACAGGGCGATTGTATTATTCCATGTATAGTGACTTGGATATTGAGATCTTATCTCAAATCCATATCTTACGAACCTCCCACAGATGCTTGATTAAATCAAGACCGCAAATCCAATCTTCTCATTGAATCTGAATCCCATTCAGACCAATGTCCAACACTTGGACTAAGATCGGATTGCTTCTCTACCGAAAGGAGTCACTAAAATCCAGACCTGTTTCATCACTCCCTCGGAATGGAAGCGTCATGGATATACAATCGTTTATGATCACATCACCCTTCAGGTATTCCCAATACCTGTACATCCTGCATACTGGAAGACCCATGATCAACCCGAAGATCAAGATCATTTTTACACTGTCTTCTTCAGGTTTTAATCATTAAGTTTCTGAATCTTGGTCATTGGGAGTTGGTATCGATCATATGCTTTCCCAAAGCATATATCATACCTTCAAATTCTTGTCATGCTTCCAAAGCACGACGACCATGCATGGAATTTGATCGGTCCCAATAACTCATGAGTGAGCTCATGTCTTCCGGTTCACAAATGAACCTGTATGATCCCTTTGAGAGATCATATTGCTCATATACCCTTATATGTACACCAGCTCGCCGGTGTATAGACCTTGGTTAGGTCATCAACCTATTGGTCTGCCAAATGTACATATTCAGACATATAGCAATATATCTGTCTCCGGTCAGAGGATGCGTGCCTATGTTGTGACAGCATTCAACGTAGGACTTAGGTTATCTCGATCTCGTTAAGTCAATCCATTGACCTAACTAATCCGACACCTCCGAATCACTATTCCTATGCAGAGGACCTGCATCGAGAGGTCGGTCAGATATCAGCCTATGTGAGAAAGGATTGCCATCTCCTACTTAGGCTGGAGATCTCCACTTGACAATCATTTGACGGTGCTTGATGAGTCCTCAATCTAACTCCTTAGATATTCATCCAAACACCAACCTCTATGATTCATTTAATGAATCAACAGCTATATGATCATCAAGCTGGCCATGGTACATAACCCTAATTGTACATAGGGACCTTATAGTGCATTCATTCATATAATTTCAGAAAGGGAGTGAAACATCAATAACTTTTATTGATAAACATAAATATTACAATAATATTCATTGTAAGAATGGTTCGCCCAGGGCTCACAATCTAACAATATCCCACTAGCCCTCAGAACCATTCAGGTACA
Source organism: Ottelia alismoides (assembly GCA_037367405.1). Classification (NCBI taxonomy): domain Eukaryota; kingdom Viridiplantae; phylum Streptophyta; class Magnoliopsida; order Alismatales; family Hydrocharitaceae; genus Ottelia; species Ottelia alismoides. The sequence goes on along the minus strand of JAZKJV010009692.1, from coordinate 261,080 downwards.
ATCCATAAACCCATACTCATTACATGCTGGTCAAAATCCTTCTGTGTCAGAGGTTTGGTAAGAGGATCAGCAATGTTGTCGGCAGAGGCCACCTTTGTGATGATGATATCACCACGCTTTTGAATCTCCCGAATGATGTGGTATTTCCTTTCCACGTGCTTGCTCTTTTGATGGCACCTGGGCTCCTTTACTTGGGCAATGGCTCCAGTGTTATCGCAGAGTAACGGGACGGGAGTATCAGAGGGAACTACGCCAAGCTCAGAGATGAACTTGCGCAACCACACCGCCTCCTTTGCAGCATCCGATGCGGCAATGTATTCGGCTTCTGTTGTTGAATCTGCCGTAGTGTCCTGCTTCTTGCTTCTCCAGCTCACAGCACCACCATTCAACAGGAATACAAACCCTGATGTCGACTTTCGATCATCAATATCTGACTGGAAGTCTGAATCTGTATATCCCAAGACTTGGAGATCACCATCCCCATAGACCAAGATGTAATCTTGCGTCCGTCTTAGATATTTGAATATGTTCCTGCATTCCATGGTTTCTCTCCATAGCAGGATTGGTAACGACTTACCACTCCCACTGCATGGCAGATGTCTGGCCTAGTACACATCATGGCATACATCAAGCTTCCTGCGGCTGATGCATAAGGGCATCCAGCCATGGCCTTCTTTTCCTCAACACTTTGGGGAGCCATCCCTTTGGACAAATGGATACCATGTCCTAAGGGGAGAAATCCTTTCTTCGAACTATCCATACGGAATCGTTCAAGAATCTTCTTGATGTATCCATGTTGTGATAATCCCAGTATTCTCTTTTCTCGGTTTCTGAACAACTTCAGGCCTAAGATGTAAGAGGCTTCTCCAAGATCTTTCATCTCGAAGGTATGGGATAGCCAAATCTTCACACTGGTCATCATTCCTGTATCATTCCCAATGATAAGGATATCATCTACGTAAAGCACGATGAATACAATGGCGCTCCCACTAAGCTTCTTATACAAACAAGGTTCATCAGGGTTTTGCACAAAATCATAACTCTTTATGGTTTTGTCAAATCTGATGTTCCAGCTACGAGAAGCTTGTTTGAGCCCATAGATGGATTTCTTCAGCTTGCATACTTTACCATCCTCAGCTATGAAGCCCTGGGGCTGCTCCATATAGATATCCTCCTCGAGGTATCCATTGAGGAAAGTTGTCTTGACGTCCATCTGCCAGATGTTGTAGTCAAGATATGCAGCTATAGCTAGCAATGTCCTGATGGACTTAAGCATGGTCACATGAGAGAATGTCTCATCGTAGTCGATGCCTTCTCTCTGTGTGTAGCCCTTGGCCACGAGCCGTGCCTTGAAAGTCTCTACTTTCCCATTAGGTCCCCTCTTTCTCTTGAAAATCCATTTACACCCAATGGGTTTTACCCCTTTAGGTGGATCCTCTAGGGTCCATACACCATTCTTATGCATGGAGTCAATCTCTGACTTCATTGCTAGCATCCATCTATCCATGTCATGATCCGCAAGTGCTTCATCATATGAAGAAGGATCATTGTCAGTCTCTCCTGACACATGGAATCCATACCTTTCAGGTGGTGCAACCACCCTCGAACTCCTTCTAAGAGGTATGGGTGTTTCATCTTCATTTATCTCTTCAGTTTCTGGTTTAGGAATCTCAGAATCCTCAGGGGATTCAATGAGTTCCTCTACTTCATCCCTGTCTTGACCTTTAAGGAAATCATCCTCCAGAAATTTCACATCCCTAGAGACAAAAACCTTTTGGGTCTCAGGGTCATAAAGCTGGTATCCAATACCATCTTTAACATACCCAATGAAGTAACACTCAGGAGTGCGAGATTCTAGCTTACTTGCGTCCACGTTCTTTGCATGGACCAAGCATCCCCAAACCCTCAAGTGTTTAACACTAGGTTTGGTACCATACCAGAGCTCGTGAGGAGTCTTTGGTATAGATTTGCTAGGAATCTTGTTCAGGATATAAATTGCAGTCTCTACTGCATATCCCCAGAAACTAAGAGGTAAATGTGCTTTACTCATCATTGAATGGACCATGTCCATGATGGTCCTGTTGCGTCTTTCAGCAACACCATTAAGTTGGGGAGTTCCAGGAGGAGTGAGATTGGAGGCAATTCCATTCTCTTTAAGATATTCCTTGAATTCATCTGAGAGGTACTCACCACCTCAGTCAGATCGAATCCGTTTGATCTTCCTATCGGTTTGGTTCTCAACCAAAGCCTTAAACTCTTTGAACTTTTCAAAGGTTTCAGATTTATGACGTAGTAGGAAGACAAACCCGTATCGCGAATGATCATCAATAAATGTCAAATAATATCGATATCCATTTCTAGTTGCGGTACTGAAGGGACCACATACATCAGTATGTATTAGGTCAAGAATACCTTCACATCTCGTAACCTTGTTACGGAAAGGTTTTTTGGTCATTTTACCTCGAATGCAGTGTTCGCAGGTAGGTAAAGATTGAACCTGTAGAAAATCCAAGTCACATCACCCTCAAGTATTCCCAACACCTGTACATACTGCATATTGGAAGACCTATGATCATCTTGAAAATTTAGATTAATTTTACACTATCATCTTCAGGATTTCATCACCAAGTTTCTCAATCTTGGTCATTGGGAATTGGTATATATCATATGCTTTCCCAAAGCATATATCTTACCTTCAAATTCATGTCATGCTTCCAAAGCATGAGGACCATGCATGGAATTTGATCAGTCCCAATTCCTCATGAGTGAGCCCATGTCTTCCGGTTCACATGTGAACCTTGTATGATCCCTTTGAGAGATCGCATTACTCATATGTCCTTATATGCCCAGCTCGCCGGTGTATAGACCTTGGTTAGGTCATCAACCTATTGGTCTGCCAAATGTACACACACAGACATATAACAACACATTTGTCTCTGGTTAGAAGCTGCATGCCTATGCTGTGACAGTATTCAACGTAGGTCTTTGGTTATCTCGATCTCATTAAGTCAACTCATTAACTCAACTAATCTGATACCTCTGAATCACTATTCCCATGTAGAGGACCTGCATCAAGAGGTTAATCAGATATCAGCGAAATGAGAAAGGATTGCCATCTCCTACTCAGGCTGGAGATCATCACTTAACGATCATTTGATGATGCTTGATGAGTCCTCTATCTAACTCCTTAGATATTCATCCAAGCATCAACGTCTATGATTCAATCAACGAATCAACAACTATATGATTGTCAAGTTGGACATGGTACATAACCTTTATTGTACAGAGGGACCTTATAGTGCATTCATTCATTCAATCTCAGAAAGGGAGTGAAAAATAATCAATAACTTTTATTGATAAATCATTTATAACAATAACATTTATTGTCGGAATGGTTCTCCTCGGGCTCTCATTGCTAACAGTTCATCTGGACTGTACGCCTATGCCACGAGTCCCAACCGTCATATCTATGCAACTTTTCATCAAGGTTGTACGTTAGAGAGATGCCACATGTGTGCCGCATGTCCTGTAAGGGTATATTGCACTTTTTACCTAATCATTACCCATATTTCACTTCAATATAATAAATGTAATAGATAGTTGTGAAATTAGCAGTAAGGATACACGGTTTTCTTTTTTTTGCATTTATACCCTTTTCAAAACTGAACAACATTCTGATACATGTATTTTTCTGGGATATTTGCAACTTTGTCCCTAGATTTCTTTTGTGTGTTATTATAGAGCCCCGGGAATTTAAATATTTGCATTTAAGTCATTTTCTTCATGTTTTAATTTAATGTTCTTTTTTTAATTGCAATAAATAGAAAATTCACTCTAAATTTCATAAAAATTACTTGTAGCTCCTGCTAGTGGGTTTTATTTGTGGTGATTTTTATTTACCACTTTACTTTTATTTACTATTAAAAAAATTAGAAAATAGTAGAAAATCCCTTGTTTTCCTCACAAAATCCATAAAAATACGAAAAATGTTTTAAAATTATAAGAAATAGAGTATCCTTGTATTGATTTGTTTGATTTTCTATTCAAATTTCATTGCATTTGCTTTTATAAAAACCTTAAAATTTGCAAAACCTTAAAAAGATCATAAAAATCATATAAAATCACTGAAAAATTCCAAAAATTGTTTTTTAGTTTCAGATTGTAGATAAATTAAATAGTAGAAAACATATTAAACATAAATTTTTTTGTTTGGGATTTTTGAGAATTTTTACTGTATTTGAATAATACAAAAAGAGTGTTTCTGTTCTTTTTATCTTTTATTTTTATTATCCCTACTTTCGAAAACTAAAAACTTGCAAAAATTAAAAACCATTAAAAAATAAAATCCTTTGAGTCATTGTGATTTGACTACATAGTTTTAATTGTGCTCCTTATGTTCGACCCTGCTCACTACACTATGTTAATAAAATTAACTTATATCATTGTTTTATTTGCTTGATTTTCTTGTGGTTAAATATTTTTTTTCTATTTTGACTCGTTTATCTTGGGTGATAACGACAGTTTAATTAATCAACTTAACCCTGGTCAGCCATACCACTCATTAATTTCTTTATTGTTTAATCATTATTGTGGGTTTATTGTTTGTCAAATTGATTGTTTGATGGCTCGAAAGCTGAGAGAGGGCTTGTCAGACATCGCTGGCTCCTCCAAGACCAAATGTTAAATGCCTTCTCTTCAACACAGCTCCTGCCCCATTCTCCCTGTTTTATTTTGAAAAAAATTATTTTCATCACTATATCCCACTAATATGCCATTCGTATATCATCATAAACTGAGACTCTTATGCCCTCCCTCCAGAACTAGTTGATTGTAGCAATTCCCAGACAGTTAAAATCACATGTTCTAGATAGAGAGTATATGAGTCTCTATTTCTGATAGAATTTGTTATCATATTATGGGTATATAGTGATGAAAATACATATTTTTAATTAAAAAATAAAAAATTCGGACGAAAATGGGGCATAAACACCCCCATTTCCCCTATATATAGCGAAAATGGGGATGCTCCTGCCCGATTTCTACCCCATTTCCCCCACCCCCATTTTTTTATTTTTTCGAAAATAAAAAATGTATTTTCTTCACTATATCCCTCTAATATGGCATTCAAATTTCGTTAGAAATAGAGACTTCTATGCCCACCATCTAGAAACGAAATTTGAATGGCATTTTAAGGGGATATAGTGATGAAATCATATATATACTTATTTTCAAAAAAAAAATAAAAATAATGTGGGGATGGGTAGGGGAAGACCCATTTTACTAATATATATAGGAAAAAATGGAGCAGCTCCTAGGAGTTAGCCAACAGGTTGCCCCCGAGCCAGTTTTCTGCAAATTTTTTTATTTTTTGAAAAATATCACAGTGTATTTTCATTTATATATCTCTACAATATCATTAAAATTTCATCATAAATGGATCCTCCCATTCACTCCATTTAGAACATGAAGTTTTAATGGTATAAACATTATTACAATTGACCTATTTTAGCATAGGAGTCTCCATTACTGACGAAGATCAAATGACATATTGGAGGTATATATAGATGATTATATGTGGTGATATTTTTCAAAAAAATAAAAAATTTGCAGAAAAATGTCGTGGAGGTAGCCCATCAAACCATATATATGTATATGTATATATAGATATATATGGAAAACTTCCGATGAGGTTGGTCCTTCTTGTATGCATAAAAGGTCACAACAATTTAGATATTTTTATATTTATTTGTATAGTTTCTAACTCCATAAATTTAGTAATAAATTTTAATATAATATGTATATCAACAAAGATTTATTACATTGACAAAATGTTAGCTACAATATCGATGATATATATTACAAAATAATATGATCGTCATTATTTTACAATGTGAAGTTTGTATTTTACAAATTTTTTAAACAATTTATAAATTTGGTAGTGGTTTTTTAAATTCAAGAACGAACTACCGATTTGGGCCCCACTATATATAGGGTCTAATGGGGATGCCCCCTATGTGGAGGTAACTTGGCTGCCCTCGCCCCATTTCTCCCATTATTTATTTTTTTTGAAAAATACTACCATGAATTTTAATAATTATATCCATATTTTATGTCATTTAAATTTCATGTGAAATAGAGACTCCTATGGCCTCCATCTAGATGGGGTCAATTTCAACTATTCTACGACCCTAAAGAAATGAATTTCTGGATAGAGGCCGTAGGAGACTCCATTTTGCATGAAACTTGAATGACGTAATATGGGCATATTGACGAATTTTCACAGATTCATTTCTCAAAAAACAATAAATGTGGTGGGGAACCAATGTAGCTCCCCTTAGAGGCAACCACATTTTACCAATATATAATATATAGGGTTTGATGGGGCCTCCCCCAGGGGCAATGATGAATCTCCATTTCATGAACTTTATTCTTTCATTTTAGCTTCTAAATCTTAGCTAAATGCATTTATATATCAATATGTTGCATAAATTAACATCTATTATTTACAATGTAAATATTGTATAAAATACTGTATTTGAAGACAAAATAAAAGAATATATAAAAGAAAATAAAATAAAAGTAAAAATAAATGAAATATCATATGTATTGGATTGGGCATCATGACAACTGTGTTGACAAGGAATAAAATAGGGGAGATAAGGGTAAAAAATGCTATAAAACCCCTATTTTTCAACTCATCAATAAGTCCATTTAGGGATCCATTTTAGTCTTTATTATTTATACTACAAATCAATAAAATTTATACATGAAAGTTCTATATATAAATACATATAAAAATACAAAAATTGTTTCATATAAAAATAATGCACAATGTGTCTTTTACACTCAGAATAAAAACTCAACATCCAAATTTCATGAGCTGGTATCTTCTATGTATGCACTCAAAATTCATCAAAATCACCTTTAATTATAAATAACTTTTAATAAGTTATTTAATGAAGGGTTTCATTTAATTTTTAATTATGCTGCAAAAGTTAGGTTTTGAACCCCTATTATACATTGTACTGGAATAAAATAATTGCTTAATTTATTCTTTATAATTTTCACTATATTAATTTTTTATAATTTTGTAAATAGTACATTAAATCAATATACATAATTAAGATAACATAAAATAATTAAAAATAATAAAATAATTAATTGAATTCACACATATAAATGAATTATATGTAAATATACCTATATAATAAACATATCTATCAACTTATATATACACGTAACTTCAAAAAAATACAATAAAAATATATTTATAGGTATTAAAAAAAGTTATGAATATATATTTTATATAGATAGAATAATAAAATATAAAATATATGACAAAATAAAATACATAATACATAGGTAAATAAATCCATAGGTAAATATACCTATAAATGTACATACAAAAAGTAGCATAAAAAATTGTAAAAACATATAAAAATCAGTTTAGAATATTACAAAAAACAATGTAGATTTTTCATATTTTATACAAAAATTAAATAAATCATTTACTATTTTATTTTGTTTTCTTTTTGAATTTATCCTCTAGTTTGTACTTTTTCGACCATGTGGCCCAATGGGAGTGGAGCCTTGGTTAACATGCCAGTCAACTGAGCCCCTTCTGATGCCTAGCCTTGTAGCCCTGATGACCTCCCGATCTTTAGCTTTTCCCACATAAATATTTCACTATTTTGACTCGATTCCATCTTGACTTCTGTCCCTTGATCTTTGCTCTTCCACTCATACATGAAACATTGATTGTTGGAACTCTCAATAAAGTATAATTCTCTATCCAACCTCTACCTATACATAACCCTTCACTTGAGCCCAATCTGATTTCTAATATTCGTTTCCTCACTAAACCCCTCAGATTCATAGTTCGATGAGTTGAGGAAAGTGATAGGCTCCTCCTCTTTTGATTTGTAGTGAGCTATAGGTGCTGGACTGGTCCATCCACCACCATTGGAGCCCTCCCCCCACGTGATTCCTATGTTTCTTGCCCCTGCATGTTCGATCCCTCTTTATCACATCTCTAGGTAGCCTTTCCTTCCAGCATTTCGATTATATTGTTAGTTTAAGCATTCCATTGTTGTAGTAGCTTAGATCTTAGTTTAGTAGTTCATCAAAGCTCTGCTCCAACCACTGTTTCTCGTAGTGTTCAAACCTTCATCCATCCTGTTCATGCCACCACCTCATTCTCCTCATGTTTATCCACATACCTGACCACCTATCCCCCTTCAAATCCTTCTAGATCGAAGAATCGAAGTCCTCCTCCATCGCCTCTGTTGGACTTTATCGTCCAACTTCATCTCAAATCAATCTTCACTCCATAATAGCCTAAAACCTTCATCTTCATCTCGTCGTTCTTTTACGCCTCATTATAGGTCCTGAAGACTCCATTTGAGGAATAAGTATATTAAGGAACAACCTATAGGAAGCACAAAGGTCCACCCTACCTCTAATTGGGATCAAACACTTTTGAGCCACCGATAGCCACGAAACATCTTCAAGTCCTTCTGAGTATCTCAGCATGTGATTTGAGCTTCTGATCGAGGAGATTCGATTAGAGGACGCTCGCCTAAGAGGATCTTCTTTCGAGTTCTTCCAAGGCCCCTACTTGCCTCCCTCTCAACCTCGAGCCCCATATTAGACACATGCTGTTGGATCATGCCTGACACTCACTATCAGATCGAGCCCCTGATAATCTTGTGCATCCATAAATGAAGAGGTATCAATGGTTCAGAAGCCAATATGTGTTAAGTGAAGAGATCAGAACCATCTGCCCAGCCATGTAGGGGAATTTTGCATTCCCAACACCCATGTTTTTCTATTTTTTTAATCCAAAAACATCCGTATGTTATTATAATTTATTTGTAAAATTTGCAATTACAACCTTATGTTTTTTATTGGTAGATTGGTCCTTCTCTATGTCACCTCATGTGCCCCTATGCGTGAGGGGGAAGGCATTTTGTAGGGGGCCTTATCAATTTTGTTTTTTTTATTTTAGTTCTGTAGAATTAAATTCTCATAGTATTTTTTTGGATTTTTTTACAAAGAGGACCTACTGGTTCTTTTATTAGTTACATTTAATCCATTGCCAGCATTTTAATTGAATATAGTCCAGGATTTTTGCATGTGTGCCCTTATATTTGAGTATGGGGTTCTATATAGCATTTAAATTTATATAAATTGTGTAGGTCCCTATAAGTGCACATATTTTTTTATTCCTCTTATTTTCATAATAAAAGTATCATTTCACATCTAACAATTCTTGGAAAATTAGTTTAAGTGCTTGGACATATTTTACATCCATACATTTTTCTTAGGCAAATAAAACTATTTTCTTATTTTTAAAATCTTAAAACATTTCATTGTCTTCCTATTTGTATTAAAAAGTCCAAAAAACATAAAATCATTTTGGAAAATTATTAAAAATTACATATTATTTTTTATTGTATTTTATAAATGTAGTCCGAGAATCCCTAAAAATAACAAAAGAAAATCATTAAAAATATAAAGCACCAAAATCCTTATTAAAATTACAAAAACTCTATACAAAATCCAAAAATATTTGTTTACATCTCTGTATTTTTTTTCATTGTATTTATAATAAATTAAAATTACTTTTGAGAAATTTTGGGACTCTTTTCTATTTTTAAATTTCAAAATTATTGTACCAATTAATATAAGCCACTATTTTGACCTTTTTACTCAATTAGAAATAAAAAATAGCAAATAATAAAGGGAAAAACTACAAAAAACATAAAAAATATAAAATCCAAAAAATATCTTATTTTATGCTTTTTTAGTATTGAAAACTATATCGATAAATATAAAAGTCCACATCTATACAAGTTGCTTTATATTCTTGTATTACTACTATTATTATTATTCAAAATATGAAAAATATATTAAATAGTAAAAAATAAGAAAGACTATTTTTGAGGTCATTTCTAATTATCCTTTATATATATCATATATATCTATTATATCTTATATAGTATCTGTACAAAGTATATACATATATACATATACATATATATATATCTTCTCTATATTTTTTTAAAATAAAATATAAAATATAAAAATATAATAATATAAGAACTAAACAAAATTAAAAATAAAAAATAAATTAAATTAATTTTTTCAAAAAATCATATAAGTAAAAACCCATAAAAAAACACAAATCATTATTAAAACACCAAAACAATCATTGCCTTTTTTGCTAATTTTTATTGTCTATTCCCCTTTCTCCCTATGTTGGATACCCTATACGTACTTCCACTATATAACAATATATAAGGTTATAATAAAATTTAACCACTCATTTTGATTGATTATTTGATTTTTTGGGTTGATTATTGATTTAGTCAGGACTTGAGCTGTCGTCTTAGCGATGTCATGTATGGCTTGTCATATACATTAGTGGCTCTTGATTTTCTCACTTATCAAATGGTATCGTTGCTGAGGAGTAACACATAGGATAGATTTTGGGTTTTATTTTTCTTCACTATTTTTTTGATTTTATTTTTTCCTTCTTTAATTGAGATAATTGATTAATTGTGCTAATAATTTATCTTGTATTTTTCTTGCGAGGGACCTCGAGGCGAACGTGACTACTTATGTGGTTGGACTACCCGAGCTATGAGGACTTGGTCATTGTCTTTTTTGACCAAGAAGAGAGCAAGAGAGAGAGAGTGAGGTTCATTAGCATATCTATCTCTTTTTTTCTATTTTTGTGACAGAGTGCCTTTTTATTTGCGTTATTAAATTTAATAATAAAGGTGAACTGGAAACCGCACCCTTTGTCCTATTTTTCCTAGTCTATATACACTTGGGGGATCATCGGATTTCCTCGTGTTTTTATCGCCTTTATTTTCTTTGTTTTCTGCATTTTATGCTTTCCACATTATTTTCATTTGTTTTATGGAATGGTCCCTTATCATTTTATGATTGCTTTCTTGGTAAACTAGGTCCAAATACCTAATAGAAGCATGTACATATAGTCTCTACATTGGATTTAGTTCTTAATTATTGGTTGCTTAGATTTAGAACCACGTGCCGAGAGAGACTTTACATAGTGATTGCATGATCTGTTGTGGTGGGCACTGAAGAGTCTCCCAGATGGAACACTTGGGTTCTATTTTTTAGTATTTAGCATTTGGTTCTTCATTCTTATAGAAAATCCTATTTAGGGTGATTTCTTCATTTTCATAATATGCATTTAGATTAGGCCTATAAATTTCTACCTCGCATCTGGCATGGAGAGAACTGGGAAGCGTTTGAAGTATTCTAACTAAGCATTCATCATTTCAAATCAAGGTCGAGATTTCCATATTTGATCACCTTGTATTGCTTTGTTGCTTTCTCCATTTGATTTTGAGAACCTAGGACAAAAATAAAATTCAAAAAAAGCATTAGGCACTTTGCATTAAAAATACTCAAAAAATGATAAAGCAAAATTAAAATAAGGGTTCTACTACTTGAACATTGACCTAAATAAAAATCGTAGTACACATCATTGTCTAAGGTTCACAAAGCCCTCATTGTATTCAGGTAAATTCCATACTGAGAGAGGCACGATCCTTAAGGAATATAGCGAAGAAGTCGATCTGTAGCTGCCTTAACTATCACCTCAGTGTGTCAAAGTATTGACGCTTCTATCGTACGTGGACGAGTAGGCTCCTGTTGATGACAGAGCTCTCACCTTGTGTAGGAGATGAATATCCACTTCATCAGCTTTATTCTTTAATTTGGACTTTAAACCCTACAAAATGCATGTATATAGACTTGATTTGACAAAATAAGCACTCTATAAAATGTGTAAATCATTATATAAATTATTGGATATTTATAATTTTTACTTCTAAAATTGAACAATAAAAGATGAAAAGAAAAAGAAATGAGATACCATAGGTGTTGAGTAACCCTAGTCCCCAAGACTCAGTCATCGTGATGACTTAGTTGATGAGGAATAAAGTAGTGGGATATGGTGGCCAATTGTACAAATTACACAGACTAAAAACCCTAGAAATATTGGCTAATAATGAATTTTGGCACATATTATTTTATTATTTAAATTTAAAACCAATAAAATGTGAAAATGAATGTTGTATATAAAAATATATAGAGAATTCCAAAATTTATTTCAGGAAAAAACAATGAAAAATTGCACATTGTACACCCTAAATTAAAATCCAAAAACCCAACTTCATAGACCTGTATATCCTCCATATGAACTCAAAATGCATCAAATCACTTTAATATTATATAACTTTTTATTATTTATTGAATGTTGTTCCATTAAATTTGGAATTAAGATGCAAAATTTCGATTTTGGACCCCTATTGTACAATATAAATGAATTGTCCATTTTATTTATTTATTATATTTTCATTATTTTATATTTTCAAAATTTTGAAAAAAATTATTTGTAGTATATACATAACTTTAATAAAATAAAACCATTAATGATACACAACATAAATACATACATTCAGATATATAAAAGAATTACCTACACATATACCTATATAATAAAAAAATCTATTAATTTAAATGCACATATTATATCAGAAATATACAATAAAATATATTTATGCATATTTAAATAAGTTGCAACTATATAAATTATGTTAATAAAATATAAAATATAAAATAAAAATAAAATATTCAACACATTGAACAATATACCTATAATCTTACTTTTAAATATTAACTCCTAACAAATAACCTCTAAAATATAAAATTAAATACTTTATAAAATAACAAAAATATTTTGTAACCTAAAATTAATAAATTCATTTTTTATTATTTATTTATTTAACTAATGGTTTTTGGAAATCTTTTTGGTTCATCCATGTGGACCAACCAGAAACCTGTACTGGCCTGCCCTGCCTCCCTATCAGAGCCCTCATGTAAACCATCTTATCATTTTTTTAAACCTCCACCTTAATTCCATTCCTATAAAAACCTTTACCATCATGCATCCCTTCCATCCTTGACCCTCACCCATATGAGCATCTTCACCTACAACCTTCTCCATCCACGCAATCTCCCCTCGATAGATCCATGTCCACATGTATATAAAATCCCCCTTCCATATAATTTTTAATTTTTGATTACTCTTTCTCATGTTTTAGCCCGTTGGATATCTTCTTCCATCTAGAGCTTGGTGATAGAAGCAACTGGTGGTATCTGCAATGAGTAGGACAAGAGAAGCAGATCCCGCCATAGCCGGAGCTTCACCCGGTGGTCCAGCATCTTTGGCTTTCGAGTACAATTGAGGTCCCCCTTCTTCGATTCCTAGGTAATATCTTAGTGTATATTGCATTTATGTTCTTAGTTTTAGTCTTAGTTCTATAGTTTTAGGTAAAATTTGATTCCTTCGAAAACCTGGAGCTCGAGCTCCAAGTTGATGTTGATGCTTTTTATATTAAAATATACTAAATACTTGATGTTTTTATGTTTGGAATCTTATATAAAATGCTCTTTCAATAAAAGATCTATAAACCAAAATTAAGTACAAGAAGAAGAACACTAAAAGCATGGAAAGAAAAATATCATATCATTGGAGCATGGGATATGAAGTTACTGCTGATCATGATGAGCATCAACATTGAATACATTTGATTTTTTTAGTCTTTGTTAAGAAGCCATAAAAACATTACTAAATGATTAACTTAAATCTACTAATCGATTAGTTTAAAAACTTTGAATTATGTGAGCAACAAAAATGGTATGCATTTTTATGTTGTTATACATATAAGTTAACCATTACATACTTTATAATCAAAATATTACATCCTATGTAACTCCCATAACTACCTATTCTATCTAGCCCTCAATATTGGATCTAAAGCTATACTATTTTCTACAAGTTGCAACATTTATTTAATGAAGCAACTTAACAACTTCCACTAGACTTTGATTCTAACCCTTCAATTAAGAACATATAGTTTACATTTTTTATGAGATTTACATTTATTAATAATCTAAAACTTATTTTTCAACTATAAATACTTGCCTACTTCTCTTCATTTTTTTACTTCACCACTCTCTTTGCTTACGATGCAAATCCTCATAGATAAAAAGTTCTTCTCCCTCCTTTTCGTTCTTGAAAAAGCATCTTGAAGAAAGTATGCTTGAAATGAGTTTTTCGCCATCAAAAGCTTTGCATTCATTTTGATTACTGTCTTATAAGATCTAAATTATTTTGATCTTCATTCATTATAATTTTATCTATTTTGAGATCGTCATCCTTTTATACTAATTTCTTCTATTGATATTCATATATATTAGTATAATTTTATTTGCAACTAGGAGATTAGGGTGACATTTCTACTCCTATTGGAGATTATTTATCGCTACCTCTACTCCAATGAGATTATTACTAGTCACAACATGACTAGTAAATCTACTCCATTAGTTTCTTGTCATATCTTTGTTACCCATATTACTAACTTCTCTCTATTTTTAAGAAAATTATTTTAATATAAAAGTTTTTTAAATTAGTTTTTAGAAGCCAAACTTACAAATTGAAATCAATAAAAAGGAATATTGGCTCTATAGGACTTGTATTCACTTCGACTATATTTTGTTCTCGTGTTATTTTTTAGAATTGAAAAGATCTACCTTGTGGATTGTACAAAATAGAGGTTAATGGATTACACTACTCTTGTTGAAGTAGTGTGGTTAGTGAAGCCTACGTGTGTAGGGGTTTAAAAATCTTTGATAGGAATATCCAGGTGAGAGGATTTTACCCACGTGGGTTTCCTCTATAAATTCATTATGTACTTGTTGTTGATTGTAAATCATTATAACGTTGTGTGATTGCCATAAATCGACCATTTTATTTGTCATTTGCTCTACTAAATTATTTAAAAATCAATCAAGTAAAAATATAGAAAATCAACAATTTACATCATCTTGTTAATTTCCATTGGTATTAGAGCGAGGTTACATAATTTTAGTGTAAAAACCTAGTGTTAACGATCATATTATGGTCGTGTGTTCCATTGCCACATTTAGTTCTAACGGGTACTTTGTCACTAAACCATCTTTCTTTGATGGATTAAATTATACTTATTGGAAAAAAATAATGGAAATATTTTCACAATCATACGACTATAGTATATGTGAATTATTGAGAATACTTTATTATACCTTAAAAAATTTAAAATGGCATTCTTTCTGATGAAAAAAGGATAATTGCTTTAAATTCTAATCCAATAAATGCTCTTCCTTGTGCACTTAGTCCTGAAGAGTTCAATATAATTTCACAATGTAAAATGGCACATGACATCTGGGCTACCCTTAACCCTTAGTTTGGTTAGTGAAACCTACATGTGTAGGGGTTTAAAAATCCTAGATAGGAATATCCAGGCAAGAGGTTTTTACCCACGTGAGATTCCTCTATAAATTTATTGTCTACTTGTAGTTGATTGTAAATCATACAACGTGGTATCTATAAATCGATTATTTCATATTGTCCTTTGCTGTATTAAATTATTTGTAAACTAATCAATTAAAAATATAGTAAATCAACAATTTACCCCCTCTTGTTAATTTCAGTTAATTCTACTATGCCTATCCCTTGAAATCACCCTGCTTTCATCCTCACCTCAAAACTCAGACATTTCTCCATCTTTTGCACCCATTCCCCCCTTTGATCTTGTAATGATCAAAGGATTAGGTTCCTCTTTCACCATTCGTAGGAACCCATACCATCCCGCTCATCCACGCATGCCCTTAGCTTCATAGCGGGTCGGGGAGATGCACCCCGAAATTTAGAATCTTTTGAGCATGTCCTTGACCCTTGAAGACCCCATGGAAACAAGAATCGATGCCTAACACCTCCATGGTGCGCAAAGAAGCCAAAGCCCCAGATACCTATCGTTAGGATCTAGGAGCTCTCGAAGGGTACCAGTTGATGTACGAGGACACCAACAAGCATTTTCCCCCGTCAACAAGGTGAAAGGTCACCGAAGACGCCCATAATCGATGGAAGAAGCATTCCCTACAATGAGTTCATCTGAGTTCTTGTAGATGTTCCCAAAACTATCGGATCAAGAACAAGGGCCCATGTCTAATCATGCCCCTTGGATCAAATTGAAATGTCGTCTAACCAGAGCCACTAGATCATCCATGTGTCGAGCAGTGAACATATCGATCCTCAATGCTTGAGGGCATAAATTTCATTGGACCCCCTCCGCATTTTTGTAATGGCAAAAAGGTCTTATAAATATTTCATAACATTCAAAAGTTGTGGGTAAATTACATGTAGACCCTCCATAATTTTAAATTGATAGTTTATGTCATGTCACATTACTTCACGTGACGGCCCACGTATGTGGGAATTTTGTAGAGAGGTCCTTGTGGCCTTTATAATTTTGTTTTAGTATTAATTTTTTTAATATTAGTTCAGAATTCTTGGATATTTTGCATTGTAGCCCTTGGCTTTTATTTTAATGACAAATATACCCCTACGAGTTCAAGTATTTTTATGTATGTTTGTCTATTTTTTATAAATGTTATCCATGCTTCAAAAATCATGCAAAAATAGGGTTAAATGCATGTTTGCATTTTCATTCATGCAATATTTTTAGTTTTGCATTATAGGAAAATATTCAATTTATTAAAAATAAAAATATCATGGTTCATACCTATTTGAATTAAAAAATCCAAAAAACAAAATTGTAGTTAGAAATTCAAAAAATTAGTGATTGTTTATATATTATTTTATTCCCCAAGACAACAAATCCCTAAAATAGAAAAATAAAATGATAAAAAATAAAAAGATTGAAAATGATATAAAAGTATAATTATTCTTCGAAAACTCCACAAATATTTCTTTGTATTTTGTATTTTTATTTATACATATTAGTATATATTGAAATTGATTCAGAAAAATTTTAAGGATTTTTGCTATTTTTAAACACCAAATCAATTTTACTTATTTATTTAATCCGTATTTTGAGATATTTTGGATTTTAAAAATACCTAAAAATTAGAAAAAATATATGAAAATCACAGAAATAGTAGAAAACATTAAGAAATACAAAAACATTTTTTTTTAAATTTTTTGACTTTTTCTACCTATATTATAATTATATTACCCTATAGTGTTTTACATCTATATATAGTTATATATAAGTTATAATATTAATCAAGATTATATATATTTATAATTATTTTAAAATAAATAAATAATAATAAATGTTAAATTAATTAAAAATAAAACCCATAAAAACCTAGGTAGATAATTTGCATATTTATATACATCTATACCTATATTAGTTATTTATAAATAATATTCTATGTTATCACATGTGCTCCTTGGGTTTGACCCCTACCTGCTTGTCCACTTTACACTTGTTTATAGGGTATAATAAATTTTGATTCACACCTCCACTTATTCATTGTTTGATAGTTATTGTGTGGGTTGATTGTGGAATTTAACCTTGTGATTTGAGTTTGGTCACATAGTGTTAGCTAATTGTGTGAGATTAGCGAGATCGGCCTTGAGTTATGCTCTCCCGGTTATTTCATATGGCACAGTTGCCAAGGAGAAACAAAGTGTAGCACATTTTTTGTTCGTAGAGTGTTTAATATTTTTCTCTTATTCTTGCTATTTACTTCTGATAATTATTTGATTGTTCTAATCCATTTTCTTGTTGATCTTTCTTGTGAGGTATCACTTGGCAACAACTATCTCTTAGGCGGTGGGCACACCCGAGATGAGCAGAGGTTGACCTTGTACTTGTGTGCTGACTAGGAGAGAGAAGCGAGGAGAGGAGAAGAGCAATAGATTAACATTTTTTATTTTATGAGAGAGAGAATTTGGTTTTGCATAAATTAATTTATAATAATTTGGACACTACCATACATAGTGAGGTCCAATGCCCTGGTCTCTGTTCACCATTGTCTTGTCAGTTTTTCATGTTTTTGCCTTACTTTTATTTTGTTTTTTGTGATTTGAGCTTTCTGCCTTTATTTCTATTTGTTTTATGTGAATGAGACCTTTAACACTAGGGTTGTTTGACTCAGTAGCTAGGTCCAAAGCCCTAATAATATTTCATGTACATATATTGATAAACACCTAGACTTACTCAAATATTTAATTGTTAATTACTTGAATTTGAAATCACGAGCTGTTAGAGGCCACACACAGTGCTTGTAAGGCAAGTTTTGGCGAGAACCGAGAGGTCTGACCGGACACTTAGGATCCATTTTTGAGGTATTGGCATTTGGTTCTTCCCGATAATAACAACATTGTCTAGGATGCTTTCCCTCTTTTGTACATAATCATATGGTGCAAATATTCCAATACTGCCTTGCATCTCGCATGGAGAGAGCTAGGAAGGACTATAAGTAATTCTAACTTTATATGCGTCATTAATCCCTAAGGTGAGATTTCCATCTTAGTGACAACTTGTACAGCTTTTCCGTTTCCTCCCCATGTATTTATCACACTTAGAAGTTAAAAGAAAATTAAAAAAAATCATTATGAGGCTTTCTCTGAAAAATATTCAAAAAATTGAAACCCCTAAAATATAAAAAATGGATTGCTGAATAAAATTTGACCTTAATTAAAATCAATAATGGACATCATTGTTTTGGTTCATAAATCCCTCATTTCTTTCATGTATACTCTAGACTGAGAGAGTTGTGGCCCCTAATGTTAAAGTCCAAATCTCGATCTATGGAACTTTGATTATTACCTTGGATGACGAAGTATTGGTGCTTCTATCATACATGACAGACTAGGCCTTATCGAGTACGGTGCTCCCACCTTTTGTGGAGCTTTCAGCTTGGTATGAAGTACTGATTGTAGGCCACACCCTCACCATTGTGTCTTACTCATCGGTTTACGTCCGAGTAGGTCCTTGCAAGCTTACGGGTTATTCCGTTGCGGACAGGGTCCAAAGTAGTGGTTTCACCTATTTATTTCCTCTCTTATTCTTTAGCTGAGTAACGCCCCAAGAACGAGATGAAAACCTTTTAGTGCCAAGATAACATGTTAAAAAGGAGGCGGAAGATGTACTAGGCATTTTCCTAGCAGTACATGCACTCCTATAGGGTTAGCATACTAAAAGATTTGTTAAAATAATTGCCTATAGTACAACCACAAAATTGAAAAGATAAAAAATAGCTGAACTCTTATGCTTCACTTGGGTCGTATTGGTGAAGTTAAAACTTGGATGGTGTTTCTTTGATTATATTAAAGGTCAAATATCATTCCCGTACACTTTGTGCCATTTTTCTTTCCTCTGTTTATTCTTCATTTGATCCCCGCTTAGTTCTGAGCCTTCTAATGATTTGCATTTCCTATTATTTCTTTTTGACCACTGTATCTTTCATCCAAACTCGATCAATACTATCCATCAATTTTTTCACATCAACATAAAATAAATTAATCACTTATTAATAAGTGCACGCTACACTAATATCAAAAAATATTAATGTTGTACAACCTGCTCGTCTCGATTTTTCTGCAAAGACGCTTGTAACTTCTCTCTTTCAAATGATTTGTGGGAATTTTCATGCCCCAAACCTACAAAATGAACATAATCTCTTTTACCTGTGCCAGTAAAATGGGAATATGCCTTTGACGTGATTTCTTCAGATGACGAATGTGGTTGCATCTTTTGAGATCTTTGAATATGGTCCTCAATCTTACCCTAATACAAGTTTAAAAAAAGCTATTCATATGAATAATAAAAAAAGTAAATGTTGAAATACTATTGACTCACCACTGCATCCTCATTTGGATACATGATCTTCATCGTATCGATGTCAGTAGGTTCCCTATTATTTTCATTAACCTAAGGAAAAATTAAATTTAAATAAATTACTTTACATCCGTAATAAAATAATTTATAATATATTGACTTACAAAGTCCATACGACGAGTGGCCAATGGACGCCTTCCACATCTATGATCCAAAGACATCTTTTTGACGATTGTTTCTATTAATCATAGCCTTTTTCTGATTCAAAATATAGCTGCTACAGTGAAACTATTCCTGAGATAGTGGTTTATTGATTCAAAAAGTTAATGATATCTTAGAGTCCGATGTACTCCATTGTTTAACTACATTGGTAAATTGTAGTTCATCGATGCGAAGGTTCTGTGAAATCAACTCTCTCAAAACTTCCGGTTTGTCTTCATAAGTCATCCAAATTGACTTCAATTTACTTTTCCAGTCCTTGAAACGAGCGTGGATGACATCGAAGACAAACTTGAAAGCATTTGGATGCCCATCCAAATCAAAATCACCATACAACAACTTTTTAATTTAAAACATAGAATAAACTAATGTGCCAATAAATATTAGATAATGAAATATTACCTTCAACAAAACCCATGTGTCCACCCAAGCATTTTTTGGCATCTCATTCCACTTCTTATCAATAGGGAATAACCATGAACATCACGAATAATATGCACAAGCAGCACGTAGTTTTGATGAATTTTTTTCGATAACTTGACCACTCTTATTCCATTCAAGCATGCGACGATCGTCACCTTTGAGTGCAAAGAACTCTAGTGTACTCAATCCTCGTCCTTTTTTCTTGACATGAATGGCATCACTACACACATCATCATCCTCTTGTTGTTGATCAATAGGTGTACCATGTGTTGCTTTATTCATTGCTCTACAATGTGAAAGAATACAATTATATGAATTAATGAGATAAAGAACAATATAAACATAAATGTGAGATAATGTTGCTTTAACAATTCATTGAATATTTATTGAGAATCGAGTAGTAAACTAAATCACAAGCAGTGAGAGAAATTTTACCATATTCATCTACTACAGCATGGACAACACATTCTCCAGATATATCAGGTCTCACCCAAGTATTAATTTCTTTATCGACGGTTACTACACTTGGATGCATCGTGCCAATACCATATATACCGTCCAGAGGCATGCCAATACCATATATAATGATAATATGATGGTCTCCTATTCTTGTATTGTCCTTGATATAAAAGCATTGCTGTGCTTGAGCTTCTAAAATGAATGGATCAACTTCATGTTTTCTCTGTCCAAAGTCAATGGATGTAAACCCATATTTATCTATTTGTAGTCCAACTTTGAGTTTCTCATTGAACCACTTACACTCAAATAACACGATTCTAATATTAGGGCCATACCGCACCTCAACCACATCTTCTAGTTGACCATAAAAAGTTGTGGTTTTGGAAACAGACAAACTACTAGTATCGATAGATAGATAAACCCCGCTATTTTGAGTTTGTCGATTAACATCTACACGCTTACAAAGAAAATGACATCCATTACTTATATATCCATTATATGATGTTGTTTCTATGAAAGATACCTGTGATAACCATTTTATATCTTCTGATACATCCATATTGCTTTCAAAGCGCAATTGTTGAACCTAAATTATGTAAAATTCAAAACATTATACTATACCAACATATAGATTATTAAGTATGTGAAGTCAAAAACTCACATATTCTTTTATCCAATCTGGAAACTCAAGACGATGCATTTTATCTAAAGCCAAGGGAGATATGCGTGGACGACAAGTTTTTATATGTTGCAAGTGTATGCTGCCAAAGAAAATATATTAGGTACATAAATCTATATGAAAATCACTTAACTCAAAACGATGGAAAGTACCTTCGAAATGCATCAAATGCCTTTGTATTGAAAAGAATATAGCGATGAGCTTGATTCAAACTTGTTTTGCTAAGTCGACGAGCTATTCCTCCACCAATCTTATTTTCATCAATACTTCTCACTTGACGATTTAGTTTAGATTCACCCATAAGATAGCAAGAATAAAATGTCAAACATTCTTCAGCCAAATAACCTTCTGCAATGGATACTTCAGGTCGACTCATATTTCGAACATACTTTTTAAGAGTCAATAAATATCTTTCAATAGGATACATCCAGTGATAATGCACAAGACTAGCAATCTTTGATTCAAATGCCAAATGAACAGGTAAATGCATCATGATGGTGAAAAAAGAGGGTGTAAATACTCTTTCTAATTCACACAAGATAATGGAAACTTCATCTTCCATCATTGAAAATTCTTCTATGTCAATAACTTTAAAGCATAACTTGTTAAAATATGTGCAAATTCGTATCAAAGGAATGCACACATTATCTGGAAGCAAGCCTCTTATTGCAATTGAAGGCAGTTGTTGCATAAGAATATGGTGATCATGACTTTTCAATCCAACTATCTTTCTTTCCTCTGAATTGATTTTCCTAGCAATGTTAGAAGAGTATCTATCTAGAACTTTAATAGATTGAAGAATATCAAAAAAAGAATTCTTCTCTACTTTGGACATATGATAGCATGCTGAAGGCAATAACAAGCGACCATTAGGTAATGTTTGTGGCCAAAGATCTTCTCAAATCCCCATGTCTTTTAAATCCAAGCGTGATTGAACATTATCCTTACTTCTTCTAGTTATTTGTAATATTGTATATAAAATATTTTCACATATATTTTTTTCGATATGCATCACATCTAAGTTGTGTCTGATCAAGAGATGCTTCCAGTAAGACAATTGAAAGAAGATACTTATTTTTTTCCAAGAATAGGGAAATTCAATATATTGATCCTCATCATCTTCTTCCATTCCAGCTCGCGGACGCTTTCTTGTATGTTTAATTTCCTTGCCAAATTTATTTTTGCACCCTTTTAATTGTTCTAGTATTTCCATTCCAGACAATAATTTAGGTGCACTTCTGACTTCTATACTACCATCGAAGTTACTTCTATCACGACGAAAGGGGTGATCTTCTTCTAAAAAACAACGATGAAAGCAGTAGGATTGCTTTTTCCCATGTCTTAATCGTCTAGACGATGTTTCCTTATTACAAATAGGACACACAAGTCTTCCTTTTGTACTCCAACCCGATAAATCACCGTATGCTGGGAAATCATTTATTGTCCATAAAATGATAGCATGCATTGAGAAATTTCTCTTAGAATAGGCATCATAAGTAAGCACACCAGGATTCCATAGTTGTTGTAATTCATCAATGAGAGGCTGTAAATAAACATCTATGTCTTTCCCAGGTGATCTTTTACCCGAAATTAAGAGAGTCAAGATAAATTTCTATTGTTTCATGCATAACCATGGAGGAAGATTATATGGTATAGCAATAACAAGCCAAATATTATATGCATTACTCATATTTCTGAATGGATTGAACCCATCGCTTGCAAGGCCAAGGCGAACATTACGAGAATCATTGGCAAACTCTTGAAAACTAGAGTCGATAAACTTCCATGCTTCTGAATCTGCTGGATGCCTTAACAAGGTATCTTTGACTCTCTCATCCAAATGCCATCACATATGTCTAGCCAAATTTTCATTCATGAACATCCTCTACAATCTCGGAATTAAAGGAAAATGACGTAATACTTTCACAGGTATTTTTTTCCTGTTCTTATCATATGTAATTTGAGCTTCGTATCTAAAAGCATTACAATGATCACATTTTTCTTTATTCTCAGAATCTTTCTAGAATAGCATACAATCATTTGGACAAGCATCTATTTTTCTATAACTAAGACCTAATGCTTGAACAGCTTTTTTGGCTTCATAATAGGATGATGGCATATCCTCAGAACCGTCCGAAAGAACATCTTTAAGAAGAATTAGCAATTCATTAAAGGACTTGTCATTCCAACCAAATAATACTTTTAGATGTAACAACTTAACCATAAAAGAAAACTTGCTATAATTCTGGCATCCATTGTATAGAGGCTCAACAACATCTTTCAGGAGCTTGAAAAACTTCCTTGCATCCTCGTTAATGGGATCTTCTTCCAAGTTTTCTTCTTCGATAATGTCATCAGTGAGATCATCATTGATCTCGTAATCATGCATTCCACATGTATCCTTTAGTAAGTCATGTATATTGTCATTTTCTAGCACACGTGAAGCACTCATACCATGTCTCTGAAATGATTCTCCATGGTGCACCCTTGTATTATAATGGAGGGTAAATCCTTTGACTACTACATGCTGGAATATTTCTTCTGGGGTTCTATTGCATCTATTGGAACACTTCATGCAAGGACAAGGATAGATTCCCATTGAGTTGCCTTTGAAGTTCTCCACTGCAAATTCAATAAACTTTTTGATACCGGATTGAAATATTTCATTGTGATGTCGGTTGGGAATAGAGTACATCCAACTCCGATCAGTTAAGAAGTCCACCATCCTAAATTTAAGGACAACAAGTTTTGTCAATTTGAATACATAAAATATTTCACTAAATGACTCAATCATAAGAACAGATGGAATCCTATACCCTAATCCATGATATGATACTATGTGGTGATGTTGAGATAAATGTCAAGCATAAATATTATACAATTTATTGATACATGCATAATGGACTTTGTACACTTTGATACATGTTGGATTATTCTGCTCGCCATTATATCTTTTCTTTGATATGATACTGTATTTTTTCTTCAAATCGAAAAGTTCAATATCAAAAAGGTATTCTAATAATAAATATATTTATCAGTAATAAGATGCTGGTAGAATCGAATTACTCGAAATCGATTAAGTTTCGTGCAATTTAAGTTTGACGATTGAAAATAAAATGAATTAAATATGACTTTGACTTATATACGGATATGTTTGCAAAATGAATTAGATATGACTTCATTTGAAAATAATTCGATTCGATATGCATCATATTATATACATAACACACACATAATCCTTTTGGTTAAAACTAAAGATCCAATTAAAAATAAAATAGATAATTTAGCTATAAAATCTTATAGAAAATAATAGATGTTGAGGATTTTATCCCAATTTTCTATCCCACAATTATTTACATATTCTCGTATTCCCTATCATAGATTTCCCCTTCTCCTTTGCATTATCTACCGAAGACCCATCAATCGTGATGCTTTCTCTCCTTTCCTGTGAAGACCATAATCGTCTTGCGTGGAGTTTCTCCTTGACATCAACTACGATTTGTGGGCTATGAAAATAAAGAGGTATATTTTGAGAACTTCTCCCCTGTATTCTAAGAAAATAAAGATATCATCTGCGAATTGGATATTTGTAATCATATAGGTCATACCCTCCTTAACAAAACCTTTGCATTTTACCGATAATGTGATGTGCCATAAATTACTGTTCATACAATGGTATATCAATAGATGTCACTATCATTGTTGTGATTAAAATCTTACTGATACTGATATACAATTATTCTCATTATGAAGTATGAAGACTAGCACGCTAATGTCTACACTAAAGTTGTTACCTCATGACAATATAAGTACTGTTACATTTCATTTCACTTTGTGTGGAGTCATAGTGAAAAGAACTATAAATGTTAATGGGTGCTTCTTTAGTTTTTTCCTTTCAGTCGATAAGGATTTCCCACGTAAACGTGTGTTCATATTCTATTTCCGTTCATATACAAGTTAGCGAAGGACCATATGCACTATCAGTTGAAATTTCAGCAGCACCAGTACTACCAGTAATAATTGGCGCGTATCGCATGCCTCTATAATCGGTGCATGCCATGTACAATGATCAATGCATGTTTCAGAGTGTACAAAGTCCATTATGCCTCTATAATCAATGCATGTAGCAGAGTGTAAAAAAATAATTATGTGGTGATGTTGAGATAAATGTCAAGCATAAATATTATACAATTTCTTGGAAGGTTGAGAGTGTTTATAAATATTTTTCATATAATATATTTTCAAAAAGGATCATTAGAACAATGCAAACTTTTTGAAAAAGTTAGATCACAAAGAAACGGATACACAAATTACGAACTTGGTGAAGATTCATGAAGTGATCAATGAACTGGAGGCCTACCATGTCTACGAGGTCGAGTAACAGGTTTCTTAAAGGGCTACATGAATGCGAATTACTAAAAAATTTATGTCATCAAAATTCATTAAAAATTGGATAATATGCAAATGCGATTGTATGCACTATAGCTTTGATTACAGAGAAATTTATACATATACATATGTTTATTTAAGCTTGGACTCACAAAAATAAGTAAGAAAAAATCTTCAAACAATTGCCATTTTAAAGCAACCATATGTAACAACTATATAGAGTGGTATATGTGAATGAAATTTGACCAAAACTCTTGATGATTCATAAGTTAAAAAACTCGTTTGTAATGTTCCAATTTTGATAGGAACGTGCGTATCAAATAGAAAGACAGATTTAAGATAAAATTCATTTCTAACTAATATACTCAATATGGAAATCCTCTTTTGTACTAATTTACTCAATAATATAAAGAAAAGCATGTAACAGAGAAATCATGTAGCATAATAAACAACAGTAAAGTTTTTACCCAGTATCCTCATGTTCCACCCTTTGATCATGACCTTCAGGTTCAGCAGATGGCCCATCTCGTGCATGCTCCTGCCACTGATTGTTGGCCTGAGTCTCCATGTTTGTCTTCCGCTTATAACCTCTTCCACTGCCTACTTTCATCGTGCTCCAGCCAGCCAAACGCCTTGCACTATGCCCTTCGTTCCATCCAGCTTCGCTCTCCGTCCTCATCGAACTCCACTGACGATCACCTCTATCACCACCATGCATAGCTCCTGTGCTTTGCCAGTCATCATCATCCCAACGATCATCATTGCCCTCCAGCTCCGCCCTTGCTCTCCAGATTTTCCCTCTTTCACGACCTGTCCACAACCGATCACCTTCACGACATGCTATTCGTTGATCACCATAATCCCGAGACCATCGACCATCGTCACCTTGCGAGCTTCCTCTACCTCCACCGTGCCCTCAACCTCCACCTTGACCTCGATCTGTCCATAACCGACCACCTTCACGACATGTCGCTCGCCGATGACCATAATCTTGAGACCATTGAGCATCGTCACCTTGCCATCTTCCTCTACCTCCACTGTGCCCTTGGCCTAGACCTTCGCCTCGGCCTCCGCCCCTGCCTCGACCTCCGCCTCGGCCTCCACCTCCGCCATCACCATCACCGCCAAGCCCTGCCATTGCGAAGTTGATCGCGAGAGGTTAGGGTTTCTCAAGAAATACGGGACGGGGGAAAGGGCAAATGACGGCTACGTCTAGGGTTTTATTTTACAACGGACATATATATTGCAATAGGTTTTGTTTTACTATTGTACCCTTATTGAGTTCTCTCAATTCTATTCGTGTTCCTAACATTAAGAAATTGCACATGGGCCCACATATTCATACAAAATTTACAGTGTTGTCATTCCATTTGTTGGTTTTGTTAGAATATGAGGTCACTAAGTGATGGTAGAGAAGTTAGGAGCATAGATGTAATTTGAAAACTTCGGAAGGGTACAAATGCAAAGATCCCAACATTTAGTTATTGGTTTTATTCTCTGAGTTAAATTTCTCCTTTTTTAATTTAGGGCATGACAATGCTGGGTCTGAGGGCATGTAGAATTCAAAAATATGAATAAATAACTCTCTAATACATGCTTTTGTTAACTTTGAATTTTCCTATGTATTGTTTTATTGATACATGCCATGATATTATTTTTAAAGTTTTTTTACTATTATATCCCTCTTGGATTCTACAATATCCATTATGCCTCTTTCCTTTCTTCCATTATCAGCCGTACTCTTACGAGTCTTACCTTTTTGCACAATTATCACATTTACCCTTTAAGTTAGTTGCCGACCATCTACTTGCAAAATAATAATTAACTTATGGGATGAAGCATAATTATAAAGAAAGACAAGGATAGAGGTGCAATTATATATTCTTCCTCCCCATCTCCTCCTTCCTCCCCATCGCCTGTTCTGTCGCCGTACTGGTTTCCGTCGTCACAAGTCCGTCGTCCTAATTGTAATTGCTTTTCTGTCACCACAAGACCGTCACCCAAATTACTTTTTGTTGTAGTGGGATCATAGTCTTCACAAAATGATTTATATGTGACGTCTAAGTGTATATTTGTAAGTTATTTAATGTTATAAGAACTTTAATGGAATCCATTTCCAATATCTATAGGTCATGAATAAACATTAATAACGATATGATCGATATGACCGATATGTATGTGATATAAATGACCGATATGTGTGACATAAATGTGTAATTGTAGGTTATTTGTTGTTTTAATATATTGGATGATCCTAATTTATAAAAAACATAAAATGGCTATTTTAGCCATTTTCGACATTTCCACGGATACCATCGATATATCAACGATATATCATGATATATCCATTTCCGAGCAGACTGAAACGATATCGATATCAATACGGCCTTCCTTGAAGGCATGGGGTCAAATAAGATGTCTACGAGGATGTGTTGTTTTTGTTGTGACAGTTGTCGAAGAATGCAGATCTTGATTGGCTTTGGATGGGGCTATCATGGTTGAGGGGAAGGTTGAGGATTTGAAGAGTTTTCAGGAGACGACAGTGCTGGTGAAGGAGGCTGATATCCACGTCCATTCCTTGTGGCGGGGGGTTACCCTTTCCATATGGGGTCTGCCTAGTAAAAGTGCGACAAATGTGATATGGTGGGCTTTGGAGGATTACTTCCTTTAAAAGTTGAGGGGCCTTGTTCGGTGGTAAAGGTCATGTTTCATGTATGGCAGATCAGAGTGCGTGAATCTAGTTTGGAGGCTGAAGGAAGCAGGGTTGCCTCTTCGGTGTTGAAACTTGTAATCCATGCAGGTTTCCTTGGCCCATGCAGGGGTGGTCGAATAGGTTTGCTTCACGGAGATTTGGTTTGGTGTGGGATCGAAAGTGGAACGTTTGTGAAGGAAGCATACCACCTTCGTTGATCCGTGCTGAGCTAAAGGTCGGGCGGGGGTTGTACTCAGTTGGGTCGTTCTCTTGGGAGAGAAGGTTGCTTGCGGCTTTTTTTGCAGTGGCGGCTCGACAAAGGCGATGACAGCTAGGCCTGCCGATGGTGGGTTGGATGAAGTGAAACTGACGGAAATAACTACGAAGATTGTGGAAAGTGGTAGTTTTAACTCTAGAGATTGAAAAATTGGCAGAAGGAAGAGTCTTGTCGGTTGCACTAAGCATTGGTAACCCTACCACTTCGAAGACTTTCATTGTGGGTGCTTCCCAGCTCATCTTATGCAGCTTCGGGTTCTAGATCGATTGCTAACCGGACTACGAACCTATTATGGCTTCTACCATTGGATTCTTGATGGCAGTTTCTGGAGCACACCAATTCTATCGAGTGGGTCTGAAAGCCGTGTCATGCGCAAAAGATTTCACGAGTCCAGGCATAGACCCAATCTCGCATCAATATGGTGGAACGATGTCAATCTATTTCGGTCAGATGTGGATCCTACTACTAACTCCTTTCTGGGACTTCCTTCAGGGATTTTGAACAAGGGGTTCTCGATGCTCATGGAGGGTGATACGAGCCTCGTTGTTGGGATTTCTTTGGACCATCCTGACGGGTCTGCCTGATCTTGGAGGTTAAAGACCAACTACATGAGGGTTATGGTTGGTTGCAGAGGAGGTTGATACCAGTGGAGGAGGAGGCTATTTGCAGAGGAGAGGAGAATGCATCTATTCTCGACTTGGGCAACCCCATGGGGATGGGGCCTATTTGTACGAGAAAAAATAACTATGGCATCTAGGTGATCTAAAGGGAAAAGGGGACTAGATCATATTTGATTTCAAGCCCATATGCAGGATGCCTCCGGTTCCCTTGGGGCTTCTTATAAAGCTCATCATTTCTTGATTTTCTTCTCTCCAAAGTGCTGTAGGTTGGAGGTCCATGATTGGGAGACACGGCTGCTAGAGCGCAACCATGAGGTGGTGGAGTTCAAAGGCGTGAGGGAATCTAGAGGTAATCTTCTCTATCATAGGAAGTTTTGGTGAGTGTACATGGTTATATTCATACCGATGGGACGAACATGGAGAGAGGGGGGTCTCTCTTGAATGCGGAGATAGAGGGGATTCAATAGGAACAAGTTTTTGAGGCGGCAGTGACTAAGCAATAGTGTGTAGTATATGGGGAGCCCCCCACCATGTATAATTGAAGTGCTTGATTTGGAATGCGTGTGGGCAAGGTCAACGAGAGAAGAGGATGACAGTTAGCACTATGCTCAATACTTGGAGCGTTGATGTGGCTTGTTTGCAGGAAAAAGGTTGACTCATGGGATTCTATGCCTTGGAGCTCAATCTGTTGGCCTTTCCTCACTGAAGTCAAGGGTGCTCTAGCTAATGGAAGTGTGGTAGGGATTGTAGTGGCATGCAATGGAGATGTTTTTTACCTGATTGATGGGGTCTTGATGCACTCGTTCTCGATTGTTTTGGTCGGCAAGAGGGATCAGTCGTAGTTGTTGGTGATGTCAGTATGTGGCATTCTAGGGGCTTCTTAGAATATGATTTTATGAGCTGAGTTGCAAGAGGCGTTGAAATAATTATATCTTCTTATATTTTTATTTTACAATGTGCTATTTTCTTCAGTCTCTTTATGTAATTTTCCCTTAGAGATTTTCTCCTATATACGAGAGCTCTATGGCTAAGGTAAAATACAACTTTTCATTTCACACATTTCCACATGGTATAAGAGTGACGGTCCTAGACCGGAGCCTGTGCCATAGAGCCTGACCCCATTGAAAAGCCCTAGCACGTGTGCGCGCTTCATACGCGCTGCCGCTACCGCCCCTCATAACACATACGCTCTCAGCCTGTGCCACCACGACCATCACTATCGATACGATGTGCGAGCAGCCCCTACGTCGCACATCGTGCCCTCGTGCATTCTTGCAGTCGCACACCGCCACCAGTGTCATCTATGTCTCCAGCGAGCCCTAATGCATCTTCATATGCAGCCTGCATCATTGCAAGCCTCTGGTTCGGTTTGTCTTGGTTTTCGAAGGTGTAAAGAGATTATCTAAAACACTCTAGACACCCACAGGAGCCTTCAAAGAATGGAAGAGGTTGTGGTATGAGTCTACACCCACAACCATCTTCCCATATGTCCGTGTAGGAACAAGTTATTATTGTTACACGTCCTAGTCTCGGAGATAGATGTCATCATGTCTGACAACAAAGCTGATGTTTCATCCCTAGGTGCCTTAAAAGGTCCAGCACCCATAGTCAAGATGGATGGAACAAACTATGAACTATGGGCCATGCAGTTCATGAGTTTGATGCAGTGCAATGGCAAGAAGCACATCCTCATGGAAGCAGAGCTGAGTGACAAGATTGAGATCAATGCCTCATGGGTGGTCGATGATGCATATGCACGCATGTGGCTATCTGGGACCGTGTCAACAAACATAGCTAATGATATACTGAGTCAGCCTATTGTAAAGGCTATGTGGGCCATTCTTGCTATTGCATACTCACTGACGAAGAATGAGTCAAAGATGCTACAACTCCAACATGATATGTTTACGTCAAAATAGAATGGTCACCCTGTCCATACCCTCTACATCTATTTGAGGGGTATGTTTGAGAGGATACATTGTTACATTCCCTTGATTGCTACATCGGATCAGCTCAAGGCATACAGATACTCCGTGATGATTGGGGTCTTTCTAGATGCTCTTGATCCAGAGTACGATGCTACTCAAGTGTAGATCCATACATATGCCACTATACCTCCAATGGAGGAGGCGATTGCAGACTGAGCATATTTTCCATATAATCTACTGATACTCGGGTGTCTTAGACTTCTTCTGCCATGGCAGCTTCTCGTGGTAGAGAAAGTACTTCATAGTTCCATGGTCGTGGTGACTGAGGAAGAGGGGTAGGAAGTCGACCTCCTCGTCAGCCTTGCACCTACTGCCACAGGCCAGGTCATTATGAGGAACCATGCTATTTTAAGCATGGGTTCCACGTGAGCACATGTGGCAGAGCAGATCCAACAGGGCAACAATTCCTTAACTGCATTTGATCAGAGATTTGATGAGTTAGTAGCACGACTGAGGGATATTATGCCCTCTCTTGGGTCATCTAGCTCTCTATCATGATCATCAGAGGTAGCAGCTTCAACCACTACATCTACATCAGGTACACCATATGCTTTTACTAGTTGTTACATGGTAGACTTGTCGGAGTGGATCATGGATTTAGGAGCTTCTCAACATTGTTGTGGTGAAAAAGGGTAGTTTAGTACATATCCCTACTCAGTCAGGTAGATCAGTTGTGATAGTATATGGGACACACTCTCCGATTACTTGTCGGGGGAGGTGCAATTAACTCTTGCAATGCGCTTCAGAACATCCTTTACGCTCCTGAATTTTCTTTGAACTTACTATCTATTAGACAAATTACCAAGGATTTATACTGTCGTACCATATTTTATCAATTTGCTCTTGTGTTTTAGGACATTCTTATGGGTAGGGTGATTGGGTCTGGCCGTGAGCATGGAGGCATCTACAAACTGTGCAATCTCCTTATGATGGTTCCTTTTCTCTTAGCACTAGATCTATTTCTCCCTACATGTGTCATCTTCTATTTGATCATCTTCCTTTGCAAAAGATGTGCCATGTTCTTCCTTAGATCTCCCCTCGCTCTACGTTTCAGTATGAGGCCTGCCATCTTGGGAAGCATCACCATAGGTCCACATTCCAGAGTCGTCAGGTCAAAGTAATCATCATCTTTTTGAATTGATTCATTTGGATATTTGGGGCCCTGGTCGTGTCCCTGATCTAAGGACACATGTTTTATCTTGTAGCTATCCATGAGTTCTCTAGATTGTCGTGGGTGTTTCTTCTTAAGAACAAGTCTGATGCTGGTTCTGTTATTCAGAATTTTATTAATGAAAAAGGGATGTGTTTTCGACAAATATCAAGTTATACATTCTGATAATGCACTTGAATTCTACAATACACGACTTTCTCAATTTCTTAGATCCTATGGTATTATACATCAAACATCTTGTGCGTATACTTCTCAACTGAATGGAGTGGTGATGAATACCCATTCATCACTCTTTATTCTTCTATTTTAGCTACAAAAACCTTTGCAAATACATGTAGATATGTGTAAATACAAATAATTACCAAAAGCATGCATTGTGTAAAAACCTGTAATTAGCATGTTTTTGTGCAAATATAAAAGAATAAAGAGTAAAAAGAAAAAGAGGGAAATATTTAGAATAAATATTGAGCAACATAACCCAAGGGAGGGCTCAGCATGGGCCTGACCGCATAAAAGCCAAAGTAGAGGGAGATAGGAGCTCATGTGTACATACTTTTGTAAATAAATAAAATTATATTTTCCTCACCCAAAAATATGCTTGTACATATTTTGTATATATTTAGAAACTCTTAAAAAAAACAAAACAAAAATCAAATAAAAAATACAAAATTAAAAATACAAAAATACATTGTATAGATACCATGTATATAAATGTATACAACTATTTATTTCACCCTTGTGTATACATAATTAAAATAAAATAAAAATACCATTTTGTTCTTTATTTTATGATGTAAATAAATAAAATATAAAATGGGCATAAAAATACATAAAAATAACAAATAAAAAAATCAAAAATTAAAATCTATATAGTGTACATATACCTATATATAACTACCCTATTTTTATTTCCAAAAATTAATTAAAAATCACCAAAAAATAGAAAAAAATAAAAGAAAAATATTTCATGTTTTGAGTTTTTCTTAATTCGGCCTTTTTCTACCTTAAATTAAATAAACAAAAAATAAAAACGTGGCAGCTCCTGATTGGTCCACGGGGGATTGTTGACCCCGGTCAACTCCCCCGCGGACTCTTTCCTTTTGGGGAGACCCGCGCCCGACCCGACTTCGCCGATTTCTCCACGCGTCTCCAGCCTGTCGCCGCCGCAAACCCCGTGCCCGGATCCTTCGCCAATCATCCATCATCCTCGCCGGACCCTTCGCCGAAGGATCCACGCCTTCCATAGCCGTCTCCACCCAACCCTAATCGGCCCTGTCTCCATATATATCCCGACCTCCGCCGCCTCCGCACCTCATCTTTGGATCCCTACCTTCACTCCCGTGACCTCCATCGTAACCACCGAGGTGACAGCTCGCGTTGGCCCTTGTTGCAGCGAGGAGTAGGTGGCCGGCCATTGATCCGGCGGCTTCACGCCGCCGTTGCTCCGCCACCAGCGTGAGCACCGAGCCTCGGGCCGAGACGACCCTTGAGGCTACGACCAGGAGCACCCCCTGCTCTTCCCCAGTCTCTCCGACCGCCCAGGTAGCATTTTAGCCTTTCCATTTAGCTTAATTTTCAGTTTCGCCCAATTCGTATCTCCGCCGTATTCCGCTGATTACGGCCATATCGTGTACCTTCTCGGTCATCGGAACGCACCGTCACCTTCGCCGTTCCCTCACGCACGTTCTTCACCCCTTCACTCAACCCAGATCGCACAGGATCTGGGAATCGAGCTCCACCGTCCTCCGCTCGCCGGAGCTCGCTCGTCCCGACCCATCGTTCACCCTCACGCCGCTTCATCGGGTCGAGGCACTTTGCCCTCGACCCGCGAAGCTTCCGGTTCATTTTGCAGGTCAAGAGGAGGCCATCTGAGGCCCCCTCACGTCCAGGCCAGGAGCTCGACTCCGTCGACCTCGCCGGAGCCCCTCCAGGGTTCGGTTGGGTCACCGGAGACCACCACCAGCTGCGGGACTCCCTCGCGGACCTTCTCCGATTTTCAGACGCAGCAGGGGAGGTCAGGAGCGCACGTACTGGGCCGGCGAACTTCGCCGGCCACCTGTTCTTCCTCGACCTTCAGTCACCGTTCGATCGCCCTCCAGCTCCAGTTTCAATCCTAGCCATCCGTTCCAGGAGCGTCAGGCACCGCACGATCAAAGGAGGAGTGATCCGGACCATTGGATCTCGAGATGAGGCGCAGCTGAGCCGACACCGTCAGATCCTCCACGTGTCTTCGTCTGAGCCATCCGATCACGCCAAGGATTGCAGGAGTGAGGCGCCTTCGCCTCTCCTCCGTCGGATCTACACGTGGCGCACTCTCCGCCCTTGGATCGTAATAAAGGGGTAAATTACCGTAGGCCCCCTCGTAGTTTATGCTTTACATTTCAGTCCTGTAAATATTTTGAGTACTTTATTTACGTTGGGTTATTTGCACATTGGACCTCGTACTTTTCAGTATTTGCATTTATGCCCCTGTTTGTGTGAGACACGTGCATCAACACGTGATATTTTGGTGTATTTGCGACTTTAGCCCTGTAGTTCTGGATGTTCCTTAATGAATGAAAAGTTTTTGATATTTGCACTTATGCCCCTGTGAGCGTTTTATTTCCGCATGTGCGCCTTTTTAGTGGGGAATTTGCATAACAGCCCCTGGACTTTTTGGTACGAGTTACCAAAAGGTCCTAGGACTTGTTTTTCTTACATTTGGGTCCCTGAGTGCCCCAGACACGCGCCTCGCGCGTGATTTCTTGGGTATTTTGCACCAGACCCCCCAGAACTTTGGGTATTTGCACTTTGGACCCTGTGCACAGTGCCCCTCCTTTGTTTTTGAATAAAATATCAAATCACCTCCAAATTCGATGAAAATTTGACACATGGCTCCTGCCATGGTGTAGAATTTTTGTGAATTTTTGAGGACATTTTTTATTTCATTTGCTATTTTTAAAAATTCAAAAACCCATATTTGTGCTACTGCTTAGATTCAAAAACCCCCAAAAAATATCAAAACCCTTTTAAAAATCCTATAAAAATTAGTTATTGTTTATTTGGTGTTCCTTGATTTTCTAGCCAATTTTGGCTATTTTTCATTGAGTAAAAACCCTAAAAACTTAAATACACCTCAAAACTCCTAAAAATCATAATAAATAATTTAAAAACCCAAAAACAATAATTTTGGTGCTCAAATTTTCCTTGTTTTCTTTAGTATATAGGAAAATTACCTTCAGGTCCCTTAGAGATCCTTAGATATTTTATCTTTGGGTTTTGGGCCTGGCTGGACAGTACCCCTTGCTTTTCGCATTGTTTGATTTTTAGGAAATAAAATAAACATCAGAAAAATCTCAAAAATTCACCTAAAACATAAAAAAATATAAAACACATAAAAATTCTTTTGTCTGAATTTTTGCTTGCTTTTTAATGCATTAAATAAATTGTTCAAGTTAATTGTTTGTGTGCTTTTCCTGTTTTCTTTATATTTAAAAATCCTAAAAAAAAAATTGCAAAACACAAAAACCACTAAAAATTAACTCTGAAATTTGACTGCTTAGTTTTTAAATCGTGCTCCTTGTGTTCGACCCTGGTCGCTATACCAGGTAAAAAGAATAGCGAAAGACCGCTTACATTCATTTTCTTGATTTTCTGAGTGGTTTACAAATTTTTCCGTTGACCGAATTGATTGATTAAGGACAACGACATTGTGATTTATCTTCCAACTTAGTCGCGTCGATTTCCGTGTCATCAGAATGGCGCCGTTGCCGGGGAGCACGGCTTTGTAGTCATTTTTTCCATATTGTCTCTCTATATTATTATTGTTTTCTGACACTCTCTCTCTCTTTGATTTTTGTGCGAGGTACTGCGTGGACAACTTGGAGTTTATTTTTGAAAACCCGCACGGGAAGAAGAAGAACAGGGAGAAGAAGAAGGAATTCTTATTTTTGAGAGAGAACAATATTCTTTTTGTAATAATTTAGAACTTGGACACTTGTGGACACTTGTAACTTAGCGGGTCTGTTTCGCCGAGTACCGGTGTGCTCGGGGGACCCATTTGGATTTTCGCGGCTTTTTCTGCGGTTTTGATAGCTAGCTGCCTTTTCCGGTGTTTACGCGGTTTTTCTCGAGCCCCTAGATTTAGGAATTTCTCTTGCTTGTGCCGTAATTAGTAGGGTCCCCACACTTAATTGCTTATCTGTTCCTATAGATCGTTAATTGGACCTACTAATAATAAATAATAAAAATAACTTAGTCGCTTTCCTGAGAACCTACGCGCCGCGAGCCTGCCCCGCAAGCGCTACTCCTGAACTCGACCTGTCGAGAAGAGGAGGGGTGGGCCAAGACCGGACTCTTTGGATCAAGGGCGAGTGACTAAGTTAGACGGTTCTGCGCTAGGAATTGCTCATCTAGGACTCGGTTTTTCCTCGCTGCACCATTTAGGTAGTTTGATTCTGTCTTTAAATTCTGCGCGGATCACTTGCATGTAGAGTGCTGGAGACAAGGTACGCATTTCTTTCTCTGCATGCATCATTGATTTCTCCGCGCATCGGCTTTTTCGTTTTCTCCCTCTGTTTTTGGCTTAATCATCAGGAGAATCGGAAAATTCGTTAGGCCGCTTGTATTTATTTTGAAAAAAAAAATTAATTAAAAAGAAAAACAAAAAAAAAATTGGGACTGGATAACACTATTGACCCTAAAAGACACTTCACCTAAAAAATTGTCTTGGGGAGAGCAACCCCCTCATTGTTTGGTTTGATTGTGCGAGAGAGTGACCCGAACACTAGGTAAAGCCCCCCGGTGCTCATCTCGACTGATTACCGACTCTTCTGTACGGGACAGTCGGTTGAGAGAGTATCGGGTATCCCAGCAGGTCACGTAATCGCTCTGATATTCTGTGTGTTCACCCAATAAAATTGACAAGATAAATTGACCGAGCT
This sequence comes from Ottelia alismoides, assembly GCA_037367405.1. NCBI lineage: Eukaryota > Viridiplantae > Streptophyta > Magnoliopsida > Alismatales > Hydrocharitaceae > Ottelia > Ottelia alismoides. Next base: position 223,508 of record JAZKJV010009692.1, on the reverse strand, counting down.
TTCACGGTCTTCAGATTGTGTTGCGTTGGTGAACCGGGGGTTTGCTTTGCGATCATATTTTCTCCAGATCCCATCCGCCCAACTCGCCAGATCAAGATGATGGGTAGACGATCTCTTAGGCAGCCTCTGGCTGCACCGCTTTCAGGCGCGTCTACTCCACCATCTAGGTTGGCCCGTGAGAGTCGAGACCAGCTCTCCGGGCCCGAGTTCGATTCCACCCTGTTCCCCCTCGATCCCCTTTCTTTTGCTACTGAGAGACATGAGCCCGAGGAAAGACGAATTAATTTGACAGAACATGAGTTGGGCTCATCTGATTTTGCAGACGTCACTATGGCCGGAGCCGGCAGTTCAGATGATCGCCAACCCGAACATTTTGTATTAGACCAGGGAGCGATCAACTCCACCCTGATCGCATCATTAGAGACAGTACAGCAGCAGCTACGCGATCAGGGAGCTTTTATGATTGAGATGAGAAGGGAGTTGGAGCGACTCAGAGAAGAGAGAGATCAGAGCGAGCCTGAGGACATTCCTGATGCTGATGCAGAGGCAGCAGCCGCAGCAGCGGCTGCCGCAGCGGCAGCCGCCGCCGGAGCAGGACCACCGAGAACGATGCGGGAGTTACACAACCCCGGATCTACACTGATGCACCATTGGGTGGTGGTACCTGCTATCGTGGGGGATTTCAAGTTCCCTCCGAATACCCTGCAGATGCTTCCTCATTTTCACGGACTTGCCACCGAGGAGCCCCACCTCCATCTCCAGGAGTTTTTGATGATCTGCAGCACTGTCCACGACCGTCATGTGGACCAGGATACGATTCGGATGATGGCCTTCCCTTTTTCACTGGCAGATAGAGCAGCCGCCTGGCTGAAGCATTTAGGGAAGTTTGTATACACCTGGGAGCAGCTCCGCACCGAGTACTTGAACAAGTACTATCCACTCGGGCGGACGAATGCAGCGAGGGCCCTGATCAACAACTTCTCCATGCTCCCTAATGAGCAGTTTCATGAGGCATGGGAGAGGTTCAGAGAGCTTCTGGATAGATGCCCACACCACGACATTTCCAAGCCGAACCTAGTTCAGAGCTTCTTTAGTGGGATGACGCCAGAGCTTCAGGGTCTGGTGAATGCTTCTTGCGGCGGTTCACTTTGCCAAGGACCACAACCAAGTCTGGGCCATCTACGAGGAGATGGCCGAAAATTACATGGTGATGTCCCAGACTCGGTTGTACACACAGAGATCTCAGCAGCCGCCAGGACCCGTGCAGTACCAGCGGATAGCACGGGTTGATGCAGGTCCATCCAGTTCGTCCACAGTTGCAGCCGCACAGGCAGAGTCGGCCGCTGCGGACATGGGGATTATCAGTGAGAAGTTGGACCGCATGGAAATAATAGAGAAGAAGCAGTGCCAGGGCATAACTCAGATGGAGCAGATGGCACAAACTCTGAGCGACATGAAGACCCATCTCTTGTGTCTTCAGGAGGCACAGACGGCTTCTCAGCCCCGTCTTCAGTCGCGAGGCGATTCTGGCGGCAGCCGCAGCTTGTCCCAGCGCTCCAGCTCCTTGCAACAGCCTAGACAAGTTCACCTTGTACAGGCGGAGCCGTACCAGCAGCAGCAACCCTCTTACCAGTCACCACCATCTCCAGACTTACAGATGGTGGTATATCAGCCGGATCAACCTCTGGGAGTACTCCCACCAGACCCCTTTGATGCTGAGCCGTTGATGGATGTCAACGGGATTTGGTATGACCGTCCTCAACCTGGAATCCGACGAGACCATCCCGGATTCAGGTGGGGGAATGGGGGTAACCAGTCCCAACAGCAGCCAGCCGGTCAGGGAGGGCAGTACTCCCAGCAGAGAGATCACCAGCAGCCCCCAGCATACCAGCCACACCAGCCATCATCCTTCGTACCTCGTCCCTACCAGCAGCAGGGACAGAATTGGAGACGTGAGCAGCAGGCTCATCAGCAGCAGCATCCTTCCTCTTACCCCTCTCAGCCGCAGCAGCACCAGGTCCAGCAGCCTCATTACCAGAGAGGCAACCCGTCGGGCTCCCATGAGAGCCCCGCCTTGGATGATCTAGCCCGCATCTTCACAGAGCAGCAGGCTACATTTAGACGGGAGATGGACGAGTTCCGCCAGGAGATGCGGGACCTGATGAGAGGGAAGGCCGCCATCCCTGCACAGATCGAGCCTAATCCGAATAGCTTGAAGAGGAAGTCTGAGCAGGTAGTTCACACTGAGCCTACCACTCCTAGTGACTCATTTGATGATATATCGTCAGATCTATTTGATGCTGTTTTTGTCACACTTAGGAGCGGTAGAAGACCAGTAGGCGGCGCCTCATCTGAGCGACAACGCGAAGATCCATCTAGAGCGCCAGATGAGGAAGAGGAGAGCGGTACTGAAGCCGCACATGATGATGACGGTGGTACTGATGCCACCAGAGATGCTGATTCCCCCGGCGGTACTGAGGCCGCCACTTCACCCTATCGAGGAGGTGGTACTGACGCCACCAGCAGAGCCGAGCCAGCCCGCGGTACTGAGGCCGCAAGACGTCTAGAGCCAGCTAGAGGTGGCACTAAGGCCACCAATATTCATTCTGATAGAGATGTTGTCTTTTCTCGTGTGGATGTATCTCAGAACTCTATTTTGAATAAAGGAAAAGGTTTAGTTTCTTCTGATCCCACTGTGGTGAATGATGTATGTGAGGATCCGGTCATCGAACCGTCTAGGCCTATTCCTAGTCCTTCATCTGAGAAGGACCCTGTGATCCCCTTTCCTAGAGCCCTTGAGTTGGGGAAGGGGAAGAAAAGAGAAAAAGATCCAAAAAAGAGAGAGCAGGAGGAGTTCAGCCAGAGCATGATAGACCGATTTCACATTCAGCTGACCCTCCAGGAAGCTTTGCAACACATCCCTCTTCTTCAGCGATCATTGAGAGACAGAACCACAGTCAGGAGGAAGAAGAGGAACAAAACCACAGAAATTCATGTGTTGACAAAAGCCACGTGTTACGCGATCCAGAACCATCTGCCTACCAAGAGGCCAGATTTAGGAGCCCCATATGTCAGATGTCAGATTAGTGAGCAGAGGTTCGACCGTACTCTATTAGATAGCGGATCGTCGATCAACCTTCTTCCGGCAGCCCTTCTCAACCACTTAGAGTTGGGCACTCTTAGACAGAGCAGGACATACCTTCAGTTTGCTGATCGGTCTGTCAAGAGGCCAAAGGGGTTGTTGCGAGACGTTGTCGTCACGATTCAGGGTTTGCAATTCCCCGTGGACTTCGTAGTGCTGGACATGGAGACCCCTGACTCGTTGACCGATTCCCCCATCATCCTCGGTCGCCCGTTCTTGGCCACAGCCAAGGCAGTGACTGACCATGACAGTGGGAAGGTATTCTTTCGCGTCCAGGGCGAGAGTATACAAATAGAGACGGTTAAGGACCACAGAGCCAGAGATAGATCCCGCTCAGAGGGCAGTACAGATTCAGAACATCTGACAGATACAGAGCCAGACATACACCAGGACTGTGATTTTGTGATCACAGATGATGAGGCAGCTTGGGCAGATCCTGCAGCACAGACCATCCTCTCATATTCAGATACAACTGATGCAGAGATGATAGCAGAGGATAGTCTGGAGAGCACAGCCCTGGTTCAGGATGCTATTGAGTCAGCAGAGTCGGACCTTGATCGCGACACGATTTTCAGTGATGGTGGTACTGAGGCCACCCTGCTCTACGGTGGTACTGATGCCACCGCTGTTGATACAGATCCCTCGGATTCAGAATCTGATTGGGCAGATTGTGATGATCAGATACCAGACCTGGATCCACCTGAGCCTACAGATGAGGAGGAGGTAGAGGCAGAGCAGATCAGAGACAATGCAGAGGACCCGCCTTCTCCAGATCAAGTTTGTGAGAGTTCTTTATCATTTTCCCAGGCAGATTTGGCAGAATTGTCAGCATACACACATCTTCTTCAGAAGCCAGATTTGCCAGCACCCAGCTGTCCAGAGCTAAAGCCGCTCCCTACTTCGCTGGGAGAGTCTGAGATGTACCCAGTCATCATCTCTGCCGATCTGACTGGAGAACAAGAATCCCGTCTGATGGGGGTTCTTGAAAAGAACCGCAAGGCAATTGGATGGAGCGTAGCAGATCTCCATGGGATTAGTCCCTCGTTGTGCTCCCACCATATCTATCTCGAGGAAGGGGCAAAGCCGTCGCGTGAGTTCCAGCGGCGACTGAACCCCAACCTACGAGAGGTTGTCATGAAGGAAATATCAAAATGGTGGAGTGCAGATTTTATTTATCCCATTTCCGACTCCAAGTGGGTTAGCCCCTTGCATGTGGTGCCCAAGAAGACGGGCATCACGACTGTGATCAGTGAGTCGGGAGAGGAGATTGCTACACGAGTACCCACCTCTTGGCGGGTCTGTGTTGACTACAGGAGACTCAACCAGGCCACCAAGAAGGACCATTTCCCCCTGCCTTTTATTGATCAGATCATAGAGAGACTGGCAGGGAAGAGCCATTATTGCTTCCTGGATGGGTACTCGGGCTATAATCAGGTGGCCATCGCTCCTGAGGATCAGGAGAAGACCACCTTTACCTGTCCCTTCGGTACATATGCCTTTCGACGCATGCCATTTGGGCTATGCAACGCCCCTGCAACTTTTCAGAGGTGCATGCTGTCGATCTTTTCAGACATGGTAGGGGAGTGTTTGGAGGTCTTCATGGACGACTTCTCGGTTTACGGTGACGGATTCGATTCCTGTCTTGACTGCCTAGACCGAGTGCTCCAGCGATGTATTGCTACCCGTTTGGTTCTGTCTTGGGAGAAGAGTCACTTCATGGTGACTCAAGGGACGGTGCTTGGCCACATCATCTCCAACAGGGGCATGGAGGTTGATCCGGCCAAGGTTGATGTCATTAGAAAACTCGCACTGCCGTCCAATTTGAAGCAACTACGGTCATTTCTGGGGCACGCTGGTTTTTATAGGAGATTCATTCATGATTTCAGCAAGATCGCCCGACCGTTGACTGATCTCTTGACGAAAGACACCGAGTTCCTTGTCGATGACAAGTGTCTTTCGTCCTTTGAGACTCTCCAGCAGTGTGTTATTGAGGCTCCTGTCCTTCAGCCACCCGATTGGTCTCTCCCATTCGAGATCATGACGGACGCCTCCGATTTTGCCGTGGGGGCACTGCTGGGACAGAGGAGGGATGGAGTTCCATTTGCCATACACTATGCTAGCCACACATTGGATTCCACCCAGCGGAATTATACGGTCACAGAGAAAGAGATGCTAGCAGTAGTGTTCGCCCTAGATAAGTTCAGATCGTATATCATTGGATCTAGAGTGACTTTGTTTACAGATCACACCGCCATCAGGTACCTCATGGCAAAGAAGGATGCCAAGGCCAGACTTACTAGATGGATCCTTCTACTCCAGGAGTTCGACATTGAGATCAAGGATAAGCCTGGAGTCAAGAATGTGGTGGCGGATCATCTTTCCCGATTAGAGCAGCCTGAGGATTCTGAGCAGATTGATCCTATTCGAGATACCTTCCCAGATGAGGCGATCCTTGCTATCACCTCACTCCCGTGGTATGCCGATATTGTGAACTTTCTCGTTACTAGGAAAGTCCCACAAGATTGGCCCAGGCAGAGGCTTGAGACCTTCCTTGCGAAGGCCAAGTCCTACCACTGGGAGGATCCCATCCTTTACCACGAAGGAGGGGATAGCATCTGGCGTCGGTGTATTCCTCAGGAGGAGCATCATAGTGTCCTCACTGCCACAAGCTTGAGGCAGGAGGACATCATTCTGGGAGAAGAACGGCACAGAAAGTGCTCCAATCCGGCTTGTGGTGGCCTACCCTCTTCAAGGACTCTGATGAGTTCGTGAAGAGGTGTACTGACTGTCAGCGGATGGGCACTTGTGGACAGCGTGATATGATGCCGATGCAGCCCATTCACTTCTGTGAGGTTTTTGACGCATGGGGCATCGATTTCATGGGTCCATTCCCTAAGAGTCAGGGATTTGAGTACATTCTGTTGGCCGTAGATTATGTTAGTCGTTGGGTTGAGGCTATCCCCGCCCGAGCCGCTGATGCGAGGACAGTTTGCAGATTCTTGAGAAAAAATATCATCACGCGGTTCGGGGTTCCACGAGTTCTGATTTTTGATGGGGGATCTCATTTCGTCAACGACCAGGTAAAGGCACTTGCTAGCGAGTTCAGCATAGACCATCGTGTTGCCACACCTTACCATCCACAGACGAATGGTCTAGCTGAGGTGTCGAATAGGGAGATCAAGAATATTTTGCAGAAAGTCGTCCGCCCTGACCGAAAGAATTGGTCACAGCTTTTGGACTCGGTCTTGTGGGCATATCGGACATCTTTCAAGACTCCATTGGGTACATCTCCCTTTCGCCTCGTTTATGGCAAGCCATGCCATCTACCAGTTGAGCTGAGGCACAAGTCACTTTGGGCAGTTACAGATATCCTTATGGATCCAGATGGTGTAGGAGACCAGAGGAGGGCAGAGTTAGCCGCCCTGGAAGAGCTTAGAGATACAGCTTTCTCAAATAGCCTACATTATAAAGAGAAAGTGAAGGAGTGGCATGATTCTCATATCAGCCACAAGCATTTTGAGATTGGACAGAAAGTATGGTTGTTTGATGCAAGGCTACGATTATTTCCAGGAAAGCTACAGAGCAAATGGAAGGGACCCTACTTGGTCAGAAAGGTACACGATAACGGTAGCATTGATATATCTGAGTTATCTTCTGAGAGTACCTTTCGAGTGAACGGCCAGCGGCTCAAGCCATTTCTAGATCATGAGCCGCGGGACGTTATTATTGCCGCTATTCATTTTGCGTGAGATGTGGTCTCTTGACTCACATCTTTTGCATCTCACGCCTGATTCTCACTGTTCTTCCGTCTTTATAGATCCAGTTGTCCATATCATTCTATTCTTTAGTCCCACATCCCTTTTCTCATCTTGTGATTATGCTATACTTAGGGTGTACTTTACCCTAAGTATAGGGGGGAATGTCGGACCTGCGAGTATTCTTTTCATTCTTTCTGCTCCTGTTTTTGCTGCCTATACTTAGGGATATTTTACCCTAAGTATAGGGGGGGCAGATTCTGTATCTTCTTCACTCGGCTTTCCCTTCATGTACAGCTTGCTATACTTAGGATTAGTTAATCCTAAGTATAGGGGGAGACCACCGAGTTCCTCTCATTCTATTCATTTATTCATTCCTGTACTTAGAAAGTCCTTTTCACTTCCCTTTTACTAAGCACGATTTATGTCTTCTTCATCGCTCTTGATCACTCTGAGGACATCGTTCGAGCTAAGTATAGGGGGGGTGTGTATATATTTCATATATACTTTAGCCATAACTCGTACTTTGTGTGAGTGTGTTAATAAATAAAATGGCTAAAAATCACAAAAATTTAAAAATTTTTCATGTACATAAACCTCTTTTATCTTGCACATACATAGCTAGTGTACAAAGTATTTTTGTAAAAATGATTTCAAAAATCTTTTGTGTAAAGCTTGTGTAAATATTTTTGTATCAAAATTATGTATATAGTACAAAATTTTTCCAAAATGTTTTGAAAATCAAAAGTTTGCAAAAATCTTGTGTAAATGTTTGTAAATACCTCTTTGCAAAACTTGCTCCTCATGCATCATTTATTCATGATTTCAAAACATTCTTCAAAAATTTTGCATAATTGTAAAACATTTGTAAATAGCATCTTGTGTACATATATGTATATAGTTTTTCCTGGATAAGAGTTGATATTTAAACTAAGCCTGGAATTAAATTGAGAAATGGAGCTTGAAAAAGATCTTAATCCACTTAACTTTAAGAGGAACCTTATAGGACTTAGGGTTAAGGCTTTTCAGGTCCATAAGGACTTAATCCTTTGAGTCCACTAGGCTATGAGCATATGTCATCTTGATGAGCCTAAGTAGAGCACTTAACAACACACGCATGACTCTTAGAGACAATGGCTTGACTTGCACCTGCACTTACACATGGCTCTCCACGGATGAGGTGGTGAGGAGGCAGTTTCCTTTGGCTTGGGGTAGCATATGAGGGTAGTACTTCTAGGTGGAACCTCTCTTCTTCTTATAGTGAAGGAAGTGCACCTCAACTTGGTCTAGTGGTGATGAAGGCTAAAGACAGAAGCTGTGGGTTGCAATAAAGCTTCAAAAGAGGGATAGTCTACTGGCTCAAGAGGAAATTTCTTATATGCTGCGCCATGTAGATATGTTGTACAGAAGTTCTTGAAAAAAAAAATGCAAAAATGCAAAAAGAACTCCAAAAAAGTGGTGGGTCGGATTGAAAATTTAATAACCCCACCGGAGTGTACATAATCAAATAAAGCAAAAGCTTATGGTATCAATGTTACATCTCATGAAGCTTGCAGCGGAAGACTTAGCTACACTGGCTAAGCTTCCAAAACTCTATACTTCTACCCCCTCTTCTTGAGCCGGTTGCACTTGAACTTAGAAGGGAATACCCCGCTTCTCGAGGAAAGAGTTGCTAGACCGAGGAATTAGAGTTACCAGGTTGAGGGAGGTTGTTTCTTTGTTACTTCTGAGGTGGGGAGCCACATATCACGTACACCGCATGGAAAGATTCATGGTCATTAGAGTTTGTGTATGTAGACTTGTTCTGATCTGGTTTATTAAGGAGTCTTGCCCATAGATTGGTGGAACTTGGAGACTGTTGAGTTTTAAGCTTAAGTCCAAATAAGGTTCCGACACATTAATAATCCAAAGATCTGATCGAGCTCCATATTTCAAGTTAATAAAGGAAAGTTTAATAATTCAACCTTGATCCATGTACATCCTCTTTTTCTTTTTCTTTTTCTTTCTTTTTCACTTCTTTTTCAAATAAGTGTTTGCTAAGGGACTAGCAAAGTTAAGCATAGGGGGGTGATGAATACCCATTCATCACTCTTTATTCTTCTATTTTAGCTACAAAAACCTTTGCAAATACATGTAGATATGTGTAAATACAAATAATTACCAAAAGCATGCATTGTGTAAAAACCTGTAATTAGCATGTTTTTGTGCAAATATAAAAGAATAAAGAGTAAAAAGAAAAAGAGGGAAATATTTAGAATAAATATTGAGCAACCTAACCCAAGGGAGGGCTCAGCATGGGCCTGACCGCATAAAAGCCAAAGTAGAGGGAGATAGGAGCTCATGTGTACATACTTTTGTAAATAAATAAAATTATATTTTCCTCACCCAAAAATATGCTTGTACATATTTTGTATATATTTAGAAACTCTTAAAAAAAACAAAACAAAAATCAAATAAAAAATACAAAATTAAAAATACAAAAATACATTGTATAGATACCATGTATATAAATGTATACAACTATTTATTTCACCCTTGTGTATACATAATTAAAATAAAATAAAAATACCATTTTGTTCTTTATTTTATGATGTAAATAAATAAAATATAAAATGGGCATAAAAATACATAAAAATAACAAATAAAAAAATCAAAAATTAAAATCTATATAGTGTACATATACCTATATATATATAACTACCCTATTTTTATTTCCAAAAATTAATTAAAAATCACCAAAAAATAGAAAAAAATAAAAGAAAAATATTTCATGTTTTGAGTTTTTCTTAATTCGGCCTTTTTCTACCTTAAATTAAATAAACAAAAAATAAAAACGTGGCAGCTCCTGATTGGTCCACGGGGGATTGTTGACCCCGGTCAACTCCCCCGCGGACTCTTTCCTTTTGGGGAGACCCGCGCCCGACCCGACTTCGCCGATTTCTCCACGCGTCTCCAGCCTGTCGCCGCCGCAAACCCCGTGCCCGGATCCTTCGCCAATCATCCATCATCCTCGCCGGACCCTTCGCCGAAGGATCCACGCCTTCCATAGCCGTCTCCACCCAACCCTAATCGGCCCTGTCTCCATATATATCCCGACCTCCGCCGCCTCCGCACCTCATCTTTGGATCCCTACCTTCACTCCCGTGACCTCCATCGTAACCACCGAGGTGACAGCTCGCGTTGGCCCTTGTTGCAGCGAGGAGTAGGTGGCCGGCCATTGATCCGGCAGCTTCAGGCCGCCGTTGCTCCGCCACCAGCGTGAGCACCGAGACTCGGGCCGAGACGACCCTTGAGGCTACGACCAGGAGCACCCCCTGCTCTTCCCCAGTCTCTCCGACCGCCCAAGTAGCATTTTAGCCTTTCCATTTAGCTTAATTTTCAGTTTCGCCCAATTCGTATCTCCGCCGTATTCCGCTGATTCCGGCCATATCGTGTACCTTCTCGGTCATCGGAACGCACCGTCACCTTCGCCGTTCCCTCACGCACGTTCTTCACCCCTTCACTCAACCCAGATCGCACAGGATCTGGGAATCGAGCTCCACCGTCCTCCGCTCGCCGGAGCTCGCTCGTCCCGACCCATCGTTCACCCTCACGCCGCTTCATCGGGTCGAGGCACTTTGCCCTCGACCCGCGAAGCTTCCGGTTCATTTTGCAGGTCAAGAGGAGGCCATCTGAGGCCCCCTCACGTCCAGGCCAGGAGCTCGACTCCGTCGACCTCGCCGGAGCCCCTCCAGGGTTCGGTTGGGTCACCGGAGACCACCACCAGCTGCGGGACTCCCTCGCGGACCTTCTCCGATTTTCAGACGCAGCAGGGGAGGTCAGGAGCGCACGTACTGGGCCGGCGAACTTCGCCGGCCACCTGTTCTTCCTCGACCTTCAGTCACCGTTCGATCGCCCTCCAGCTCCAGTTTCAATCCTAGCCATCCGTTCCAGGAGCGTCAGGCACCGCACGATCAAAGGAGGAGTGATCCGGACCATTGGATCTCGAGATGAGGCGCAGCTGAGCCGACACCGTCAGATCCTCCACGTGTCTTCGTCTGAGCCATCCGATCACGCCAAGGATTGCAGGAGTGAGGCGCCTTCGCCTCTCCTCCGTCGGATCTACACGTGGCGCACTCTCCGCCCTTGGATCGTAATAAAGGGGTAAATTACCGTAGGCCCCCTCGTAGTTTATGCTTTACATTTCAGTCCTGTAAATATTTTGAGTACTTTATTTACGTTGGGTTATTTGCACATTGGACCTCGTACTTTTCAGTATTTGCATTTATGCCCCTGTTTGTGTGAGACACGTGCATCAACACGTGATATTTTGGTGTATTTGCGACTTTAGCCCTGTAGTTCTGGATGTTCCTTAATGAATGAAAAGTTTTTGATATTTGCACTTATGCCCCTGTGAGCGTTTTATTTCTGCATGTGCGCCTTTTTAGTGGGGAATTTGCATAACAGCCCCTGGACTTTTTGGTACGAGTTACCAAAAGGTCCTAGGACTTGTTTTTCTTACATTTGGGTCCCTGAGTGCCCCAGACACGCGCCTCGCGCGTGATTTCTTGGGTATTTTGCACCAGACCCCCCAGAACTTTGGGTATTTGCACTTTGGTCCCTGTGCACAGTGCCCCTCCTTTGTTTTTGAATAAAATATCAAATCACCTCCAAATTCGATGAAAATTTGACACATGGCTCCTGCCATGGTGTAGAATTTTTGTGAATTTTTGAGGACATTTTTGATTTCATTTGCTATTTTTAAAAATTCAAAAACCCATATTTTTGCTACTGCTTAGATTCAAAAACCCCAAAAAAATATCAAAACCCTTTTAAAAATCGTATAAAAATTAGTTATTGTTTATTTGGTGTTCCTTGATTTTCTAGCCAATTTTGGCTATTTTTCATTGAGTAAAAACCCTAAAAACTTAAATACACCTCAAAACTCCTAAAAATCATAATAAATAATTTAAAAACCCAAAAACAATAATTTTGGTGCTCAAATTTTCCTTGTTTTCTTTAGTATACAGGAAAAGTACCTTCAGGTCCCTTAGAGATCCTTAGATATTTTATCTTTGGGTTTTGGGCCTGGCTGGACAGTACCCCTTGCTTTTCACATTGTTTGATTTTTAGGAAATAAAATAAACATCAGAAAAATCTCAAAAATTCACCTAAAACATAAAAAAATATAAAACACATAAAAATATTTTTGTCTGAATTTTTGCTTGCTTTTTAATGCATTAAATAAATTGTTCAAGTTAATTGTTTGTGTGCTTTTCCTGTTTTCTTTATATTTAAAAATCCTAAAAAAAAAAATTGCAAAACACAAAAACCACTAAAAATTAACTCTGAAATTTGACTGCTTAGTTTTTAAATCGTGCTCCTTGTGTTCGACCCTGGTCGCTATACCAGGTAAAAAGAATAGCGAAAGACCGCTTACATTCATTTTCTTGATTTTCTGAGTGGTTTACAAATTTTTCCGTTGACCGAATTGATTGATTAAGGACAACGACATTGTGATTTATCTTCCAACTTAGTCGCGTCGATTTCCGTGTCATCAAGTGGCTGGGAGGAAACATCGCCACCTTTTGGATGCCACCAAGACTCTCTTGATTCAGAGTCGTGCTCCACATTCCTACGGGGGGATGCGATTGTCACTGTGTGTTGTTTGGTGAACTGTATGCCCGTTGGTTTTGGGAGAGAAGATCCCATTCTTGATTACATTTCTCGAGATGGATCTTATTTCTTTCACACCTATTGTTTTAGGGTCCATGGAATTTGTTCATCAGATGTCTCCAGTTCTTGACAAGATCTCTCTTAGAGTTGTCAAGTGTGTGTTTTCGGGTATTCCAAGATCCAAAGGGATATCACTACTTTGATCCTGCTCGACGAAGGTACTATGTTAGTGCTGATGTCATCTTCTTTGAATCCATTATGTATTTCTCCCCCATAAGTGACAAGCTCGTTCCTTTAGAAAATGGAGAGAAGGTTTATATGCCTTTATCTCCGGTCTCACCAACTTCAGGTGACCATATAATACCATCACCTCCTCCTCCACTACACCTCCACCTCCACCCCCACCACCTCCACCACCTCCTACCACATCTACTTTCTTTCCATAGGTTTACCAACACCGACCTCATGCTCATGTGCCTCCTCCAACATCTAGCACGCCCAATGTATGTTCTAAGAATTCAAGTTCCACTAATGGCAATGGTGATTTGAGTGTGCAGATTGAGGTGCATGACACCATAGATAATACTCCATCTGAGGATAGTGTCGATTTAGATGTGCCTATTTCTCTATGTAGGAATAGGCGTGCATGCACTATGCATCCTCTTTCTTCTCATCTTTACTTAGCAAGATTGTCTGAGAACTTTTAGAGGTTTGTTGGTGCTTTATCAACTGTGTAGATACAACAGTCATATCAAGAAGCTGTGCAGAGTGGTCAATGGCAATTTGTTATGGAAGAAGAGATGGCCGCTTTATAGTCTCGTGGTACATGGAGTGTAATCCGCTCCACTAGGTGCTTCTATTGTTGGCAGTAAATGGGTGTTTACGGTTAAACACCGTGCAGATGGTTTCGTGGATAGGTACAAGGTTCGTCTGGTTTCTCGTGGGTTTATTTAGACCTATAGAGTGGATTATTAAGACACTTTTTTCCGGTTGTGTGTAACTCTACTTTGCATATTGTTATTGTTGTTGTTGTAGTACGAGATTGGCCACTTTTCAATTAGATGCCAAGAATGCCTTCTTGTATGGCAATTTGCAGGAGGAGATCTGTATGCAGCAACCACCAGGGTTTACTGCTAAGGAGGAGTCCAGTATGGTGTGTAAACTCTTCAAGGCCATATATGGCCTTAAGTAGAGTCCACGGTCTTGGTTCCAGAAGCTCTCGGATTTGAGTGAAAGATAGGGGTTTGTTAGATCTACTGTCGATCATTCTCTATTTTTTAAGAGTACTTAGAAAGGTATGGTTGCTATTTTTGTTTATGTAGATGATATTATCGTTATATGGAGTGATAACCATGCTATTCATGTAGCTAAGGACTTAGCCAAAATTTGTGACCAAGAATCTCGGCATGCTACGGTATATACTTGGTTTAGAATTTACGAGAAATAAGCAAGGGATAGTAATGACGTGAAGGAAATATGTTATTGGTCTCCTATCTGAGACGGGTATGACAGGATGTAGACCAGCTACCACTCCCATGGATCCCAATGCCAGGTTATATGATGATGACACTGAAGAGGTGAATAAGAGATAGTATAGAGAGCTGGTTGGGAAGCTATTATATATCACTGTTACCAGACCTGATAAATTGTTTGCTGTCAGCAGGGTCAACCAACTTATGGAGCAACTTAGACATGCACACATGAATGCAATCAACATGATCTTGAGGAGTCTCAAGTATTCTCCAAGTGCAGGGCTTCTATTCAGGAGAGACCCTTCTCTCGTTGTTTCAGGATGTGCAGATGCAAACCATGTCGGGTGTCCCAAGGACAGGAAGCTTACTTTAGGCTACACTGTATTTGTGGGCAGCTCATTCGTTTCATGGAAAAGCAAAAAACAAACGGTTGTGGCCAGATCCAACACTGAATCAGAGTATAAGGCCATGGAACAAGGAAGTACATAGACGATGTGGGTTAAGTTTATTCCGACTTACCTAACTATTAAGGTGCCCTTCATATGCACCTTAAATGTGATAATCAAGCAGATCTATTCATAGCAAATAATCCACCTTTCCATGAATGAACAATGCATATTGAGGTCGACTACCACTATACCCGTGATTTGATTCAGAAGGGGTTCATATTCACTTCTCATGTTGCTTCAGGCAATCAGATTGCCGACATTTTAACCAATGTACTTACAAAGAGGCCTTTTCATCGTTGTTGTTCCAAGCTAAGTATGATAGACATATATGCTCCAGCTTGAGAGGGATTTTCGATATGATTATATCTCTTTATATTTCTATTTTAAAATTTGATATTTTCTTCGGTTTCTTTATGTAATTTTCCCTTAGATATTTTCTCCTATAAAAGAGAGCTCTAGGGCTAAGTGAAATACAACTTTTCATTTCACACATTTCCACAAAGTGAGGGCAACTTTCTCGGGGATGGTGTGGATTCTTGGTGGCAACTTCAATGTCACTTTGTATTCGAAAGACATGATTGGTGAAAGAGGGGCTCATAATCCTGATTTGGGTCTCTTTATTTAGGTTGTGTATGAGCTTGATTTAGAGGTTCTTGATGTGAGTAAGTGCAAGTACATTTGAGAGGTTCTTCTTCCCATTTGTGGATCGATTGATTCCTCCTATAGGTTGAGATGCTGGAGTTGTTCAACTTGGCATGTGTTACCTCCCTTTCTAAGTCGAGGTTGAATCATACACCTTTGTGTTACACACGTGCAGTGATAGGGGCTTGTCCTAGTACTTCATATTTGAGCATTGTTGTATGTTGAAGGAGGGTTTTTGAGATATCGTCATGTCAATTTGGACCACTTGGTGGTGTACGATTAAATAACTGTGAAACTAGTTCTGAAGCTGAATGAGTTGCGGAAAAGGTTGACTACTTTCAGGAAGCACTCTTGTATTATATGTGAACAACATTGGAATTAGGAACGGGAGAAAGTGGTAAGGTTAAACTCAATGGGGAACTACAGGGAACTAGACGATGAGGAGACTGAGAGTCGTGGGGTGGTGTAGAAGATTTTGAAGGAGAAAGATATAAAGTGAGAGTTGAAGCAGAGGCATCAATCATGGTAGAAATGGTTAAACGAGGGCGATGCGTGTACCAATTTTTTCCATGTGGATGCAAATGAGAGAAAGAGGAGAAATATGATTCACTCTATCGAATTTAGGGGGGAGGATATAATGGATAGCAAAAGAATGCAGGGACTGTAACAGGTTATTTCAAGTGCATGTGCATATATGCTCCGTATTGCAGGTCCAGGTAGTTAGGCCTGTGGGTGAGATGCACTGTAGAGTCAGATGTAGAGATGCTGATGTGGCCCTTTGAGTTGCTGGACGTATGTGAGGCGGTATTTGGGTTTAATCAGGATGGTTGTCCTAGCTCAGATGGCTTTCCAGTTTTCTTTTTCTATGACTTTTAGGATTTGTTCACTGAATAAGTGATGGAATTCGTTGTTGAGTTTGCCAAGGGCAATTCTAGATTTGATCATCTCAACCGATCACTCATCTTTATGCTATCTAAGAAAGATATCTTAAAATGGTGGGGGTTATTGTCCAATGCAATTTACTTGATTGTGGCAAAGGTGTTGGCCAACCGCTTAAGGGGAGTACCGAGTGCTATCATTTCCCCAGTTTAGATTACATTTCTATCATGTAGGAAACTCCTGGATAGCATGGTTATGGAGTTTAAGATTGTGGCGGATTGGAGAAGTATGAGAGAAAGGGATGTTAAATGGAAGGTGGACTTTTCAAAGACTTATAACAATGTTGATTGCCACTTCATGTGGGCTTCTTTGTGCCGACGATGTTTTTTGAACCTGTGGATCACTGGATGAAATGTTATGTCACGACTGCCTCATGTGTGGTCCTTGTGAATGTGATGTCTCGGGGGGGGGGGGTATTTCATCCACATAGTGGTGTTCGTAAGGGTTTCCCCATGGCGTCCCTATTATTTGCTCTTGTGGCAGACACCTTATTGGTTATGGTAGACTGAGCGGTGTCAGGTAGTTTTTGTTACAATGTGAAAGGTGTGTCATGTGTGAAAGATTCTGCGAGTCAAAGCATAGGCCCAACCTCGCATCGATATGGTGGAACGGTGTCAATCTATTTCAAGTCAGGTGTGGATCTTACTGGTGACTCCTTTCTGGAACTTTCTTTAGGGATTTCGAACAAGGGATTCTCGGTACACAAGGAGGGTGATACGGGACTCCTTGGTGGACTTTCTTCTGACCATCCTAGTGGGTCTGATTGGTCTTGGAGGTTGAAGATCCACCGCGTGTGGGTGGTAGTTGGTTGTTGCGGAGCATCCTAATATCGGTGATAGAGGAGGCTGTTGTCGAGGCGGCTAGCGGAGGAGAGAAGAATGCATCTACTCTCGACAAGGGCAACCCCATGGGGATAAGGCCTCTTTGTGCGAGAAAAAACGACTGCAGCATACATGCAATATAAAGGGAAAGGGGGGTTGGATCATCTTGGATTTCAAGCCACCCATATGCAAGATGCTCTAGTTCCCTTGGGGCTTCTTTTGAGGCTCATCATTCATTGATTTTCTTCACCCGAAAACAGTGTAGGGTGGAGGTCCACGATTGGGAGACACAACTGCTAGAACACAACCATGAGGTGTAGGAGTTTGAATGCATGATGGGAGCATGAGGTAATATGGTGGAGTCTGCTCTGTCACAAGAAGTGTTGGTGAGTATGGATAGTTATATTCATACCCAAGATGCGAACATGGGGAGAGGTGATATCTCCTGAATGCAGAGATAGAGTGGATTCAATCCGAAAAACATATGAGGTGGCGGTGGCTAAGCAATGGTGTGTAGTTAATGGGGAGCCCCCATAACCCACTCCCCCACCGTGTCTAAATGAAGTGCTTGACTTGGAATACATGTGGGTTAGGTCAACCAGAGAAGAGGATGGTAGTTGGCACTATGCTCGGTACTTGGAGGGTTGATGTGGCTGGTTTACAGGAAACAAAGGTTGACTCATGGGATTTTGTGCATTGGAGCTCAGTATGTGGGCCTTTTCTCACAGAAGTCAAGGGTGCTCTAGCTAATGGAAATGTGGGAGGGATTGTAGTGGCATGGAATGGAGACAATTTTTACATGATTGATGGGGTGGTATTGGTGCACTGGGTGTCTGTTGTTTTGCTCGGCAAGAGGGATCAATCATGATTTTTGGTGATGTCAATATATGGCATTTTAGGGGCTTCTCAGAATATGATTCTATGAGCCGACTTGCAAGAGGTGAGGGCCACTTTCTTGAGGCTGGCACGGATTGTTGGTGACTTCAATGTCACTTTGTATTCGGAAGATATGCTTGGTGGAAGAGGGGCTCGTGATCATGGTTTGGGTCTCTTTGTTAATGTTATGGATGAGCTTGCTTTAGAGGTCCTTGACGCGGGTAAGTGCAAGTACACTTTGAGAAGTTCGTCTTCCCATTTGTGAATCAATCGATTCCTCCTATCAGTTGAGATGCTGGAGTTCTTTAACTTGGCATGTGTTACTGTTGGGCCGGAATTCGAGGACGGTGATTAATTGTAAAAAATGTCGGTCGTTGATTTTCCCCAAAACCCACGTCAACAAAAGATTATTTATTTTTTTTTGCTTTTTTGCTACTTATTAACCTGTATAGCGGACAAGGTCGAACTCAGGGAGGCTACAATTCCCGAGGGTTATTCAATTAATCAGAAACTAATTAAAAAAAACAGGAATCTCAAAGGACAACTATCCTTGGTTTTTGTGATTTTTATCTTTTTAATTTTTTTATTTTCTTTTTTTCTAATTTTTTTATATTTTCTGATTTTCAAATTTTTAGTGATTTTGATTTTGCAATTTTTTTATTTTCAAAAATAACACGATGCAATATTCACAAGATTAAAAACACGCACACCAACTCTTTTTATAATTTTTCAATTATGCCAAAAATGCTCAGAAAAATTCAAAGAAAATATTTTTGGGTTTAAAAAGTTTTGAAATGTTTTTGAAAATTTTTGTGGAATTTTCAGATGTTTTTGTATTTTTCTAAAAATCAAACAGTGAGAAAATAAGAAAAAGTGAACAGCCTGGAGTAATTTGCAATTTAAAAATCCTTTAAATGCCCACAACTCCTGGCAATTATTTTTAGAAGAAACTAGAAACTATTATCTACAAGCAGGAACTGAAATCACAATTTTTCGATTTTTGTAGAATTTTTTATGATTTTTATAAGATTTTTGATATTTTTCAATTTTTTTTGGGTTTTATAAATAATTAATGCGTGAAAATTGGTCTGAAATTAAAAGACAATGAAATAAAACTACTCTAATTTTTTTGGAATTTTTGGAACAATATTCGAATTTTTATGAATTTTCAAATTTCAAGAAGACAAAAAGACACTGTTTTTGATTTTTTAATAATAAGAAATGATCACCAAATGGAATGAAAATTCTACACTAAAAAGATATTCACATCAGGAGCGTAGCACACTTTTCTCAAAATTTATGGATCATGAATAACGTATATTTCATTCAAAAGACCAAGCAAACTATAATTATGCAGTTCAGGGACTAAAATGCAAAGATTCAATGTTTTGCATAAAATAAATAGCAAAGATAAACCATAGAGAAGAATGCACAATTTTACCAATTTATCATGTGCAGTGCATCTGCCTTGGAGCTCTGGTAGGGCTCTTTTGTAATTTTGGAATCCTCCGAGGGACAGAATGCAATTTACCCCAAATTTTTTAATGAAGAACTAGGGTTCCTTGCGTTCTTTGTTTTCTCAAGGGAACGAAGATGGGCCGCTGCCCTCTTCCTCCTTCTATTTCAGTCGACGGCCGGTGAAGATGTGCCGCGCGGGGGGCGCGATCTGGTGGCGAAGAAGGCCGCGTGGGCACGAACGGCGGGCGGAGCACCGCGCGCGCGTGTCTGCGCGGGGCTGCGTGAGGATGCGCGGTGCGCGGTCGTGGTGGCGTCAAGGGGGGGCACCGATACCAACCCTTTTTCTTCGGCGGGACGGGGGTGCGGAGGTGCGGCAGGGCGGTCGACGTGGGAGGCGCTGCAGCTACGGCGGAGGGAACGGTGGGGACGCACGCGTGTCACGCGATGGAGAGTTGGCCTGGGCGGTGGAGCGGCAGGCGGCGCGGGGCCTGGAGGGGTGCGGCGCCGCCCCACACGGCGGAGGCACGGTCTGGGAGCAGAAGAGGCTTCAGAGGCGGAGGGGGCGCCCAGCGGCGATGGAGGGCAACAACGGTGACACAGGGCGACGGCGCCGCCTCTCGCAGGTGGGCGCGAGCGGGCGGCGATGGAGCACGGGCTGGGCTTGTGCGGCTGGATCGGTGGCGCGGCCTGCGAATGCCCGTGAACTGCCCCTTTGTTTTTTTTATTTTTTTATTTATTTTTTTGTTTTTTTTTCTATTGCAATGTAAACAGTAAACAAGAAAAAAACTTTTTTTTGTTCTTTTTTTGTAAATCCGAAAAAAAAGAAATAACAAGATAAAGAATTTTTTTGTTTTTCTTTAATTTTTTATGTGATCCTGCAAAACAAACGTTAGAGAACAAGAAATAAATTTTTTTGTTTTTTTTATCCTGCAAAACAAAGTTAGAGATAAAAAAATGATTTTTTTTATTTATCTACAAATCGGGACGTGGATGGTGATTCGGCGAAAATGGAGGATTCGAATCCGATCTCCGGCCACCGTACGTGGCCGGAGTTGAGAGATCGTGAGAGGTAGAAATAGAACGCGGAGAGATCGAGAAGATGAGATGAAAAATCGAGTCGGTGGCGGAAAGAATCGTGATGAAAATTTTTAAATCTAGAGGAACAAAAATGACGAGGAAAATCAAATGCGAAGACTAAACTACGATTAAACTTAAGATAAAATGCAAAGAAAAATTTGGATCTCACCTTAGGAGCGAAAAAATGGACCGTGATCGCCTCGACAAGGCCGACTCGCTGTCACCGGACGGCTTGGAGGCTAGGCAACTTCCACGACGAAATTTCTCTCGGAGATCGGGCTCCTCTCTCTAAAGATTGATCAGATTGGAATGAGGGAGATGGAGCCATATAAATAGAAAAGAGATGAATTTTGAATTTTGAAGAAGATAAGAGAGATTTTTGAATTTTTTGGTGGGAGAGATAACATGAGAGATAGAATAGAAAGATAAAATTATTTACAAAATTATCTAATTTTTTTGAATTTTCGTCACTTTATTTATTGGAATTTGAAAATGTTATTTTTTTTATTTTTTATGATGGTTAGTTAAAAATTGCAACTATATACATATACTATACACATATATGACATTATATACAAGGATAAATGGAGAAATTAGCCTCTTTTTTTGTTTTAAGAATTTTATTAATTTTTTTATTTTTATTTTTGTTTTAAGTAATTAGTAAAAATATTTACAAATATATATACAAATACAATATACACAAAATACAAGGGAAAATTGCACAAACCACCCCAGAAAACCGACTTTTCAACCATAACTCCAAAAATTATAAAATCACAGCCATTTTGAAGATAATTTGATTTAGAACTCAATGGAAGTGAAATTGGTTTAATTTAATATCATATGGAGCAGGAATTGATCTTTCAATTAGTGCTTAGTGGCTTTTTCCAAGTGTGGCTACTTTTATTCTGTACATGATTTAATTGTGCAATCAGTTTTATTAATTAGGACCCATTTTTATTTACAACTTTGATCGTGAATGTTATTTGATTTGGGGTCAATTAAGGTACAAATAAATTAGTGTTAGTTTTATACAGATATACACAAAATAAGTGAGAAACACATTTTTTTAGATTTTCTGGTTGAGGACCCTATCTCCCCCTACTTTATTCCTGGTCGATCAGGTCTAGTCTTGACCTTCTCTCGGGGTTCGGGTCAGCCTGTTACAGTCTTCCTTTTTTTTTATTTTCTTTTCTTTATTTTTCCTTTCTTTCTTTATTTATTTATTTTAGGTTAAAATTAGTAAGAAATGTACAATATTTACACACAAATGCAAGTTAGTAAGAATATGGAGTTAGCGTTATATGTAGGTGTTTTATAAGGGATTTTAAGCTAAAATAAATGAATAAAGATGACGAATCGCAGATTCATCATCCCCCTATGCTTTACCTTTGCTAGTCCCTTAGCAAACACTTATTTGAAAGAATAAGTGAAGAAGAAAAAGAAAGGGAAAATAAAGAAAGTAGGACAACATTGAGTATTAAACTTATCTTCATAAAATTGTAGTTTGGAGCTCTGTCGGACCTTTGGATTATTTGTGTGTCGGAACTTCTGTGAGACTTAGAATTTTAAAACCAACAGCCTTCAAGTTCTACACATCATTGTCACAGTTTTGGCCCAGAAGTCATCTTAGATCAATCCTCTTCCCAAAGCATACCCTATGAACATTGAATAATCGACTCATGTGTGTGAAAAATTTTAGCTCTTCCCATCCAGAATGCCGGACTACCATGCAAATCTCCTCTCCAATAACTCATCCTCGGGGAGTCAGGTATTTCCTTCTAAGGTCTGTCGTGCTGTGTTCACAATCGAATTGGGGGAGAAGTTAGAAGAATGAGAAAAGAACTGGAGGGTGGTTTGGTGTAGTCACCTCTCCTTGTGAAGCTGGCCAGTGTAGCCGAGTCTCCACCAAGATCTGCAGGTTTTCTTGAAGCTTGGACCTTTTTGGTCAGATTTTTATTTGGTAGTAGCTTCTTTGTATTTGGAGTTTTGGTGGTTCTGCTTGGATCTTGTTGTGCCCCTACGGATATAGCATCTTTTTATTCCGTACATTTTTTGGGGTCTTAGAAAAAATTGTGCCCAGCCGTCCATCCCTTTTCCGAAGCTTTATTTCAACCCGTTACTCCGGTCTTTAGATTTCCACGCTACCAGAAAAGAAACTCATACAGTCTTCCAACATCCCGTCTGAGTTGAGCTAAGTGCATAGTGCATGAGTACAAATTAATTCGCTATTCCAGAGTTGTACCCAGAATGAAGAGACCAGGTTAGACACTAAGAGTCAAATGCTGCACATTGTCATGTGGAACTCAAAGAATTAAGTCAAAGACCTGAAGCTTCTAAAATCCTATTTCTCGGTGAAGTTCCTCTTAGAATTAGGTGGATTAAGGTCCAACTAAGCTCCATTCTTCAATTTTATTCCAGACATAGTTTAAATATCAATACTATCCAGAAAAATGCACATGCAAATGCAGACTATGAACAATGCTGACAATTTTTTTTTAAGGAATGATGCACATGTGAAAAGAACTATTTTTTTTAAACAATTTTCTAATTTTGAACTTTT
Source organism: Ottelia alismoides (assembly GCA_037367405.1). Taxonomy (NCBI): domain Eukaryota; kingdom Viridiplantae; phylum Streptophyta; class Magnoliopsida; order Alismatales; family Hydrocharitaceae; genus Ottelia; species Ottelia alismoides. Next base: position 200,659 of record JAZKJV010009692.1, on the reverse strand, counting down.
TATGGATTTTTGGAGAAAAATGCAGATGTGAAAGAAAGTTTTTTTTTATGTAAATTTTTATGATTTTTGGTTTTGTAATTTTTTTTTAAAAGGAGAAAAGGTTAGTAATATATACAAGTATATACAAGAGACTTTTTTTATGTTTTTTTTTGTTTTTTTTCTCTCTCTCTCTTCCCATTTTTTTTGTTTGTTTTTTTTTGTTTGTTTTTTATATTTTTTTTTGTTTTTGTTTTGTTTTGTTTTTTGTTTTTTTTTTTATTTTTGTTGGTTTTTTTTTGTTTTTTTTGTGTGTTTTTTTTTGTTTTTTTATGTGATTTTATAAAATATACACATAACCCTCCAAATAAATATATTTAAAAGTACGAGTTATGTCTAAAGTATATATACAATATATACGACACCCCCCTATACTTAGCTCGAACTATGTCCTCATAGTGATCAGAGAGCGACAATGGAAGACATAACTCGTGCTAAGCAAAGAAAAGTGAAAAGCCTCCTATGCTACAACGACTCACAGAAAAGATAAAGAGAAGTTGGTGATCCCCCCCTATACTTAGGATCAAGTAATCCTAAGTATAGTGGAATGTACAAAGGGGAAAACCGATGAAGAGAATGTACAGACTCACAAAGACACGATATGAACAACATCACCCCCCCTATACTTAGGGTAGAGTATCCCTAAGTATAGGCAACAATAACAAGGGTGATAAACAGGACGAATATGAACAACACAAATCCTTCACCCCCCTATACTTAGGATAAAGCACATCCTAAGTATAGCATATATACACACACACACGGAAAAGGGGTGAATGATAAAACGGGAGAAGACAGAGTGAAACGAAAGGATATACAAGAGGAGTGGATTTACAAAGGTTGAGAAGGTTGAAAACGAACCTTCTTGCGGGACAGCTGAGGTATGGATTTGACAAGATGTAGGTCGATATTGGGATTATCATTAGATATGAACTGAGTAGAATCGACCAAGAATGTATGCTCAGCGGTTTCAGATTGTGCAGGCCTAAACCGGTTATTGGAAGTAGTGTGATCATGTCCTGCCTTGGAAGTCTCGCAAACATCAAAGTAGAATGGCTCGAAATCATTATCAGAAAAAGTAGGATCAATTTCAGCCTGGCGAGCCTCTACTGGATCATCATCTTTATCAAAAGGCCCAAATTCCTTTATAAAAGCAATCAAATCAAATTTGGCCTGATCGGTCTCTTCTTTATCAGGGTGAGTAGGAACGGACTTATCAGTGAAAGTAGTCAAATCGTGTCCGTCCTGTCTAGTCTCAGAGTCTGCCTTCCGCTCTAGGGTGTCTATCGTGTAAATCCCGCGGATATCATCAATGCATCGCCACGTACCAGAAGAGGAAACTCCAAGGTCTATGCTTTCCGAGTCCTCCTCCTTGAAGAGGAATTCTCGGGTCTCAGTATCATCCATCATATAGCAAAAATCTCTGGTAGTATCATCATGATCAAAGTTCTTGGGGTTGTCTAACACGGGTGGGCTCTCATGGGATGCGGGTTTCTGGATGGTAGTGGGTGTAGTGATTAACACATCGCTCCCTACATCAGAACGGAAGCGAATCTCTCCTGAACCATAGTCAATAACGGCTCCTGCAGAGGCAAGGAAAGGCCGTCCCAGGATGATTGGAGGGTGCTCCACAGGGGTGGAGGTCTCCATGGGCATTACAACAAAATCCGAAGTAAAATCCATGCCCTGAATAAGAATGACAGCGTTTTCTAAAATACCCTTCGGCCTCTTGATAGATCCATCAACAAATTGAACTATCATCCTGGTTTTCTTGAGAGGCCCAAGATGAAGAGACTGTACCATAGAGAAGGGTATTATGTTGATTGATGAACCGCCATCAAGGAGAGCGTTATCACAAGAATAGTCAGATATGGAGCAACTCACAAGAGGTGTGACCGTGTTCCCTTTCTTAAAATATGGACGGTGAGAGATGGCGTAGGCAGTGGCCATGGTCAAAATATGACGCTCAGATCTTCTCCTTCGCTTTCTTTTCTTGTGTTGAGGAGTAGATAAATCTGTCATGGCCTGTTGAAGTGGGGCTTTAATGATCTCATGAAGGGTGGCCACCACTTCGGGTTTAGTCAACATTTTTTTGAATTTTTGGACCTCATCCCTACAAGGGAGGAGGTCGGAATCAGCATTTACATGAGGATTGCCAAGAGCAGTCTGTACAGTGGCATCCTCGGGATCTAGGTTGGGACATGATTGTGTGGGTAAATGATCGGGCATTTGGTTTCTTTTCTCACAAAATGAATCAATAATATGTCTCCCAGAATCTTTTTGTATTTTCAAAATTTTCTCATTTTTTTGTGTTTTGGATGATTTCAAGCTCTCATGATTATCCTCGAGTGAATCAATATCCTCAAATATTGGAGCAGCGTTCTGTCTCTCATTTATGTTAATAAAATTGGAAATCTTCGAATTCATAAGCTCCACCATTTGATTCAATGTGTTAAGTGTGGAAATCATGAAAGGTGACTCCAAAATTCCAGGATCGGGTGGGTTGAATGAGGGTGGGTGAAAATCAAAGTCCTCCGTCTCCTGAAATAATGGGTTAGGCGGATATGCACAAACATCAGGAGGAAGATCCTCCTGGAAAAGGGAAGGTGGATCGTCTGGAGAGTACAAGGTATCTGCGAAGATCGGATTAGAATAACTCCAGTCGGCCATCTTCGAAACAAAAGATGGGAGAGCATGAGGGTCAAGCCAAAAGATATGGAGAAAAAGGCGCAAATGCACAGAAAAGATCGGGTATGCACACAAACAATCAAACGCAATACAGACCCCCAATTCACCAACTCAACGCAATGTGAAGACCGTGAAGGTTCGGTCTCTTAATCTTGTATGTTTTAGAGTTAGGTGATAATCACAAAGTTGTACAAACACTTAGGTTGAATTATGGGATTTGGGCACTAACCTTAGTGTGTACGTGAGCAAGTTAAAACGAATACAATGAGGGGGTTACTCTCCCCAAAACAATGATTTTTCCTTGTATTTTTTTTAGGGTCGAGTTTTCTTTAGCAGTCCCAAATTTTAGGCAGTTGTCACTTGGTTAAGATATTTTCAAAGAATCGCCTACCGAGTGTCCAATTTCCTTTTTAACTTATGTGAGTGAAAACAAGGGAGGAGATCGGAAATGCCAATGCGCGATTAAAAACGATGATGCATGCAGGGGTTAGAGATGCGTACCTTGTCGCCAGCACTCTACATGCAAGTGATCCGCGTAGAATTTAAATACAGAAAATAAACTAACCTATATGCAATGCAAGTGAACCGTCCTAGATGATAACTTCTATTAACGGGCAAGAACAAGTTAATTTGACTAAGTCCAAATTACGATCTACTCTATAGGCACAGAAATTCTTGTTTAGGGTGTTTGGACCTAATTAATTACCTGGCTCAAGCAAATTAATTAAAGAAATCAATAGGTGGCTTTCGAAATCCGCGGAAAACAAAGAAAATAAAGGCGATGAAAACAAAACCGGTGAGGTCCCCCAAGTGCACCGGCACTTGGCGAAACAGACCCTGCAACAAATGAATGTCCGTTTACAAAGTTCAAATGATAGAAAATCTCTCTTCTCTCTTTTTTTTTCTCTTTTTTCTTTCTCTTTTTTTTTCGGCTCTTTCAATTTTCTTCTCCTCTTCTCACGCTATCCTGCGGCTTGGTGAAGAATCAAGCCGCCTCCACGTCGCTTGGGTGCTTCGGCTCTCCTAGGATCGCCTCCTTCGCTCCGCGGGCCCTCGCAAGAAAAAGAAAAGAGAATGTGTAAGAAACACAATTTTCAGATATGAGAAAATGATGAAATGAATGCAATGGATATGAACAATGGAATAATGTGGCAAACAGATATTTACAACCAAGAATAGCAGGTCAAAAGAGAAACCTAACTACCCTCGCCGTGCCTCCCCGGCAACGGCGCCATTTTGTTGGGCCGGAATTCAAGGACGGTGATTAATTGTAAAAAATGTCGGTCGTTGATTTTCCCCAAAACCCGCGTCAACAAAAGATTATTTATTTTTTTTTGCTTTTTTGCTACTTATTAACCTGTATAGCGGACAGGGTCGAACTCAGGGAGGCTACAATTCCCGAGGGTTATTCAATTAATCAGAAACTAATTAAAAAAAAACAGAAATCTCAAAGGACAACTATCCTTGGTTTTTGTGATTTTTATCTTTTTAATTTTTTTATTTTCTTTATTTCTAATTTTTTTATATTTTCTGATTTTCAAATTTTTAGTGATTTTGATTTTGCAATTTTTTTATTTTAAAAAATAACACGATGCAATATTCACAAGATTAAAAACACGCACACCAACTCTTTTTATAATTTTTCAATTATGCCAAAAATGCTCAGAAAAATTCAAAGAAAATATTTTTGGGTTTAAAAAGTTTTGAAATGTTTTTGAAAATTTTTGTGGAATTTTCAGATGTTTTTGTATTTTTCAAAAAATCTAGCAGTGAGAAAATAAGAAAAAGTGAACAGCCTGGAGTAATTTGCAATTTAAAAATCCTTTAAATGCCCACAACTCCTGGCAATTATTTTTAGAAGAAACTAGAAACTATTATCTACAAGCAGGAACTGAAATCACAATTTTTCGATTTTTGTAGAATTTTTTATGATTTTTATAAGATTTTTGATATTTTTCAATTTTTTTTGGGTTTTATAAATAATTAATGCGTGAAAATTGGTCTGAAATTAAAAGACAATGAAATAAAACTACTCTAATTTTTTTGGAATTTTTGGAACAATATTCGAATTTTTATGAATTTTCAAATTTCAAGAAGACAAAAAGACACTGTTTTTGATTTTTTAATAATAAGAAATGATCACCAAATGGAATGAAAATTCTACACTAAAAAGATATTCACATCAGGAGCGTAGCACACTTTTCTCAAAATTTATGGATCATGAATAACGTATATTTCATTCAAAAGACCAAGCAAACTATAATTATGCAGTTCAGGGACTAAAATGCAAAGATTCAATGTTTTGCATAAAATAAATAGCAAAGATAAACCATAGAGAAGAATGCGCAATTTTACCAATTTATCATGTGCAGTGCATCTGCCTTGGAGCTCTGGCAGGGCTCTTTTGTAATTTTGGAATCCTCCGAGGGGCAGAATGCAATTTACCCCAAATTTTTTAATGAAGAACTAGGGTTCCTTGCGTTCTTTGTTTTCTCAAGGGAACGAAGATGGGCCGCTGCCCTCTTCCTCCTTCTATTTCAGTCGACGGCCGGTGAAGATGTGCCGCGCGGGGGGCGCGATCTGGTGGCGAAGAAGGCCGCGTGGGCACGAACGGCGGGCAGAGCACCGCGCGCGCGTGTCTGCGCGGGGCTGCGTGAGGATGCGCGGTGCGCAGTCGTGGTGGCGTCAAGGGGGGGCACCGATACCAACCCTTTTTCTTCGGCGGGACGGGGGTGCGGAGGTGCGGCAGGGCGGTCGACGTGGGAGGCGCTGCAGCTACGGCGGAGGGAACGGTGGGGACGCACACGTGTCACGCGATGGAGAGTTGGCCTGGGCAGTGGAGCGGCAGGCGGCGCGGGGCCTGGAGGGGTGCGGCGCCGCCCCACACGGCGGAGGCACGGTCTGGGAGCAGAAGAGGCTTCAGAGGCGGAGGGGGCGCCCAGCGGCGATGGAGGGCAACAACGGTGACACAGGGCGACGGCGCCGCCTCTCGCAGGTGGGCGCGAGCGGGCGGCGATGGAGCACGGGCTGGGCTTGTGCGGCTGGATCGGTGGCGCGGCCTGCGAATGCCCGTGAACTGCCCCTTTGTTTTTTTTATTTTTTTATTTATTTTTTTGTTTTTTTTTCTATTGCAATGTAAACAGTAAACAAGAAAAAAACTTTTTTTTGTTCTTTTTTTGTAAATCCGAAAAAAAAAGAAATAACAAGATAAAGAATTTTTTTGTTTTTCTTTAATTTTTTATGTGATCCTGCAAAACAAACGTTAGAGAACAACAAGAAATAATTTTTTTTGTTTTTTTTATCCTGCAAAACAAAGTTAGAGATAAAAAAATGATTTTTTTTATTTATCTACAAATCGGGATGTGGATGGTGATTCGCGAAAATGGAGGATTCGAATCCGATCTCCGGCCACCGTACGTGGCCGGAGTTGAGAGATCGTGAGAGGTAGAAATAGAACGCGGAGAGATCGAGAAGATGAGATGAAAAATCGAGTCGGTGGCGGAAAGAATCGTGATGAAAATTTTTAAATCTAGAGGAACAAAAATGACGAGGAAAATCAAATGCGAAGACTAAACTACGATTAAACTTAAGATAAAATGCAAAGAAAAATTTGGATCTCACCTTAGGAGCGGAAAATGGACCGTGATCGCCTCGACAAGGCCGACTCGCTGTCACCGGACGGCTTGGAGGCTAGGCAACTTCCTCGACGAAATTTCTCTCGGAGATCGGGCTCCTCTCTCTAAAGATTGATCAGATTGGAATGAGGGAGATGGAGCCATATAAATAGAAAAGAGATGAATTTTGAATTTTGAAGAAGATAAGAGAGATTTTTGAATTTTTTGGTGGGAGAGATAACATGAGAGATAGAATAGAAAGATAAAATTATTTACAAAATTATCTATTTTTTTTGAATTTTCGTCACTTTATTTATTGGAATTTGAAAATGTTATTTTTTTTATTTTTTATGATGGTTAGTTAAAAATTGCAACTATATACATATACTATACACATATATGACATTATATACAAGGATAAATGGAGAAATTAGCCTCTTTTTTTGTTTTAAGAATTTTATTAATTTTTTTATTTTTATTTTTGTTTTAAGTAATTAGTAAAAATATTTACAAATATATATACAAATACAATATACACAAAATACAAGGGAAAATTGCACAAACCACCCCAGAAAACCGACTTTTCAACCATAACTCCAAAAATTATAAAATCACAGCCATTTTGAAGATAATTTGATTTAGAACTCAATGGAAGTGAAATTGGTTTAATTTAATATCATATGGAGCAGGAATTGATCTTTCAATTAGTGCTTAGTGGCTTTTTCCAAGTGTGGCTACTTTTATTCTGTACATGATTTAATTGTGCAATCAGTTTTATTAATTAGGACCCATTTTTATTTACAACTTTGATCGTGAATGTTATTTGATTTGGGGTCAATTAAGGTACAAATAAATTAGTGTTAGTTTTATACAGATATACACAAAATAAGTGAGAAACACATTTTTTTAGATTTTCTTGTTGAGGACCCTATCTCCCCCTACTTTATTCCTGGTCGATCAGGTCAAGTCTTGACCTTCTCTCGGGGTTCGGGTCAGCCTGTTACAGTCTTCCTTTTTTTTTATTTTCTTTTCTTTATTTTTCCTTTCTTTCTTTATTTATTTATTTTAGGTTAAAATTAGTAAGAAATGTACAATATTTACACACAAATGCAAGTTAGTAAGAATATGGAGTTAGCGTTATATGCAGGTGTTTTATAAGGGATTTTAAGCTAAAATAAATGAATAAAGATGACGAATCGCAGATTCATCAGTTACTTACCTTTCCAGGTTGAGGTTGGATCATACACCTTTGTGTTTACACATGTGCAGGGGTAGGGTCTCTCCTTTTACTTTAGATTTGAGCGTTGTTGAATTAGGGTTTTTGAGATATCGTCATGTCCATTTGGACCAACTTGATAGTAGACGGTTCAACAACCGTAAAACTAGTTCAGAAGCTTAATGCATTGCGGAAAAGGCTAATTACTTTCAGGAAGGACTCATGTATTATGTGTAAACAATGTTGGAGTCAGGCACCTAAGGAAGTGATAAGGTTGAATTCATTGGAGGACTGTAGGGAACTAGACGTTGAGGAGCTTGAGAGCCGTGGGGCGGTGCATAATATTCTGGAGGAGGAAGATATAAAGAAGGAGTTAGAGTGGAGGCATCAATCCTACTAGAAATGGTTAAATGAAGGCGATGCAAACACTATATTTTTCCATGCCATTGCAAATGGTAGAAAGAGGAGAAATATGATTCACTCTATCGTAGTTAGAGGGAGGAATACAATGGATACAAAGAGACCGCAAGAGCTATAACAAGTTATTTCAAGGGCATGAGCACATGTGCTCCATATTATTGGTCCAGGTGGTTGGGCCTGGGGGTGAGATGCATTGTAGAGTCAGGTGCAGAGATACTGATGAGGCCCTTCGAGTTGCTGAAGGTCTGTAAGGTGGTATTTGGGTTGAATCTGGATGGTTGTCCTGTTTCAGATGGCTTTCCAGTTTTCTTTTTCCCTGACTTCTAGGATATGGTCGCTGTATAGGTGATCGAGTTTGTTGCTGAGTTTGTTGAGGGCAATTCTGGATTTGATCATCTCAATTGATCACTAATCCCTATGCTACCTAAGAAGGATGTGTCCACCAAGTTGGAGGATTACGACCCAATTGCACTGTCCAATGCAATTTAATTGATTGTGACAAAGTGTTGGTCAACCACTTGAGATGAGTATTGAATGCTATCATTTCTGCAATGCAGAGTGCATTCCTACATGGTAGGAAATTCATGGATAGTGTGGTTATGTATTTTGAGATTGTAGTAGATTGGAAGAGGGGGGCAAGGGGTGTTATTTGGAAGGTGGGCATTTCAAAGGCTTATGACAATGTTGATTGGCGCTTCATGTGGGCTTGTTTGTGCCGACGATGCTTTTTGCATCGGTAGATCACATGGATGAAATGTTGTGTCACGAGTGCCATATGTGAAGTCCTTCTAAATGGGAAGTTGAGGAGGGGGGGGGGTGTTTGTCATGGTTGCCTATGGCGTCCTTATTTTTCGTTTTCACTGTAGACTCCTTGTCGGTTCAGGTAGACTGAGAGGTGTCATGGGATGGTTTTTCTGGACATCTTCAGAGCATTAGAATGGGTTACCGCTGGTTAAGTGAGGGGCGCTATCTTGTTCAAAGGATGATGGAAAGCTTAGAGTAAGCAGTTCTGAGGAGATGAACAAGTCTCTATTAAATAAGTGGATTGCTCGTATATGGGGAGAATGCGATAACTTCCTGTGCGTGATGATCCAGAAGATTTATGGCTTTGGTTGCTCCTTTCCAACACTAGGAACATTTGATTCTGCTTCCTTGTATTTTTGGAGAAGAACTTACAACATGGTGTAGGAAATTTGACCTTTTATGAGGCTAATTGTGGGTTACGGGGCGAGCTTTAAGTTCTAGACTGGTGATTGGAGTGAAGATGGAGTATTTGGTTTGCGGTTCTACAATTGATGGTGTTGGTCGTGTATTCATACGATTCCGTTGCAAATGTTTGGGACTACCAATCATTTTATCCATACTTCAGATCTGAGTTGACATATCAATGCATGAGCAAGCTCCTAGAGATGTTGCAAAAATTAGAAGGCATTGAGAGGCCAATGAGGGGCAAGATTGCTAGAGTTGGTGTGATGGTTCCTTCTCTATGGGGAAGGCATATTAGGCCTCGAAGGGCCAAATGGTATTTAATTCTGGAGGATGTGTTGCTGACTAGAGATAAATTTGAAGGTGGAAAAATTCGACACGCGTGAAGGTTTTTATGTGGTTGTTTAAGAGGGGGAGATTGTTGACATGAGACATATTTGCACATTCTTATCTGACCTATTGTTGCTGTCAGTGAAATGTGGAGAGTGTGGACCACCTTTTCTTTAGGTGTAGTAGCTCCGTGGACACATAAGATTTATTTGAAAATACCTTGATTTCCACTGATGGGGTCTCGAGGTTCTAGGAATCCATTGGTGTCGAATGGCACAGTAATGAAAAGGAGCATGCATGTTTTGTGACAATGTTTTGAGTTATGTGGTTGGCTAGAAATGGGGTGTTTTTTCGCAATATGATCATTTTTACGGTTAAAATGCGATGGCGCATGCTAAGGTGCTTGTAGATAGTTGTTCTATGTAAAGCGTGCTTTTTCTCTTTTCCTTGTATTTAACTTGTAATTTTTGGTGACTATTGATGAAGGTTTTGTGTATATACTTATGCAGCAGAGACTCTTTTTCCTTTCAAAAAAAATATTTGACAAAGGTCTTCATTTGTTGGTTTCATTGAAAATTTGTGCGAAGTTTTTTCCTTCTCGAGCTACACTTGTGGCTTTCTTTATGGTCGGAAACAATAAATCGGAAAGGCTAATAGTATGGTGACTCATGTTTTTGATGTGGAAGAAGAATCACGAATGAAAAAATGCACCTAAGACTCATGTCTCGCCTTGTTGCCTCACATTGCATCGCCAAAAGTACCTAGGATGTTTGCCTTGAGGTTAAAAAACCTCACCTCACCTCGAGGCCTACATGTTGACTACCTCGAGGCCAGCCTTTTCATGTAACGCTCCATTCTGTTTATATGGGAGGGGTATGATTGTAAATAAAATAAAGGAAACTAATCCCTAATTTCACTCCATGAATTACTTAATGTGATAACTAATTGGAGATTACATGCAATATCGTTATATAATTAAAATTGAAAATTGCAATGGACTTAAAGTAGGAAAAAATAACAACTATGCCTAATTTTAATTTATTTAGACTCTAATTAGATGGACCAACGACCCTAATTTAATAAAAAAACCCCTAATTCATAATTATGTGTTGCATCTAAATTCCTCAACTATACTCATGCTCTGACTAATCCAAATCTTGTCATCCTCCATCAAATCAAAGTGCACAATTTCCTCATGCTCTACGATTCGCTTTTGTATCTGTTCCAAGTCATGTCTCCTTCATGAATATAATAAGCATCTTAGGGGGTACATCCAACATTAAGCTCAAGTACTTTCATATTGATCCATCCACAACTAAGCTTGGCTAGACGGCCTCCACCATATCCCAAAAACCATGCTCAAGTAGTAAGACAACTCAAATATGAAGAGAGAGGATGTAGATCTCCCTTCACCTGTATCCAAACACATAGAGGTTTGATTTGATCATGACCACGAAAGGGAAACAACAAACGTAGCCTGAAACTTCTCAAAAACCTCAATTGCTAGAAAAAATGGATCCTTTATTTTGACGAAGAGTTCTTCCAAGTATGTTTGCTAGTGGCACATTATGCGAAGGGAGAAAGAAAAGAGGAATGGGTGAGCAAAGAAGAGCAAAGAGTGTCCCACTATTCGAGAGGGAGACACGCATGCATGAGTTCCTTGTAAATTTGCATAATATTTTTTGATGGCAAGGGAGAAAATGAGAGGAGAGCAAGGGAGAAAGAGGAGAGCGAGAGGCAAGCTAAGGAGAGGGAAGAAATCCACTGTCCGTGAGAGAGATGTGCCCCGTTATAAATGCATGGAGGAGGGCGTGTCGTTTCCTTTATTTTGATGAAGAGTTCTTCCAAATATATCTGCTATTGGCACATTATGCGGAGGGAGAAAGATAGGGACAGAGACGGGGGGGGGGGGGGGTTGCCTTGCCGTCTCCCAATTAATTCTTACGTATACTATATTGTTATAGTAGAATATGATATGTAAATAAAAATTATTAATTATAAATAATAATAAGTTGTATATAATGGCCTTCCCATCTCCCATTTACAAGTTGTATAGATATGGATATATTTGTATATAATCCGTCATTGTATCAATATCATACAGATTTTCACATCCATATCCGCATCCGTTTTCAAATGTATACATACACCGGTATCACATTCATATAAAAAAATCAATAATCGTATCCGTATATCCATCTATATATATAAATATAGTTGTATATTTATTTTTAATTCTACATAACATAATCTTGTACCTTCTTTGTTATGATATAAGCATATTTAGAATATTTATATCATTTGTAATCCAGTCAACATGTATATTTAAGCTAATATATCGAGTTTTATAGTAGTATTCCTATGCGATCAGTATCCATTTTATATCGCTATCCATTTTATATTGATATCCATTTTTTACAGCAATGGTCATATATTTTTCATTCGCCAATATCTTTGTATGCATCACATTCATATTTAAAATCAGATGAGGATATTGGAACACCTATACCCATATCAGTATTCATCTGTCTGCATCCCTAATCCCTCCAATCTATCAATAAAAAATCATAATATTACATGAATGCAATAATCTAATTATCAATATGTGTAAGCTTTACATAACTACATGTCACATATAAGCCCCACAACAAAATAACTCTATAGTGATCTTCTTTAATTCATCACCACAACGTACCTTTTTAAATTGTTAATGACATGTATTATTTGTTGTGAAATGATATAATTTAAATGGTGAGGGCTAGCATCCGATAAAGTACGAACATGGGAAGGTAAACAATTGAGATGGAATACATAAGTATAAAATAACATGAACCAACAAGATCCGATCTGTAATACGATGGATTGTATTGGTATGGATTCAGATATTTGATTGAGTAGGTTGGATTGGAAAAAGTTAAAATCCATTAAGGTTGAATTAGACATGGATTAAGTTAAAATCGGAATCATATACATCCTTAATACGTAATATTATACGACATATATGTGTGTGTATCATTTGCATTCCTACATTAGAAGTGATATAATATTACTTTTTCAAAATCTTGATTTTAATGGTATAACTAAACATTTTGTTAGTGAAAGTACATTTTGATTTGAAGAATTTTGTAACCATCTTTTTATGGATACAATATTTATTGGGGCATTTATGTGAAACTATAAGTTTATAAGGGTATCTTTGTGAAATATACTTGTAAACAATATGAAAAATAGTAACAAAGATAAATTATATATGTGAAAAATAGGGCTTCTCCTAGTGGCTACCCTCACCCTATTTTTCTCCAATTTTTTTTGAAAATTCCATCATATCTCTCTAATATGTTATTCCAATTTCATTAGAAACAGAAACTCATATGACATCCATGTAGAACATGTAATTTTAATGATCTTAGAATTATTGTAATCAACCTATTCTAGATAGGGCATAGGAGTCTCTGTTTCTGACGAAATCGGAATGACATATTAGAGGGATATAATGATAAAAATATATAGCAGAATTTTTCAAAAAAATAAAAAAAATGGGAGAAAAATGAGGCGGAGGCAGTTCATTGACTGTCCTCTGGGGGCGGCTCCATTTTTCTCATTATATATAGTCTCAATAATTTGCCTCCAAGAAGAAATTCCTGTCTTTGTCCCCAGAGAAAGAAGAGAGGAATGTGTGAGCAAAGAAGAGGGAAAAGAGTCCTACTATTTTTAGGGAGACATGCATACATGACCTCCTTGTAAATTCGCACACTATTTTTTGATGGCGGGGGAGAAAATGAGGGGAGAGCAAGGGAGAAAGAAGAGAGAGAAAGGCAAGCTAAGGAGAGGGAAGAAATTCACTCTTCGTGAGGGAGATGTGCCCCATTATACATGCATGTAGGAGGACATGTCATTGGACGAGGGCTAGTGGAACAAACCCAAGTCGAGATACCATGTTCTCTGGCCTTGTGCTTCAAGTGTGGTAGGACTGATCACTTGGCTAAAGGTTGTCCGTCATACCTCACAAGATCATTTGTGCTTCCAACTGTTGAGCGCATGTATTCTGGCATAATGCTACAGATGTTGAGTCGATAGGGGCATGATTCACTAATTCTCTTGAAATGCCGGTGTTAGGCAGGGATTCATTCACAAATCGAGGGGATGGTCTGTAGATAGGTGAGGGACCAATTGAATGCCTAAATCGCAGAAGGTTGGGTAGGCAAGGACAGAGAGTGTTAAGGTGGTTGTGGTGTAAATGGATGATGATGCCTTGTGTACCCGATGTCTATCTATGTAGGATACAACAATGGTGATCGTTGGTGGTCTGGAAGATTCCCTGAAGTCAATCAAATGTCATTGACTAAGGTTTTGTTATGACATCTCATAGGTGATCGGACAGTACAAGGCGAGCATTCCCGGTGTTCCCTTTCACAACATATTCTTTGAAGTAAGTACGGACGCAAACGGATGCGGTTATATTCGTATTCGTATTCGTTTTTAAGAGGATATGGTTCTTGTTTTTCTAAAATAAGAGAATACGAATACAAATATTCTAAATGCATTATTTGCGGATACAAATATGAATACGAATCTTGGGTTAACGAATGCGAATACGAATATGAATATGAAAAAAATTACAAATACGAATACGATTACAAATACGAATATTCGTATTATATTTTCTAAAAAAAATCAAGGGTTAATATGCCCCCACACAAATCCCTCCCCAGTCCCCACCCCCGACGCCCTCTTCCCCCGTACCCATCCCCCAGGGCGCTACCCTCACCTCCCCCTTCCCTCCTCCTCGTGCTGGTTGCCGCCACCCCCTGCGCCCTCCGTCTCCCTCACCACCTCCCCCTGTCGCCCCGCCTTCTGCATCCTCTGCCCCCCGCCACCCCCACCTCCCCTACACCCTCTGCCACCCTTCCACCCCTGGCTACCGTGCATCCCCCTGCTCCCTCCATCCCCTCGCCCTTCACCTCCCCACCTCCCCCTGCTGACCAACACCTCCCCCAGCGCCCCCCGCTCCCCCTCTGCGCCCTTTGCCTCCTCATCCCCCTGCCGACTACCGCCTCCCCCTTGTATCCCCCCTGCCGCCAGCCCCACCCCATGCCGACCATCTCCTCTCCCTCCGCTGTAGCCACTACCTCACCCTCCCTCTTCCATATGTTGTAGCCGACCATCCTCGCCTACCCAACCTCTTGCGCAACTGCTGCCTCACCACCCCCAGCCATCCATCGCAGCCGCAACGAACTCCCCCTTCCCTTGCAGCCACAACCAACCCCCATCATCTCCCTCGCCCTTCCTTGTAGTCGCAACCGCCCTCCCTCCCCTTCATCGTCCTCCCTCACAGCCAGAGGCAGACGCCTCCCTCGTCTCCCTCGCAACTACAACAAATAAAGTATAGCATCTTAATCTTCTAATATTCATTCCATTCTATCATTTTCTTATGTGATTGCACAAGAGGATCTCTTATATTATGGCATATAATTTAGATTTTGTACACCATATGCTGCTTGTTTGAATCATGGGATGTGGTTAAACAAAAGATGGAAGTTATGCGGAAGTGGTCACCAAATAATCTAGGTACATTTTTATTTATAATTTAATATTCATGTTAAAGTTAACATTCGTTTGTATATTCATATTCGTTCGTAAAAGATTCGTTTTGTATTCGTATTTGTATTTTGAGGATATGGATCTTGATTTTTGACATTTGTGTAACATTCGTATTCCTATTCGTAAAATAATATGGATATGGTTATGCTATGACCTGAATTCGCATTCGTATTCGTTAGTTTGCATCCCTTGTAGTAAGGGTACAGAAGTGGAAGTGTTTATGGAGGGCCCTGCACCTAGTAAATCAGATCTATTAAACTAGACAATTGGTCAATAGTCCATGGTACTATGTATTAGGAGCTTGCCGGAGAAGGTGTGTTGCTTAATTCAATGGCAATAATTGGGCGAGCGGTGAGGTTTTCGGTATTTGCGAAATCCCCATATATCATTGAGGAGTCGTTATTAGATTCAATTCGGAATGAGTTGAGGGGCGCGACTCATAGGGCCCGTTCGGTAGGAGAATAAGCAGGAATAAGGATGGGGAATAAGGGGAATAAGGGTCTATTCTCCGTTCGGCTGGAGGATAAGAATAAGGAGAATAAGGTGAAATAAATGTAGGTAAGGCGGGATAAAGATAGGAGTAAGAGTGAAATAAGATAAAATAATGAGGAATAGTCGTACCACGGGGAAGCGTGTTGGGGGCTTATTCCCCTTATTTCATTCCTCCTTATACCCCAAACGAACAGGGCCATAGAGTTACGCTAAAATAGTGCTTGGTAGTGCTACTGAAGGGCCTTCTCTAATGTGGTTTTCAACTAGTGGTGTGAACTCTATCTGGTGCGAACCTAATCTCTTTTTCGATATAGATCTAGTGAGTGGAACCGATATTATCAGTATACCCGATATCATTTCCAATATGGATGTGGTCCTTCAATGCGGATCCATGTAAGCCTAGTTTGGTGTGTGTGGTTTCAGAAGAGCTGAAACATGACACGAACTGACCGACTGCTATCTCTGCTTCGATGAAGGATGATCTTTTGGGTTCGGGGTACGAGTGGTGCCTATTCCATTCTGCTTGTGGTGGCATTGCATCGACAATCACAGTAGGACATGACTGCATAAGGATGGCTAACACCTGTACGAGGTGGTCTTTTTCATGATAGGTCGAGAGTGTTTCCTAAAAGGAGGGATTGCTGTTGTAAGTGGGAAGAATGTTTTGAGAAGGTGCATCAACAAATAATGCCATGGTTTTCTCAAGAAAAAGAAGATGTAGCGAGTTTGGAAATGCAAAGGGCGAAGATAGGTGTAGGGGTCGACAACTAGGCAGTTGGCCATGAAGTTAGTGGTGCTGCACAAGATGTTGATTTCGTCTAGGAGGGATCGTAGGCTAATGCATGAGCAACCATATTTTAGCCAGGAGAAGGTGGTGAGGTTGGATCTTCCAGGGGATGCTTGGGACTTGGATATAGTAGAATTGTTGAGCAGAAGAGAGATTTTGAAAGATTATCGAGGAAGTGGATTGAAATCGAGAAGTTGAGTGGTGATTGAGGTTGTGCGGAAAATAGCTAAATGAGGGTGACACAAACATTAGAATTTTTTCATGCGGTAGCTAGTGATTTATGCGGCAAAAACTTTAGATAATTCATTAAAGTGGAGGAGGAGATCTTTCACAGGAGACTGTGGTAACGAGGACGGTAATTGTTTACTTTAGGGTTGCTAATCATTGTATGCCACCCAGAGTATCTCGGTGGCTCGGGCTAGGGATCACCCAGATTACGGTCGATGATGTTGAAAAGCTTATCAACACTTTTGATTTACAAGAGGTTTGTAACGCGGTATTTGCGCTCCTAGATCGGATGGTTTTTCGACTTTCTTTTCAGGGGGTTTTCTGACTTAGTTGTTGAGGAAGGCTATCTCTGAGTTTGCTTCTGGTAATTCTGGGTTCGATCACTTGAGACAACCATTCTTATTTTTGTTGCCCAAAAAGGAAGTCACCTCAAGAGTGGAAGACCTTCGACCCATTGCGCTATCCAACATGGTGACTTGATTGTTGTCAAGTTGTTGGCCTACGATTGCATGGAGTGCTGTATGGGATTATATGGTACTCACATAGTGCTTTTTTACTAAGGAGATTGATGATGAATATTGTGGTTTTTACCGTAGAGGTTATGCTGTTTGGAGGAGGCATACAACTAGGGCTGTTATATTGAAGGCAAATTTCTGCATGGCACATGTTTGCATTAACTTATGCTTTCTTTGAGATTTGATGCATCGGAAGGTTTTTGAGCACCAGAATTACTTGGATGAAGAGGTGTCTTATGACTTTGTCCCATGTTATTTGGTCAATGGCTAACCTAGAGGGGGATTCTTCCAACCTTATAGAGAAGTCTACCAGGGATGCCCTATTGCCCCATTGACTTTTGTTTTGGTAGCAATCACTTTGTCGGTCATGGCGGATCGTGCGATGACGAGTTGTTTACGTTGTGGTTATTTGAAGGATGATCTATCGCTGCCTATTCTTTAATAGGCTGATGATACTGTTATTTTGTGTAGGGTTGCTCAAAGAGTTGTAGGAAATGTTTCAAGAGTTTTTTAGTGTTGTTTATGGATGCAAAGATATTTCTATGTTTTAATATTGCTTATTTATTCTTTATCTACGATGTCCATAGTATGTAATTTAGCGATTGGGACTCTCCCCTATATAAGAGAGACCTAGGTCTCATGAATAATATAGATTACTTTTTCCACCAACATGGTATCATAGTGACAATCCTAGACCGGAGTTCTCATACACGAAACTTAACCTATCAATTTCCCACGTCATCACCATTGCCGGCCGCCCACAGCTCCTACCATTGGCGCTCGGCTCTGCCCCTGCTCGGTTCCCCTACCGCTCCTCGGTGGCCCCTATCTCGTGTGTTGACATCCCATCTCAGCTCGGATTGCACCGTTGCATCACTAAGTGTTCTAGGGCACCGTACCAGTGATCAAGTGATCACATGCAGTCTGATTTTGAGGTTTCCAGGGTTATTTCAGATTGATAAAATCACTATCTCTTTCCCTAGGACATGCCTCATATTGATGGGAATGGTTGTAGTTTGAGTCTACACTTGTAATCAAATCTTGTTATATCCATGTAAACAAGTTCTTCCTTATTTTATAATTCACATTCTTTGGATTTGATACCTTGTCAGAAAGTAAGGTTGATCCTTCCTCCACATGCATCTTTCGATGTCTAGTTCCAATAGTGAAGATGTATGTAACAAATTATAAACTATATACCATGCAGTTCATGAGCTTGAGCAATCTACTGGTAAGAAGTGTATTCTTATCAAGGAAGGGCCGACTGACATGACTGGAACAAATATATCATGGGAGGCTGACGATACATATTCACGTGTCTGGTTGACTTGTACATGGACGATAGGGAACATTAATGATGTTCTGCATCAATCCAATGCAAATTCAATGTAGGATATTCTCGCTGCTCCCAGTCACATGTAAGAATTGAGACGAAGGTCTTGCAGTTAGAACAATGACATATTCATTGTCAAACAAAATGGATGACCCCTGCCTTCTCTATATACATCTCTCTTATGCATGTTCGAGAAACTTCACAGCTTCATACCTCTTGCATCATGAGTACAAGAATGCCATGATGGTTGGCATCTTCTCAGTTGCTCTTGATCTAAAATATGAAGCCAATCAGTCACATATTCTTATTGATGATATTATTCCTTCTGTGGATGAGGCATATCATCAACTTAGAAAAATCATCATTTCGTCTTCCTACTCATCACCGACCTCCTCTGCGATGGTTGCATCTCACGGTAGAGGAGGTGCTTTATGGTACATAGGTCAAGGATTTCATTGTTGAGGAGGTGGCCATGATCCTTGTTATCCATTAACCTATTGTCACCGTCCTGGCCACTATGAGGATACATGCTAATCCAAGCATGATTTTCAGCCTCTGTTCGTGTTGTTGAGCAGAGTAAGATTCATGTCGTGTCTACTTCTAATCAGATATTTGATGACCTAGTCTCTCGCTTAAGATAAATCTTGCCTCCTGCTGCTTCTTTCAGGCCTTTGGGCAGTTTGGATGTGATTGCTTCTGCCTCAACTAGTATCTCAAGTAGTGCTTATGCTCTTACTAGTTCTAGTATGGCTAACATTACATAACTAATTATGGATTCTAGTGCCTCTTATCGTTAGTGTGGAGATAGAGACAAATTAGCATCATACAGACAGATAGCTCCTGGCAGATCAACGATCATAACGGATGGGACTCATTCATCATCCATGCCTCTTCAGAATGTTCTTCATGCACATGAATTTACCGTGAATTTATTGTCTATTAGTTAGGTTACTAAAGATTTACATTGCCATGCTATTTTTACCCATTCTGCATGCTCTTACTAGATCATGTGCAAGCCTTGTGTTTCAGGACATATTCACTTGCATGGTGATTGGATGTGGCAGTGAGCAGGGAGGCATATATTGACTGATCCATTCTTCTCATGTTGGTGCTTCACCTAGTTCTACATGATCAATATTACCTTTTGCATCTATGTTTTGGTCATCTACCTCTTCATAAGATGTTTCTTGTGCGTCCTCAAATTTCTATGTGCTCTACTTTCCAGTACGAAGCATGTCCATTAGAAAAGCACCACAGGTCTTCATAATTGAATCGTTAAGGTCGTAATAGTAGTTCTCTTTTTGAGTTGATTCATATGCATATTTAGGGTTTTAGTCATGTTCCCTTCCATCATGGATACATATTCTATCTTACCGTTGTAGATAAATTTTCTAGATTGTCATGGGTTATTTTGTTAAAGAATAAATTTGAAGATGAGAATGTGATTTAATCATATTTACCAATGGAATAAATAATATCTTTTCTGCTACTGTCAAATTTATCCACACTAAAAATGCGCTGGAGTTTTGTACCTTACAGCCTTCACATTTCTTTTGATCGCTTGGTATTTTACATTAGACATCATGTTCATACACGTCCCAGTAGAACAGTATTGCTGAATGTAAACATTGTCATTTACTTGATGTTACATGGACTCTTCTGATTCAGAGTTGTGCTCCTTACTCCTTTTGGGGTGATGTTGTCCTTACTGCTTCCTATCATGTGAATCGTATGCCTTACACTATCTTGATAGAGAAGATTCCTTTCTTTATTGCGTTCCACGAGAAGATTTGTTTTCCCTCACCCCTCGTGTGCTTTCCTTTATGGCATTTGTGCATCAGTTGTTACCCAGACTTCATAAGCTTGCCCCCAAAGCTATCGAGTGTGTTTTTGTAGGATATTCCAAGATAGAGAAGGGATACCGATATTACGATCCTGTTCACCAGAAGTATTATGTTAGTGTTGATGACACCTTTTTTGAGTCTATGATGTACTTTTTCTGTACAGGTGACAAGTTCACTCCATCGGATTCCGTAGAGGAGGTTTACATGTCTCTAACTCCTTCACCACCACTATTGTTTGTTCATTTACCACCCACAGTTCCTTTACCACCATCATCACCTCCTCCTAGTCCCATAGCGTAGTTCTTACCACGTTTCTACATCTGCAGTTAGTCTACTGCCAATGGGACTCCTCAATTATCCATCATGCCTCAGGTATGTTTTGATCACAATGTTTTGACAGATAGTTAGGTTATCCAGTTCAGGAAACAACCCATATAGTTAAATATGGATGTTTTTCACATGATTTTGAGGTACTTGAAGGTATCGCTAGGTACAATACTTTTATTAAAGAAAGAGACATTTCTCAATGTCTCAGCTTGTACGGATGCAGATTATGCAGGATGACCTAAGGAAAGAAGGTCTACCTTAGGGTTAGCAATATTTTATCGATAGCTCTATTGTATCCTGGAAGAGCAAGAAACAGAGAGGTGGACAGATCTAGCGTAGAATCAAAATACAAATCTATGACATTGGGGATCACTGAGATGACATTAATTAGATCAATCTTGATCGACCATGGCATTGATGTACCACTTCCCCATGAATTTAGTGTGACAACCAATATGCACTATTTATTGCCAATAATCCTGCTTTCATGAAAGGACAAATCATATTGAGGCAGATTGCCATTGTACAGGTGACAAAGAAGCCAATTATGCGATGTAAGGGATTGCAATTTCTTTCTGTTTTCCCAAGTTGAGCATGGCATTCCCTAGCTTGAGGGGGAGTATTGGAGCATCGTATGTAAGGTGGTACCTCATCCAGCGTTTAGTCCCATATCTACAAGTGACGGGACTTGAATGGTCTACGAAGGCTCTATAATAGGCCCCAGACCCCCCTTGTATCAGATGAGAAAGTCAATAGACCCATAAGCCCTTTGAGGCGTTCTCCTGTGGTTTCATCCTGCTCCATATTGAGTAAGGTTCTACGTAAAATCCCGTGTTCTTCAATTTTTAATCTTTTCTCTAATATTCGCTCCTGCATCATTTTCTCTAGCAACCATATATGCATTGTAGATGTACTCGTATTCATAGTCTTATTAATATTGGAGGGTCATCCATCACATACAATCATTTTGCCTTTCTAAAGGTAAAAAAACAATAATGCATTCCTTGGAATTAATTATTGATTGCATTACACAATAATATAGCCTTTTCCCATAATCAACTAGTGTCAACTATACAGATATTTTACATCCATTCATATCTATTTTGGGTCATTCTCTTGTTTAAATCCTAATAACTAAGATCCTTTTAGATTATCTCATTCAACACTTCTTGGGCCTTCTTCTTCCTCTTTTAATCAACTCAACATCCCAAAATCTCGCATGTTCTAACTTGTGCATTAGTCGACCAACTTATCAAATGAACAAACCATCTTAAACACTTTTCTTTCATCTTAATGAGCTTTCCTTCTGATCGCATCATTCTGAATCCGATCTTTTCATTTATGACCATACATCCACCTTAGCATTTTAATTTCTGCTACGGTCATTCTCTGCACATGTCTATAGTTCGTAGGCCAACATTCTAATGCATAGAGCATAATAGGTCTCATGACTTCTTTGTCATACTTTCTTTTGATTTTCAAATGGATTTTCTTATCATAAAGAATAGTAGAGGCTCCTTTCCACTTTAGCCACCCTGTATTTATTCATGTGTATTGATGAATCTGTGATTCATCACTCTAAAAGTTGAAAATAGAGCTTTGTTCCCGAGTAATTAGCTGCATATTTCCACCTATATTACATAATTAGCATTCACGCATGCATAAATTATATCTGCATTTTAGTATTCATATTCGCATAAGGAGCCAAACTCACTTGTAAATATTTGCATGTACATTAACCACCTGTAAATACCACATCTGTTGTAAATACCATATCTGTATATATTTTAGACTAACTCCAAATACAATAAAACCAACTCCATAGTGTATATACTACTAACACTAATAAAGGAAAAAAAATCTGAAAAATACTAACTTGTAAAATTTTCCAATAAACCCAAATCCAAGTTTGAAACTATGCACCTTAAAACACACATATCTCTCTCATACAATGTTCGATTTCGGTCTACTCACTTCTAAAGTAATATATATATTCTAAGACCTTCAAAACAAGGCCAAGTTCATTGAAATCAGAGATTGTATGTGAAACTTAGGTTTTGGGACCCTATTGTATATTATACATATTGACCTTTTTGCCCTTGTACTTCATCTTTATTATTAAAAATCCAAAAAAAATAAGAAAGGGTCTTCTCAAAATACTGGTGTCTAGTATTCCAGCAAGGAGTCTAGACTAGACTTTGATTGGGGTTTTTAACCAACTCACTTCGGTGGCTGAATTAACCGCCCTCCCCCTCCCTTCCCAACGGTCCAAGATGAGAGACCCGTTGGCCCCTATTCGACGATGTAAAAATCCCATCGCCCCCGCCTGTTCAACTTCCCTGCCTGCTTTTGCCCCCGGTATACTGTACTAATATGTGTAGGTCCCTGTAATTTGAGTGAATATTCCTTTCATATTTACTCTATTTTTATTTTGAATTTTCTTTTATTTAAAAATGAAAAAAATTACAAAAGATAAAATGAGGTATTTTATATCTATGAGGTACTACCCCAAAACTCACCTTGCACAGATGACTTCTTTTGATTTTGTCCTTTCATAAAAGTTGTATATCTCATCGAGACGAGCAACTTTCGTGTTTACCACATTTTGATTTAACCTCTTTTGTTATTTCTTTTCGATTTTTCTTTGCATTTAATTTTGGATTTTCTGGGAGCGACATGTGGCAGCTCCTGTAGCCGCCACGTGTCAAACCCTCCTTCTCCACTTACTCTCTTTACTCTGGACCGTTGGATGAAGGATGCTTCATCCAACGGCTCAAATCCGTTCATCTCTCTCTCTCTCTCTCTCTCTCTCTCTCTTTCTCTATCTCTCTCCATACGGTGTCTTCCACCTCCCGACTCTTGCGGGAGGAACCATCAACCGCACACTCCGCCCACTTCCTCCCTCGATCTCCACCTCTTCCTCTCGCCCCTCATCTTAAGAACCACTCACCAATGGTCTTTAAAAGGACCACCACTCCTCCCTTCACCGATCATCCGCCATGAACGTGAGAAGAGGAGCGAGCTCCTATCAGCAGCTCATGTGACAGCTGAGAGGGTGAGGTCGAGAGAGAACCTCCGTCTTCCAAGGCAAGATCCAGGAGTGCACAACCTCCTGCTGCTGCCGCATCTCCGAGAAGCTGAGCTCCGCCCCAGCCGAGGTGTTGAGCGAAAATCAGAGATCTTCCAGAAGCTCGTTCCCAGGAACCACCTCCATCCGCTACAGGTAATATTTCTCTTCCTCCTCTCTTTTCCTCATACTTTATCTCTCCTCAATCCACCTTCATCGATCCTCTAAGTCACAAAACTATTTGCACTTTCATGGATAAATCACACGCTACGAATGCAATGATGATTTTTGTTGATTTTTTTGATGAACTTTCTTGAACCAATTCAACAAAAATTTACTACACCTAAACAAATACTCCTAAGTCCACTGTTAACAGGGGAATCTCCCTTGTTTCTTCTCTCCCTCCCACGTACTCTCTCATCCCATCTCTTCTTCCTTTCTTCTTCCATCTTCATTCCCTCCATGAACTTCTCCATCTCTTCCTCCTATCTGTCATGCCTTAGACTCCATCAATTTCTCGCAAGTCCATCGCATGCAACTTCCTACGATCAAACCAATGTCCTCCTTCCAACCTCGCGCCCCTGGTAGCCCCCACCACAGCTGACCGCCATCCTCCAGCTCACCGCAGCCACTTGCAGTCGCGTTCCAATCCCGCTAGCCATCGTGCTTCTCCTCGCGCCCTTGGCTGCACCTCCAGCACACCGCCCGCCTCCGACCGTCTGTGCGAGAACCTCTGCTCGTCCACGCGGCCCCCTTCAACGAGGCTCGTGCGCTGCCGCTCGACAAATGCCCGTCGCGCGCTCCTCCTAGCTGCAACACAACCTCCAGCCAGGCCGCGGCCAGCCCCTGCACGCGTGCTCCTTGCCACCATCCCCTCGGTCACCTCCTTAATTGCATTCGATTCCTTGTCAGCATATTTTCTTTTATCAATTTTATTTTTGTAAATTGCATTTTTCATCCCTGTGTTTGCACGTTTGTTTAGGCATTCAGTTAGCCTCATTTTTGAATTCCAAAAATTGCATCTTGTAGAACATCTTATGATTTATCTTTGTTGATGCTTGTCGAATTTTTAAGAGCAATATTCTATTTAATATAATTATTTTGTTGGAAATTAGCATATTTTGTCCACTGTTCCTTGTTAATTGCTTATTAAATTAATTGTTGCTCCAAAAATCACTAAAAAATCACATTAGGTAGAGTTTATTTATTTCTACATTGTGCCAAAAAATCATTGCATTTGCACACATTACAAGGCCTTAATAAATTAATTTGTATTTTTCTTAATTGATTTTTAATAGGTCCAAAATTGATTATTTTTAATGTTTGACAATTTTCCTGGAATTCTCTCACATAGAGTCATCTAGGACATATTTAGTTCTTCAAAATAATTTGATTTGGTATTTATGAAAATTAATTTTGCAAAAATCACCCTGCATTCATCTTTAATTAATAGTAAATTCATTTAGAGTCAAAAAATTTCAAAATAATTTACAGTAGCCTAATTTCATTGCATTTCACATTTTAGCTTAGTTTCATAAAATTTGGATTTAATTTGATCATCTTTCTAATTTAACTTGCAAATTTGGCCAGAAATTGCATTGTTTTCCTTAATTGGATAAAAATTCATAAAAAAGACAAAAAATATTCTTCTAAAAATCTAATATCAAAATTAACTGAAAATTTACTTAAGGAGATGGTTGCCTCCTAGAGTTTAACCTTGGGCTTGACCAAGTAAAATAAATCTGCTGCTTGAACTTGATATTCCATTAGATTTGAGTGGTTTTTAACAAAGTCTCATTTACCCGATTGCAACGAACTTGAGTTTTAACTTGATCGATAATTTGGTTAAATAGACAAGGGTAAGCGAGGCAGCATCGAAATGGTGCCGTTGCCGGGGAGGCATGACTTAGATTAATTTTCAGAAATTTTTGAGATATGACTTTTCATCCCGAGGTAGTCTGACCCTCGGTTTTTCTTATGAATATTTCTCTGTCATCTATTATTTATTTTGTGTCATCCTTTATTTTACCTCTATTTTTTCCGTGCAAGGAAAACGAGGAGTCGAAGGCATTTCGCCAGGCGAGCCGAGGAATTGTATGTAAATAATCTGAGGGTTTTTGAGGACTTGTAATTCTCCATTATTTTCACTACTTTTGCATCTTTCCAGCAGTTCCTATTTGGGTTCTCGCGTATGTAAATATAGTGGAAACGTATCCCCGTGTGCTGTGTAGTTTGCTTTTTCGTAGAATAGGCTTGTACTTACTGCTCTTAGAGCTAGTTAGGACTTGCTTGTGCTCGTAAATTTCTAGGACCACACATCCCTCTTAAAAGACACCCTTAGACCGCAGATCTAGTCAAATTCAATTTGTGCTTCACTCTCTAATAGAACTACCTGTCTAGGAGCTGCTTTTATCGCTTGCATTGCATTTAGCATAAATTTTCAATTCTGTTTTGCATCCTGCATAAAAAGCAATGGAATCTCTATAAGTCTTCTCTACTTGGCATCTCATCATTGATTTATCTTGCATCGGCTTTTCTCGACTCCTTTCCCCTTGGTTTTTCAAACTTAATTGGGACTAGACGATAGGCGTGCTTTGTGGATTGGACTAATCAAGTGATCACCTAAACTTAAAATCGGAACTACTATACTCAATTGACCAAAAATATCAATAAAATCGGAACTTTTGCTTGCGGGATATTAACCCGGTCTTGTTTTCAGGCTGAGTAAGGGTACTTGAGTGTGTGTGCACACCCTAAGGCAGATCCCAAATCCCCATCATCCATATCACGTACCAACTGATCCAAGCAAATATCATGAGTTGAATACTTTTAGGTTCACTAACTAGCACTAAGTAACCTCCTCCTGCTCGTAGGTAGACAGGGGTGAACCAGCGGTGCTTTGAAACAAGTTGCTCGTAACCCCTCGAGGTGAAGTTCCATCCTTGTCAGCCTCCGCTGGCTTGCAGGTAGATAGGGGCAGGTCTTTGAGCTCCTAAACGTGGGATAGGAGAAAAGAAAGGAAGAGCACAAGTATCTTAGGCGACAAGTTAAACGAGGAAGACTCATCCGGCTTTGAGCCAACTTCCCTATTGGCCACGTAACCTTTTCTATTTGATTGAAATTCATACTTAAAATCAACCAGATTAATCAGACTCGATTTCGAGTCATTCACTGTCTGAGTGTGAAAATCAAGATTTGGATTCACTTGCTTGTTTCAGGTAGGAGTAAAATCCTATCTTATACTCCCAATTATCCTTCTCGCCATCCAAGATGACTGACTAAGGGATATCTATTACCAATTTGCAAACCTCTCTATGAGCGCCTCACAAAGTTTATCTTCATCGGACCAAGCACAACTTCGGCCAACTCAAGCTCATGCCCCTCTTGAGTTTGTGATCCATCACTTCCAGGGTGGTTACCCTTAAACTAACTCTTTTCTCTTCTCTTATCTCACCGAGGAGGATCACCGCCTCAAGGAGAATGTCTTCATTGACATGTCCTCTGACCTAGACCATTTTCCATTCCCAGGAAAAGAGGACAAGATGCCACCTAAGAAACACCCGGATGAAGAGGAACAAAGAGATGACCCGATACAACAGATCCTTGCTCGCCTAGCCACAACCAAACAACAGAATGCAGATCTGGTGGCAAGGATGGGACAAGTCATTGCGGTAGGAGGAATTGACCGACCCATGGTAGATGCTTACAACCCAGCAGAAAATGAAATGCATTGTTGATTGGTACCCGCGGTTCTCCCTGAAGCATTTGAGCTGAAGCCCCACTTTTTGAGCCTGCTACCAAAGTTCAACTGAAATGTCCACGAAGAACCATATGCCTTCCTTAGAGACTTCGAGATGGTTTGCAACAACCTTAGTCACCCTAGGGTTGGGCAAGACTACATCAGGCCGAAGGCCACCCCATTTGCCTTAGATAAGGCCTCTCATTGGCTGAAAAATCTCGGGGTGAGATGTACGACCTGGATGCAGTTCAAGGACTTGTTCTTGAAGAAGTTCTACCTACTTAGTAGGACCAATCAAATGCGAACTAAGAGCGCGAGCTTTTCTCATGGACCCAATTAACCATTCCATGAAGCCTGAGATAGATTTAATGGCTTAATTCAGAAATGCCCTTGCAATGGAATTTCAAAAGCGATCTTAGTCCAGACCTAGTTCTGTGACATGACCCCGGCGATGCTGGGGTTAGTAAATGCTGCCTATGGAGGAAGATATCTGAACAAAAAATAAAGATGTTGTATGGAAGATCCTAGAGCAGATGGCAATAAATAGGCAGGTTTCAGGCCACCAGGGCCTATCAGTTGTCTCCCTCGATCCTATCCAAGTAGACAACTAGGAGGATTGTAGCGGATCTAACAGAGGACCTCATCCCCATCATGGGAATGATAGCTGACAAGTTAACCATGGTCGGGCAGATTCACAAGAGGGTCACTGACCTTGAGGCACTCTCACAATTGCCGAAACAAGTGGAGGAACTAAGTGAGAGGGTAGCCAAGATACAGCTACCTGCTGATGAAACTCGATTTCATCATCATAATTTCACATTATTAACCCCCTTGCTTAAATATATGTCAATAAAACCCAGTTAATGTCCTGTAATTAATAGAGTCTCAAATAAATTAAAAACCACAAAAAATGGCAAAATAAAAATTCGTGGTATTTTTAGTCTTAAAAAATACTTCAACAATATTTCGGTCTTTGTTTGATCTCATTTCCAGTTTTGGTCAACATGAAACTTGTAGATCTCATCAAGATCTACAACTTTCATGTTTTGAGTTTCCTCAAATTCGGCCATTATAACCCTCAAATATCAAAAATTCCCTCGAAATAATCTGATTGGGCCATGTGGCCCGTTCTGGGTGCGCCACGTGGCCCCGCCTCTTTTGTCTCATCCACCATCTTCCTAGACCGTTGGATCTCCTTCTCATCCAACGGCCAGCTGACGTCCACGTATGCCTCAATTTCCAACCGTTTGATCTACCTTCATCTTTAATCTCCGCCATTTCTTCCCGCCTCGCTCAACATGCGCCACGTGTCAAGATCTCCACCATCAGATCGACGTTTGGAGATGCAATCCCCACCTCCCGTTCCTGCTGCGTCTTCAACCGCTCGATCACCTATAGCTTCTAATGTAAACCGTCTGTCAGCGCCGAGCGCACAGCACGCCACGTGTCGCCTTCTGAACCCTTTGATCGCGTCCCGTCCTTTCCATCACAGCCGATGCTTCCACCTCTTTCCTCAACCGCTTGATCAAGCCCTTGGTCCCATCTAAGACGTTCGCTACTGCCTCGCACATAGCCTGCCACGTGGCAGCGCCTACACCCTTCGATCGCTTCACCATCGATCTAATCGCACCCGTCCTTCAACGCCTAATTGTCAGCCGTTGGATCTCCAGATCCAACGACCGACAGCCATCGTCAACCTCCAGACCCCCCTCTCTCCACACGTTCACCACCTCGCGCATCTCTTTCCCCCTTCCCTTTTTCTCCATCTCTCTCGCCAACCGCTCCAAGGTCTTCTCCACTCACCCATGAACCTCGCCAGTGACTAAGTAACCCACGAACCCCTCTCCTTCGCTCCATGCACACCCTCCAAACCCACGTCCTACCACCATAACCAGCCACCATCAACCTTCAAATAACCCGCCACCTCCTCCATTCTCAGTTGTCCACCTGTACGTGGGTAACCTCCTAGCAAGCCCCCGCCCCCCGGTGACAGCGAGGGGGCGGTGAGGAGCGTGAAGACGAAGGTATGCCCCGGTGTCGACCCCTGGCCATAGTAGGCCAGGCTTGCGGAGCTTCGCCTCCGCCAAGCTTCTCCCCGTAGCCGGGGGAGTCCAGCGATGACCCCTAGGTCCTCCGATGACCTCGAGCACAGGCCCCACTCCGCCCGATAGCCGGTAAGTCTCCTCTTTCTCTCTCTGCATTTTCTTCTTCTTCTTTTACTTATTTAATCAGGATTCGTCAGTCCATTTCACCCTTCATTGTTCACTCCCCAAGCTTCGACTCACACTTCCCCATCATGCGCTCGCATCCGATCATATCTTTCCTTCTTCCATACCTCATCGCCGACCGACCCATCTCCTCCACCCTCATGGCGGAGGAGCTCTGAGCTACCACCTTCTCCACTCGCACAGCTCCCTGTTCACTCAACCTCGCACGCACACGGCGTTTGCTTGTTTCGGCTATGCTGTACTAACACTGCAGGCGCTCGAGAACCTAATGGTCAGAATCTAGCCGGACCTATCTAGCCCAGCTTCTCCTTCAGCTTCAGAGCGACGTAGCACTTCATCGAGTATCGTCGCTTCTCGCCCAGCTTCCGAGCGTCATCGCCGACTTTCCAAAACCGTCAGGCGAGCATCACCGTCACCCAATGAGAGCGGCGGAGTTCGGACACCTTCGCCGGAGCCTTGAACTCGCCTCCAGCTGAAGTCGGAGGAGAAGAAACAGCGGCCGTTGGATGATCCTTCATTGGCGATCATCTGATGGCCCAGATGAGGCCACGACATCAAACTCAGATACCGCTGGATCTTTGAAGATCCAACGGCCTACGAGAAGCACGCATACGACTTTGAGAGCCCTTCGATCCTTGTGATCAGAAGGTTCATCTTCGGCCACGTGTCATCACCAGAACATCCCCGAGCCTAGCGTCCGAACCTCAGGGTTGGATGCTTCCGAACCTCAACGAGCCTACACCGAGCCTGGCCGAAACACCGAAGCTCTTCCGAACCTGACTCCAAGCCTGGATGGCACGTGCTAGTCACGTACGTATCTGAGCAATTTGCAGAGATGCCCTCCAAGTTTCTTCAATTTGCAGAAAGGCCCCTGCGCTTGTGGAACTTTTACAGGGAAGGCCTCATAACTTATTTTATTTTCATTTTAGTCCTTCCCAGGGACCTTTATGTAGTTATCATTTCATGTTTTATTTCAGTTATGCCCTTGTTTTTATTCTAGCATATCTTGAGCATCGTGTATCAGATTTGGTTGATTTCAGTTCCGTTTCAAAGTTTATTTGACGCACTTTCTAATGGCATGTTTAATTCTTAATTTATGACACATTAATTCTGATGTATTATTTTATTCACTATGTGTCTCTTAATGCTGTAACTTGTGTCTAGTCTAATTTTGTTAATCAAGCTTGACTGATTAATGGAAGTTGAAATTGACTCTTGTTTAATTTTGCTCATCATTTGTACCTAGGGCATATTTGCATTGCATTTCCTTGCATTCACTGGCATTATAAAAAACAAAAAATGCATGTTTGATTTTAATGCATTATTGTGTCGTGTCTTTCATAAGTTGACCTATATTCCCTTAACTCAACACTTAGCTAAATAGACGAGAAATCTGATTAATATGAGAAAGGCTCGTGTCGCTGCCCAGTATGCCCAGTATACTGGCCGACTCTATTTCACGATGTAATCACCTTTGCGAAGTCATGCCCAGTATGCCAGCGAATGGGAGGAATTGTTGGTTCCAAGGATGAGATGACGATGCATCCAGTTATCATTTGTTATGTCTTAGAAGTCTGAGGCGTCGACCTCATGGGCCCATTCCCTGTTAGCCATGGATTCAAATACATCCTTCTAGCGGTGGATTATCTTTCAAGGTGGGTGGAGGTTTTCCCATCCCGAGCCGCAGACAGTAAGACTGTCTGTAAATTCATTAGAGATCATATCATCTCTAGGTTCGGGATCCCCACAGTGTTGATATCAGATGGGGGTAGCCACTTCGTAAACAGAGATGTGAAGAAGCTCTTAAAGGATTATGGCATCAAACACCGTATCACTAGTCCTTACCACCCACAGACCAATGGCATGGCAGAGTTGTCGAATAGGGAGGTGAAAACCATATTGCAGAAGCTTGTCCACCCAGTCAGGAAAGACTAGTCTCAGATTTTGGATCAGGTCCTATGGGCTTATAAGACATCTTACAAGACACCATTAGGAACCTCTCCATCCAGTATGGTACTTGGAAAGCTGTGCCATTTGCCCACAAAATTAGTGCACAAATCGGAATGGGCAATTAAAAAGGTCAACTGGAACAATCACCTAGGGCAGAGACAAAGAGAGATGGATTTGAATGAGCTTGTGGAAGTCAGAAATCAGACATACTACAATAGTGTGGTGTACAAGGACAAAGTAAAGCATTGGCATGACAGATAAATCAGACAAAAGACCTTTATCCCTGGACAAAAGGTATGGTTGTTCAATGCAAGGCTGAAGGTTTTCCAAGGCAAGTTGAAATCCGAGTGGACGGGCCCATTCCTAGTCGTTGCTGTGCATGATAGTGTATGTGTTGAGATCTCAGATCTCATAGATGATTCACATACATTCCTAGTCAATGGACAACTGCTGAAGCACTTTGTCGAACCCAATGAACAGTTAGTCCATGTTGAGGAGATTGTATTCATGCGCCGGTCAGACTCAACAGGCACACATATAACCACGCATGAGACCTTGTAGTAATGAACTCTCGCCATCAGCAGCATCTAGAAAGATTCAAACCGCGATCCTTGTATATAGCCACCATTCTTGTATATTCTCCCCCCCCCCACGATTCGAATCACTTGCCCCAGCTTCATATATTTCATATATGTTTATACTTACGATAATCAGATCCTAAGTATAGGGGGGAAAGTGACCCAAGTCTCTTCATTATTCGATGTATATTCTCTAGATCTCATCGGTTCTCACACTCACTCATGTCATATACTATGGTTGAACAAAGCCCAAGTATAGGGGGGACCGATGCCCACCGTGTATATACTCATCCACTTCACTCTTGACCTCGTCCACCTCATTTTTGTTCTTCTTCTATACTTAGGCTTCCAGAGCCTATGTATAGGGGGCCTGGACAACTTCTATACATTTTTATAATTTTTGCTCTCTTATGCTTAGCACGAGCTATGTCTTTTTCCTCGCTTTTCATGCTCTGAGGACATAGCACACGCTAAGTATAGCGGGCATGTATATATTACATCTACTCTACCCATAGATCGTACTTTCACGTATTTTCACTTATTTTTTATATATATATTACACAACAATTACGGGATGGGTAAAACATGGAGATTTTTTTGTGAAATACATCTATACTTGTATATTGTATAATTTGTATAATATTTACAAAACTCTTGTAAACTATTGTAACATAGAAGATATACCAAATTTTGGGAAAAAATGGAAAAATCAAAATCAAAAGCTTCTTATTTACTCTTGCA
The DNA here is from genome assembly GCA_037367405.1 of Ottelia alismoides. Lineage (NCBI taxonomy): Eukaryota > Viridiplantae > Streptophyta > Magnoliopsida > Alismatales > Hydrocharitaceae > Ottelia > Ottelia alismoides. The sequence continues at coordinate 167,719 of JAZKJV010009692.1, read as the reverse complement.
CATCATCTCTTAAAAGGAAAGAAAAAGAGTATTGCATCTCATTCAGCTACATAGCATCCACACCTCATATCTTGCATATGCAAAGTGAAACGCTAGTGGGTTCTGAACCAAGATATGAATAGATGTTGAGGATGGATTTGATTTGATCTTAATCCACCTAATTTCATAGGAACCTTATAGGAACTGGAGTTAAGATTTCTTAGGTCAAGTGACTTAATTCTTTGAGTCCACAAGTCTATGTTCACATGTCATCTTGATTAGTCTAAATAGAATATCTCGTGCACACACATGATTCTTATAGACAGTGACTTAACTTGTACAAGCACAATGTACGTAGCTCTTCATTGATGAGGTGACGAGAAGGTAGAATCCTTTAGCTTGGAGTAGAACACGGGTGGAAACGCCCGTCCTTCTCTAGGGAGGGTAGTGCATCTCAACCTAGTCTCGTAGTGTTGACGTCCAAAGATAAGATTCTGTGGGTTGCAATGCTTCAAAATAGGGATAATCTACTGGATCAAGAGGAAAAACTCTTGATGTACATGCTGCACCTTGTATATAGTTCAAAAAAAAAAGAAAAAAAGAAAAATGCAAGAACTCCATAAAAATAAGACAGGCCAAAGTGAAAATAAAATACCTATCAGAGTTTGTATATTAGCAAGAATTCTCTAGCTGGATGACTTGGCAACACTGGTCAGGCATCCTGGGATACGTAGTTACACTGGCTACCATCCATTCTTTTCCCTACCCCCTCCTCTTTAGCTGGTCGCACTTGAACTTAGAAGGGAATACCCCACTCCTCGAGGAAAGAGTTACTGGACCTGGGAATTAGAGTTACCTTGTTAGAGGAGGCTGCTTCTTAGCCATTTCTGATGTGGGGAGCTATTTTACACTTAGATAGTACAAGTAAGAATCATAGTCATCAGAAATTTGCGTTTGAGGATTTGTTCTAATATGACTATTAAGGCGTCTTGAATAGAAGACTTGTGGAACTTAAAGGTTGTTAGGTCTTAAATTCAGATCCTAATAAGGTTCCCGCACACAGTTAATCCAAAGGTCGAGTCAAGCTCCATTTTCAACTTTAGTTCATGACCTTGGTATGGAACCCAAAATCATTTCACTCTTGCATTTCATTTTAGTTGCTCAGGGACGAGAAAGCTTTAAGTATAGGGGTTTGATGAATCTGTGATTCATCACTCTAAAAGTTGAAAATAGAGCTTTGTCCCCAAGTAATTAGATGCATATTTCCACCTATATCACATCATTAGCATTCACGTATGCATAAATAATATCTGCATTTTAGCATTCATATTTGCATGAGATAAGGAGTCAAACTTGTAAATATTCACATGTATATTAACCACCTGTAAATACCATATCTGTATATATTTTATACTAACTCCAAATCCAATAAAACCAACTCCATAGTATATATACTACTAACACTAATAAAAGAAAAATATCAAAAAAATACTAACTTGTAAAATTGTCCAGTAAACCCAAATCCAAGTTTGAAACTATGAATATCGAAGCGCACATATCTCTCTCATACAATGTCTGATTTAGGTCTACTTACTGTTAACGTAATATATATCCAAAGACCTTCAAAACAAGACCAATGTCATTAAAATCAGAGATCGTATGTGAAACTTGGGTTTTGGGCCCCTATTATATATCGTACATATAGACCTTTTTAGCTTTGTATTTCATCTTTATTATTAAAAATCCAAAAAATAGATTAAATTGTAAATATTCCTTTCGTATTTTCTATATTTTTTTTGATTTTTCTCTTATTTAAAAATAAAAAAAATTACAAAAGATAAAATGCGGCATTTTATATATATAAGGTAACACCCAAAAACACACCTTGTACAAATGACTTCTTTTGATTTTCAGCCTTTCATGAAAGTTGTAGATCTCGTCGAGACGAGAAACTTTTGTGTTGACCACTTTTTGATTTAACTTCTTATGCTATTTCTTCTAGATTTTTATTTGCATTTAATTTTGGATTATTCTGGGAGCGACACGTGGTAGCTCCTGGAGTCGCCACGTGTCAACCCCTCCTTTCTCCACTTACTCTCTTTACTCTGGACCGTTGGATGAAGGGTGCTTCATCTAATGACTCAAATCCTTTCATCTCTCTCTCTCTCCATACGGTGTCTTCTACTTCCCGACTCGTGCGGGAGGAACCATCAACCGCACACTCCGCCCACTTCCTCCCTCGATCTCAACCTCGCCCTCTCGCCCCTCATCTTATGAACCACTCACCAAAGGTCTTTAAAAGGATCGCCACTTCTCCCTTTACCGATCATCCGCCACGAACGTGAGAAGAGGAGTGAGCTCTTATCAGCAACTCAGGTGACAACTGAGAGGGTGAGGTCGAGCGACAACCTCCATCTTCCAAGGCGAGATCCATGAGTGCACAACCTCCTACCACTGCCGCATCTTCGAGCAGCTGATCTCTGTCGCAGCCGAGGTGTTGAGCGAAAACCAGAGCTCTTCCAGAAGCTCGTTCCCAGGCACCCATTTCATCCACTACAGGTAATTTTTCTCTTCCTCCTCTATTTTCCTCATACTTTATCTCTCCTCAATCCATCTTCATCCATCCTCTAAATCACAAAATTATTTGCACTTTCACGGATAAATCACACGCTACAAATGCGATGATGATTTTTTTTGGATTTTTGATGAACTTTCTTGAGCCAATTCAACAAAATTTTACCACACCTAAACAAATACTCCTAAGTCCCATGTTAATAGGGGAATCTCCCATGTTTCTTCACTCCCTCCCATATACTCTCTATCATCCCATCTCTTCTTCCTTTCTTCTTCCATCTTCATTCCCTCCATCAACTTCTCCATCTCTTCCACTTCTCTGTCACGCCTTAGACTCCAACAATTTCTTGCAAGTCCATCGCATGCAACTTTCGACGATCACACCACTGCCCTCCTTCCAGTCTCGCGCCCCTAGTAGCCCCTACCACAGCCGTCCGCCATCGTCCAGCTCACCGTAGCCACCTGTTGTCGAGTTCTAAGCCCACCAGCCATCATGCTCGTCCTCGGCCCTTGGATGCACCTCCAGCACACCCCCTGCCTCCAGCTGTCCGCGTGAGAATCTCCGCCCGTCCATGCGCCCTCCTTCAACGCAGCTCGCGCGCTGCCACTCGACAGACGCTCATCGCGTGTTCCTCCTAGCCGCAACAAGACCTCCAGCCAGGCCGCGACCAGCCCTTGCATGCATGCTCCTTGACACCAGCCTCTCGGGCGCTTTGTACGCCACAACTCCAATCTGTGCCATCCTCCTCCAACCTCGCCATCACTCGAGCCGCCGTCGACCTTCCCCGTGCTACAATAGACGTGCTCCAGCCGTGCTCGTTGCATAGATGCTCCCTCCAACCATCACGAAGAAGAAGGATCTGTGAGGGGTCATTTATTTTTGGCAAATTACATGGAGGCCCCTCCGTAGCTCCCTAATCACAGAGGCGCCCCTACAAGCCTGAGATCACATATATGGCATGTGACAGAGTAAAAATTGCATCTGTATCCCTGTAAGTTTTGTAATTGCATTCGAGTCCTTATCAACATATTTTCTTTTATCAATTCTATTTTCGTAAATTGCTTTTACATCCCTATGTTTGCACATTTGTTTAGGGATTCAGTTAGCCTCATTTTTAAATTCCAAAAATTACATCTTGTAGAACATCTTATGCTTTATCATTATTGATGCTTGTCGAATTTTTAGGAGCAACAATCTATTTAATATATTTATTTCGGTGGAAATTAGCATATTCTGTCCACTGTTCATTGTTAAATTTTTATTAAATTAATTGTTGCTCAAAAAATCACCAAAAAAACCAAATCAGCTAGAGTTTAATTATTTCTACATTGTGCCCAAAAATCATTGCAATTGCACACAATATGAGGCCTTACTAAATTAATTTGTATTTTCCTGAATTGATTTTTTATAAATCCAAAATTGATTATTTTTAAGGTTTAACAATTTTCCTGGAATTCCCTCACATAGAGTCATCTAGAACAATTTTAGTTCTTGAAAACAATTTGATTTGGTATTTATAAATTTAATTTTGCAAAATAACCCTGTTTTCGTCTTTATTTCATAGTAAATTCATTCAGAGTCAAAAATTCCAAAAAAACACATAGTAGTTTAATTTCATTGCATTTCACATTTTGGCCAAGTTTCATAAAATTTGGACTTAATTTGATCATCTTTCTAATTTAACTTGCAAATTTGGTCTGAAATTGCATTGTTTTTCCCTAATTGGTTAAAAATTCCTAAACAAGACAAAAAATATTCTTCTAAAAATCTGATTTCAAAATTAACTGAAATTTATCTAAGGAGATTGTTGCCTCCCTGAGTTCGACCTTGGGCTTGCCCAAATAAAATAAATATGCCGCTTGAACTTGATATTCCATTAGATTTGAGTGGTTTTTGACGAAGTCTCGTTTACCCTACTGCAAAGAACTTGACTTTTAATTTGATTTATAATTTGGTTAAATTAACAAGGTTTAGCGAGGTGGCATCATGTATCTCCACCAATTTCCCCATCCTATTACAAAATAGATCTCATTTATTTCAAAGATTCTTTTTTCTGAATGTTATTGTCTCCAATCTTCACTTGGAGTCCTTCACCATTGTTCCATCAAATTTGTACTATATATATTAAGTCATAACCATACTTATATGAAATCCTTTAGTCTCTAAGGCATGTCTCCAAACTTCCAGCTTCTCATTTAGTCCATCTATTGTCTCATCAATCAATAGAATATCATCGTCGAACAACATACACCAAGATATCTTATGCTGAATGTGACTAATCAACTCGTCCATAATAAAAGTAGAAAGTAATGGACCCATAGATGAACCTTTGTGCAGACCGGTGTTGATGTCAAAATAGTCGGTCTTTCTAGACTGGCTCCTCACAAAAGATGAAGCATCATACATATCCTTTATAAGTTTAATGTTTAGGACATGTACTTGTCTCTTCTCCAAAAATTTCCACAAAATCTCTTGTGTGGTTGAATCATAAGCATTCTCCAAATCAATAAAAGACATATGGTGGTTCTTTCAACCACTTATTTCCAAATTTTCATAATGTGACTCATCAGTTTAATACATCGATAATTTTAACAATTTTAAATGTCTCCTTTCTTCTTATAAAGAGACACTACCATGGTTTAAAAAACACTCCTCCAGGTAGTTTTCCATGAAAAATCCTTGAGGCTATAGCCTCGGTCTAGAAATTAGAGGTGTAAGCCTCACAAATCCGAGGTGGTAGCACAGTGCTGCCTCGATTTGTTGTGCATTTTTTAGGCAAATAAATAATTAAATTTATAAACGTATACTTTACGATAATGTTAAAGATATAAAAAATATGTTAGTCACACACATACAAGTTATAATTATAATATATAATTTTATTGGGCACATCTCTAGTACCAAGCCTCATATATTGAACGAACCTTATATGTCAATGTTTACACATATATAGTCCCATTTCCTCATATATATTATTCATTGTGTTATAGTAACATTTTATGTTAGTTTTGAAATATATTATCTCCTAAATAGATAATATACACTTACATTAAATATATTAGTTTTTTAAATCTAAGTCGAATAATGACCCAAGATACATCTGAATGGAGGTAAAGAATCCACGTAGCCAACCTGACTTAATTTGGGAAAAACCTTTCTTGTTGTTGTATATTGCAACTATTGCATCAAATAAATCATGCTATTGTACATTGATTATTCTAGTTATTATAAACATTTCTTCAAAAAAATGTTTTCAATCAACAAATGATATTCGAGTGCTTGTTCACTACATAAGTATGGTATATGTTCAAGAAACTGTATATAATGTTTTAAGAATATTAGGAATTCACATCCTTACAATATTAATATTACATAATCACAAATTCAAACTAGCATATATGGTTAATATTGTATATCGTGTAATTCTATCCAATGTGGAAATATTCGAATTTAGGATTTATGATATATGTTTTATGAATATTTATAGTTTACGATATTCCGATAATATAATTATGTTTAAGAATACATTTTACTTATATTTTCTCCACAAGCCGAGGATTACGCCTCTACCTCCTTGAGGCTTACGCCTAACCTCAATAACGGAAAGCTGCCTAGATCCACCTCGCATTTTTTAAAGCTTTGGGCACCACAATGCTTTCATCCATTCTTCCAACATTTTTTTGCTTTACCAAATAACATTGAATAAATTTGTTAACCAAGTCAAACCCCATTTATCTATAAATCTCCAAACTTCTATTTAAATGTCATCTGGTCTTACCCCTTTTCCATGTTTTATAATCTTTAGAGCCTCATCTACTTCCTTTGTATTTGTCTATAGCTTGCATGATTCAAGTAACATGCCTCCTATACTTATTGAGTGCACTAATTAGGAAAAAAGAATAAACCACATAATCTCATTTAGGAGCATAGAAATCATATGGTTGGCATGAGCATGACTTGTTGATTATATCAAGGGAAGTTTACTGATCCATGGAAATCTTTTTTTGTATATTAGTTTTTCATGTTTAGTGTCTTCTTATACTATGCAGTCCAAAGGTTTAAACTTTGCAATCAATTATTGCTATGGCTATTACTTGGATTTTATTTAGCTTTCTACTATTTTACTCTATGAAATAAAAAGAGATCATTTTGATTACTATTTTACTCAATGAAATAAATAGAGATCATTTCGAGATCTTTATTATGAAAGTAGATAAGTTAGTTTACTTCAATCAGAAATTAGTGTATATAAATTAGGTGTTAATTAGGATAGTTTTTTTATTCTATTATTTCTGTTGAGGTATTTGTATCTCATTATAATGTTTCTTATTTTTATATCATTCATGTACCTCTTATGTCATTTACGCAGGACTTGTCTCTTGTATAAGACAACCCTAGGGTCTCTATGTGAAGCAAGCCATTCTATTCTTTCTTTATGGTATTGGAGCAATGTTCAAAAAAGAGTTCTTTTATCTCGCCAAAACCCTATCCCTACTCACACCCCCACCCCTTGGCACCACCTACGACCGGCCCCTATCGCACACCCCGACCTACATCTTGTGGATTGTCGCCAGGTCGCCCTCTGTAGACTGCCTCCCTAAGGCCGACACACCCCTCAATTATTGTTGAGACACTTTTGCTCAGGTTTTAATTAGGTGAATTATTAACAAGACCATGAAACCCAATCAAGCGTCAACAAAAATTTATTTTTTTCTTATCAAGCAGAAATAAATTAATTACAGAAAATAATGTAACCAAATATATTTTTGTTATTTAATTAACATGTATAACAAACATAATCGAAATAAGGGAGGCTACAATTTCGGAGGGTTATTCAAATATTTAAAAGAAATCAATTAAAAGAAAAGGGAATCTCAAATGCTAACTATCTTTGTTTTGTGAAATTTTTATATAATTTTTTGAATTTTTTTCTGTTTTTTATTTATAAATTTCAATTTTTTAATGATTTTGATTTTTGCATTTTTTTAATTTTCAATAATATGATTTTGAAAACAATTTCATGCACAAAAGAAAAAATTTTTTGGATTTTTCAAATATAACAAAAATGCTCAAAAATATTCAAATAAAATATTTGTGTTCTTATGATTTTCTACTATTTTGTAATTTTTCAAAGATTTTTAAATTTTTTCTTGTTTTTTTTAAAATGATAAAAAATAAGGAAAAAATGCAAAAAATGAATAAACCAGACTATTTCATAATTAAAAAATATTAAATGAAATCGAAAATTACGAAAAGTAAATTTTTAGAAACTCGAGGAAGTTATCTACAAACAAGAACTAAAATCACATTTTTTAAATTTTTCTACAATTTTATAAGACTTTTAGTACTTTCCTAATTTTTTTATTTTATAAATAACCAATGCACGAAAATAGGATAAAAATTAAAGGATAATGAAATACACTAATCTATTTTTTTGGGATTTCTTACGCAATATTTGAATTTCTATCAAATTTTCAAGTTCAGAAAGAGAAAACGATATTATTTTTTATTTTTTAAATATTAAATAAAAAAATGTGATGAAATTTATATACGAGATAGAACACGTAAACAGGAGCACGGCATAAATTTCTAAGAGTTTTTTAAATAAAGTTAATAAATATTTTAATGAGAAAAGCACAAGAAAAAAATAGTCTGGATCATGGGGATTGAAATGCAATTTTTAATGTTTTTGAATCAGAAAATAAACAAACTTAACACAAGGAAAATACTGTAATTTACCTAGGAAAAACGTGCCTTGCACGTGACTGGATCTGAAATGGGTCGATTTGCAGATGTTGGAAGTCCAGAGGGCGTGAATGTAATTTTATCAAATTTGTTTTTAAAATCGTGGTTCCCTAGCATTCCTCTGTCTTCTTGCTTTCTTTATGGTTCATGCTCAAGGGGGCGAAGGGGCGCGAAGGAGGTGTGCTGCCCTTTATTCACGCCATAAGGCGTCCGACGACAGATGGGCGGTGGGCTTCGGTGCAGGATGAGGACGGTGATGCAGGATGGCCGAGGGGCTCACATGAGATGGTGCTCCTGACGATTGGTGCTGCTTGATGTCGCCCTCGAGGAAGGTCTTCTTTAGGTGGAGGAAATGTATGCATTCGGCGGTGGTCGTCTCCCCTATGGGCAAAAGTCGACTAGTTGGTGGATGGGCTACGGGATTGGCACTACCGTGATGTGTTGGCAGCACGAGGAGGCGTGATCATGGAGGTGGAAGGCAGACAGTGACATACGTCCTATGGTTGGCGAGCGTGCGGTGGCTTGGCGATGCACGTGGCTAGCAAGCTGTTGTAGGTCGACGGAGGATTGAGTGGGAGACAGACGCCCTGCGATAGCTGGCATAGATGGCCGGTGGGGACACAACCATGGGCGGCCATGGTCTTCTTCAGGTAGAGACGAGCAGCGGGCGCCACCTGCGGGCTGGAGAGGCATCACCTGCCACTATTTTTTTTTCTTTTTTTAGACAGAAACATAGGAAAAAATATCTTTTATTGTTTTATTTTAAAAAGAAACTGTAGAAATCTTTATTTTTTATTTTTTATTTTTTTTGTAATCTTTTTTTATTCCTGCAAAATAAATTATAAAAAATAAATCTATTTATTTTTCTATTTGTAATTTATTAAAAAATTAGGATGCAAGCACGACGGTTCAATCCCAAAATTAAAATACATTACGTGAGTGTGGATCCGACGAAAAATGAGGAATGGATCCATGTCACTGACCAACGTATGCAGCTGGCGTTGGAAGATTACGTGAGGTGGAATAGGAACACGAATAGATCGAGATGTGAAGATGAAAAATCGTATCGAATTCGGATCAAATTGTGATGTGTGATTTTAAGATTTAGAAAATATTACAACAAAATAAAATTTTGAAAATTAAACTACGATTAATCTAGGTTAAAAATAAGAGAAAATGGGTCTTACCTTAGGAGCGGAAAAGACCGTGATTGCCTCGATGAATGCTGACTCGCTATCACCAGATGACTTGGAGGCTATGTACCCTTCTGCGACAAGATAGCTATCGTAGAATAGGATCCGCTCATCAAAGATTGATCAAGTGAGAATGAGTGAGTAGGAGCCAATTAAATCAAAAAGATAATTGAATTTGAATTAAAAAAATGAATGGAAATAAATAGATAAGAAAGAATTTGAAATGAGATATAGATAAGGAAAGAAACTAATATTAAAATTATTTACAAAAATTAATTAATTTTTTTTGTATTTCGTAATTATATTAAATTGAATAATAAATGTTATTTTTTTATTTTTTGCGGTGGTTATTTAAGAATGTCAACTATATACATATACTATATACATATGGTACATTATATACATAGTTAAATAAGGAAATTAGTTTTTATTTTAAAATTTTTATTGTAATTTTGTACTTTTTTATTTTTAAATAATTATTATAAAATACTTACGATTATTTACAAATATAATATGTATAAATAAATGGCAACAATGCACAAAAAAAACAAAAAAACTTCATTCAGACCGTAAATCAAAATATATGAAACAAATCCTATTTAAAGATAATTTAATTTATAATACATTGGAAGAGGGTTTGGTTCCATTTGAGTTCATATGGAGTCAGAATTGGTCTTTAAGTTATTACTTTATGATTTTTTTTCGAATGTGGTTACTTTTCTTTTGTACATGATTTAATTTTGCAATTATTTTTATTATTTAGAAAACATTTTAATTTACAACTTTTGTTTTGAAAATAATTTATTTTTAGGTCAATTTATGTACAAATAAAATAATATATGTATAGAAATATTTACAACGCTTTTTTGGATTTTCTTATTAAGGACACTATCTCCCCTACTTTCCTAGTAGAGCAGGTCAAGTCTTGACCTTCTCTCGTGTTTTGGGTCATCCTGTATCTATTACATATATACAATCTTACTTTTTTATTTTTTATATTTTTGATTTCTTTCTTTCTTTATTTATTTTAGGTTAAAATAACAATAAATGTACAACATTTACATACAGATGCGATTTAGTAAGAATATGGAGTTAGTATTTTATATATTGGTGTTTTATAAGGGATTTTAAGCTAAAATAAATGAATAAATATGATGAAATCCATATTCATCATCCCCCTATGCTTTACCTTTGCTAGTTAATGAATCCTCAATCATGACTCTTTATTCTTTTATTTTAGCTATTTATCTTGGCAAAGCATCATGTAAATAGTTGTAAATACAATAACTTAGCAATAAGCATGCATGTGTTAATATATCATAATTAAAATATATTTGTGAAAAAATAAACAAGTAAAGAATAAAAGAAAAATGAAGGAAGTATTTATAATAAATACTAAGCGACCTAAACCCAAAAGAGGGCCAAGTATTGCCCTGATCGCCAAATAAAATAGGTAGAGAGAGATAGGGCCACTGCACATTATATATGTAACATATGTGTATATAATTTATTTTTTTTACAAAAATATAAAAATATGTTTTCAACTTCCTTGTATATATTTCTAAAAATAAAATAAAAATAGGAAAAATAAAATAAAATAGAATAAATTCTCTCTCTCACTTGTACATAATACATGTATATGTGTATCTTTCCCTATTGATTTTATACTTGTAAATAAATAATAAAAATAAAGAAAAAATTGTTTTACACTCCGAAAATCATGTTGTAAATAAGGAAAATATAAAATTGGGGTATTTTTGTAAAAATAATAAAATAAAAATAATTGTACAAAATACATAGGCATTTTATACCTCTATATAACACATTATACTGTATATACCGTAATTTATTTTTCATAAAAATTAATAAAGAACACAGAAAAATAGTTCGAAAAATAAAAAATATTTTTCATTTTATACACTTCTGAATTTACAACCATTTACTAGTTTTTATTGAATTTGTAAATATTTTTGTACATTCTATTTTCTGATTGGTCCACAAGGAACGTTGACCCGGGTCAACCCCTATTCCAGGGCTTGACCCAACCCAACTATTCTGCCTGACCCCTTTCTCATACTTACTCTAATCGGATCTTGCATCCCCTTGCTCTGAATTTCTTCATGCGCCTTCCCCATGGATCTGTGACCTTTGCGGATCCCTAGGGAGGCACGGATCATCCTCGGTTCGCATGCTCCAACCTGATTTCTCGAGCTATCGGGGATTGTTATAAATATCTTCATCCGCCCCCTAGGTCGGAAACTCGCGCCGCCCCCACAGGTGCTATATTGGATATGAATCAGCTTTCAGATCAATCCATATTGATTGACTGCCTCTATTATGTTATTTCTAGCAAATAGCACTATTTTTAGTTTTGGATCATCCAAATCATTCCCGCAGTGGATCCGGACCAATTTTTTTTGATCCTTCGATAAAAGGATTCATTCTCTTCATTTGGTAGTATTGAATACACCCAGAATTCTGAGCTTCATGTTACTCTTCCCAAGATACATGTCAGAGCCGGGGGCACCCCAATCAGATTGAATGGGATGTCAGTTTACCAGCATGAACCTGTAAAATGAAAATTTCGATCAAATAACACATCGCAGTATACTAGGCCCTCTAATTCCTTAAGGGGTTTATCTAAAAGATTCGCGATATAACTAGGTAGACGTTTCAAATACCACACATGAGTCACTGGACATGCGAGTTTAATGTATCCCATTTGATATCTTCTTATCCGAGAATCAACAAATTCGACCCCACATTGTTCACAAAATTTTGTGTCTTCCTTTTCAGCTCCGATCACCCGATAATTTCCACAAGAACAAATTCCACTTTTTATAGGTCCAAAGATTCTTTCACAAAAAAAACCATCTTTTTCGCTCCAACCCGATTTCTCGAGCTACCGGGGATTGTTATAAATATCTTCATCCGCCCACTAGGTCGGAAACTCGCGCCGCACCCCTTCTTGATTCCCTAGACTCCTTCCTCGGAGTGATAGCCGTCGAAGGACCCTTCGGTGGTCGTATTGGTGTCGTGTGGCCGTAGCTCAACCTTCATGGCCTGAGAACCGCCACGAGAAGCCTCCTTCGCCTAACGCAGCATAGTTGAGGCCACAACATCATCGTTCACTCTGTTTGGAGCTAAGGATCGAGTTCAGATCCTTAGGTAACCCTTTGATCTTCCCTACGTCCATCAGTTTTCAATCCTTCCATTTATCGTCGTCGTAGCTCCTCCAGCTTCGACCAGCCGGTCGGAGCTTCGTCACCCTCACTCATCCGCTCCGATAGACCCACATGTTCTCCCTCCATCTCCTTAAACACCCTGATCACCTTGAGACTCGATCTTCATGTCGAGATTAGGCTCAAGGTTTCCATCTATCGCGACTATCGGAGACCAACCCCATTCACCGTCGCTTATCTTCTCTTCAGTGCTAATAAACCCGACCGGAGTGCAGCTCCGAGTCCAAGCAACCCTTTACAGATCTTGACACGGACGGAGAGTCCCCATTTCACCCTCACACACCCTCGCCGAAGCAGCTCCATGTCACTTATGCTGCCTTGCCTATCCGACTGGTGTAGCTTCCATCCATGCTGACCATCTGATGCGGAATAGGCCTACCACTCCACCGGTGCCTTCAGATCCTTCATTGGAGCCAAGGATTCGATACTTGGGTCCGACGAATTTCGCTAGACGCAGTTCATCGAGACGTCTCCTCCTCCGTTGGATCGCCACCACCCTTAAGACTTTATCACAATCGTTCATCGACTAGAGGTGTCAAACCGTTAGATGTCAGATCTAACGGTCCGGTACTAGCCACATCCTCGACCACCCGACAAATGTCATATCTGACACCTAACGCGTACAGAGCCATACAATCGTTCTTCATCAGCGGCAACCACGTGTCCTCTTACGCGCCTGTCACGAGTGTCATGGGTATATTACGTCTTCTACCTTGCATTTATCTTAGTTTCTATTTTAGTCTGTAAAAAAATAACAGTTGAACCATTTTGCATTCCAATACCGATGTAGAACCACGTGTTTCATCACGTGTATAGTTGGGTTTTTTGCATTGTTTATCATGAACTTCTCTTCTATTATTGATTGAGTATTAACTTTTCATATTTGCAAATATACCCCTGTGAATGTTGAATTGCGTCATGTGTGTATTTTGATGGAGAAATTACAGATTTGACCATAGGGTTTTATTACTTGTTACTTTTTGGTCCCAGAACTTAATTTATTTGCATTTTGGTCCCTATGAGCTGTTTGTCTTGTTTTTAATTTAATAAATAACAATTTCAATCAAAAAATTCTGAAATTTTGACACATAGTTCCTATTACTGTGTAGGAATTTTGGGAATTTTTGTGGCCTGTTTTGTTTTCATTTGGTATTTTCTAAAATTTCAAAACCTTAAAAAGTGTCCCTGGTTGTTTTCAAAAATCAACTAAAAATATTAAAACACTTTGAAAAAATCCAAAAAATCCTAATTGTGTGTTTTATGTTGGTTTAGCTCCTATGAAATTTTCATTTCATTCCCATTTCTAAAACCCCTAAAAATTTGAAGAGACTAAAAATATTATAAAAATCATTAAAAATTAATAAAAAATAAAAAAATTAGGTTATGTATGTAGATCTTCTTTTATAGTTTCACATAAAATTACTGCTAGGATTTTATAGGCATTTTAAATATTTTTAATTTGCCTCTATATCCAGGCTGTACGTTGCTCATTGTTTTTGGCCTTCTTGTATTTTTAGAAAATTAATTAAAAATTAGAAAAATCCCATAAAATTCACAAAAAACATCTGAATATTTTAGAAATAAAAAAAATATTTTTATTTTGAATTTTTGAGTCATTTTAGCCCTTTAAATAATTGTTTGTGTGCCTTCTTCACCTTTTCTCCACTTTTCTTATTAATTATCATCATAAAAATTTTTAAAAATTAAAAACCACCAAAAAATTCTTCATTTTCTTGATTACCTGACTACTTTGTAGACATATCATTCTGTGCTCCTTGTATTCGACCCTTGTGATTATACCAGGTTAATCAATTAGCAGGATTGCTTGCTTCATTTTGATTGCTTGATTTCTTTAGTAGGTGGTCTATTTTTCTCGAATTATTACACCTTGTTATTTGGGTCGCAACTACCTTTGATATTCCTTAACTCGAGTTGCATCCGCGCGGTCATCAGAATGGTGTCGTTGCTGGGGAGCACATCTTAGTAGCTGATTTTCATTTCTTGTTTGATTTACTACTTCATATTATTTGATATATTTTTTCATAACTATGATCTGACATATCTTTTATTTGTCTCTTTCTCACGAGGGCCCAACAAGTGGGGCGGCGTTCCTAGGAGTGTCGACGCACCTGAGCGAAGCGGAGGCGGCTCGTTTCTTTATCGAGCAACAAGAGAGCGTAAGAGAGCGGGAGCAGAAGACTTTGTAGATTTGAGTAGTTTAGAATTTTTAAACCTATTATTGTAATAATACAAGGACTTGGACTGTGAACTCTAGACCTGGCTTATCGAGGTCAGTTTCGCCGAGCACCAATGTGCTCGGGGGACCTCACCGCGGTTTTCGCCAATTTTGTTTTATCTCTTTTACTTCATGTCTGATTCTTGAAGGATTTGGCCCCTAGACTAAGGACATTCATTGATTGTGACGTAATTAATTAAGGCTCAATCCTAATTATCTGCCTGCACCTATAGATCGTTAATAGGACCTTATTATTTAAATCACAGGAAAAAGTTAGTTTAATTAGGCTCGAGTCCACATGCTGTGAGAAACCACATACATCGCTGGTAGAACCCGTTGTGGAGGGCACCAAGTGGTTTCCAAGATCGAACTACGGACTTAGTCTTATTAGCTAGCTATTGTTCTTCTCGTGTAGAAATTGATTCATCTAAGATCGATTTCTTCTTGCATCATATATGTATTTTTATTTATGTCTTTAAATTTATGCATGGATCACCCTGCATGTAGAGAGCTGGATTCAAGTACACATTTCTTACTCTACATGCATTATCGTGTTTTATCACGCATCGGCTTTTTCAACTTCTCCCTCTAATTTGGACATAAAATAATCAATAGATCGAAAAATTCGTTAGGCGTTTCTTGCTATTGAAAAAAACCTAAAAAGAAAAACCATAAAATTGGGGTTGCTAAACATACTTGATCTCAAAAGACACTCACCAAAAAAATTGTCTTGGGAGAGCAATCCCCTCCTTGTTTGTTTGGATGAGCGAGAGAGTGAAGTGCACACTAGGATAGATCCATAACCGAACTCTTGGCAAACTACCAACCTTTTATACGGGACAGTCTGTTCAGAGCAATGGTTTCCTCCCAACTCAATTAACCGCTCTGAAAGACTGGATTATCACCTAATAAAATCGACAAGATAAAAGGCCTAACTCTTATGGTCATCAAGTCAGTGTCGAGTAGGTGAATTGGGGGTTTATTTTCCTGATCTTGTTTGTTTCCAGATCTCATCCACCTTCCTCTACATCATGATGATGGGCCAGAGATCCCTTATGCAGCCTCTGGTTGCACCAATTTCGAGCACTCCTCTCCATTCATCTAGGCTGGTTCATGAGAGCTCAGACCCACTCTCCGAACCTGAGTTTGACTCCACCCTGTTCCCCCTCGACCACCCTTATACCAGTTCTGAGGTGCCCGAGCAGAGACAGCAACTGATGTTTAATCATTTGACGACACCTGAGTTTGGGTCTTTTGCCTTTGCAGAGATCATAGCTAGCAGCGAGGAGTGCACTGATGGACCCAGCCAGACACACACGCATGTTCTTGATCAGGTTGCAATCAACAACACCTTGTTAGCCTCCTTGGAGACCATGTAGCGACTAATTGGAGATCAAGGTGCTTTCATGGCTGATATGCACTGGGATATGGCTCAGATGCGAGCAGATAGAGAGAAGAACAGAACCAGTGGAGGAGGAGACATTCTTGAGGGAGGAGAGCCAGAAGAGCCAACACAACCAGCACCACCTGCACGTTCGATGAGAGAGTTGCACAACCCTGGTGCAACTCTGACCCACAGATGGATTCAACTGCCAGCCATTCTAGGAGAATTCAAGCTCCCACCTCATGCCATTCAGTTACTACCCAGATTCCATGGGCTTGCCACTGAGGAGTCGCACCTCCATCTCCAGGAGTTTGAGATGATCGGTAGCATGGTCCACGATCGACTCGTGGTAGAGGACACCATCAAGATGATGGCTTTTCCATTCTCCCTCGTTGACAGAGCAACCTATTGGCTGGAGTATTTAGGGAGGTACGTGATATCGTGGGAACAGCTGCGGACCAAGTACTTGAATTAGTAATATCCACTCAGACGGACAAATGCAGCGCAAAACCTCATCAACAACGTCACCATTCATCCAAATAAGCAATTTCATGAAGCATGGGACCGATTCAGAGAGGTGATTGACCGGTGTCCTCATCATGACATATCCAAGTCCAACCTTCTTCAGAGTTTCTTATGTGGGCTTAAACCAGAGTGGTAGGGTCTCGTGAACGCATCTTGTGGGGAATCCTATTTTGCAACGGACGAGGATCAGGTCTGGGCTATCTATGAGGAGATGGCTGAGAACTACACTATCATGTCCCAGACCCGACTATACACTCAAGGGAAGCCCCATCCACAGTTTGAGTCCTACCAGAGGATTGCACGGATCGATGCAGGCCCATCCACTTCATAAGCAGCCACAACACAGGCAGAGTCATCCGTTGCTGATATGGATATCATTAGCGAGAAGTTGGACTGCATCGAGCTCATTGAGAAGAAGCAGTGTCGGGTATGTGATGAATCTCCATTTCATCACCTTTATTCTATCATTTTGGCCTCAAAAACCCCGGCAAATGCATGTAAATAGCATCAATTTGTACATAATAACATTCATTATTCATTGCATTAATTGTACATTAAATAAGGTTTTTAATGCCAAAATTATAGAATAAAGAGAAGAAAAGAAAAAGGAATAAAATATTGCAAATATTTTATGACCCTAACCCCGAGACCAAGGCCAGCATGGTATTGGTCGACAAGGAATAAAGTAGGGGGAGATAAGGGCTGATATACAATAAATACCTCATTTATTTATTCATCCCTTTATGCATTTTTGACACCTATTTTATGCATAATTATTTATTCATCAAATAAAGAAACTTTGTACATGAAAGTTGTAGATAATAATGTAAATGAAAATACAAAATTGAGTTTGTACAAAAATAATACTCAGTGTACATTTTATACCCCGAATAAAAAGCAAAAATCTCAACTTCACAGACCCATATCTTGCAAATAATCCAAATCACCCAAACTCACCTTTAATTGTACATAGCATTTCATGAACTATTTTATAAAAATAGTTTCATAATTTTTAGAGTCCATCTGTGGAAGTTAGGTTTTTGACCCTCATTGTATATAGTACCCGATTAAAAGATTCATTTTATTCAATAATTATTATTCTTACAAATTCATATTTTTAGAATCTTGTAAATAATGTATATAATACTTATACATATTGACATTAAAAAGAAAACCAAAAATAATTTGTAAAATAAAATAAGTCTATGTACCACATAGACAAAATACCTATACCACTTATATGTAAAAGGGGATTTTATTCCTTTATTATTTATTCATCCACATTTTTTATAATATTGTAAATATTACATAAAACATATTAAAAATACAAATCTAAAAGAAAAATAAAGAAAATTCACTAAATAAATAAGATGTATATAATCTATAGGTAAAATACCTATAAGTATACTTACTTATACATATACATATTTATTTGAAAATGTAAATGAATACATAAAAATCAAACAAAAATACCCTTATTCTCATAAAAATAAGTTATAAATTCATAAAATAAGAAAATAAAATAATAAAATAAAATAAACAAATTAAAAATAAAATACACAAAAACACATGTAAATACATACATATACACATTATTTTAATAAAACCATAATAAAAGAATCCAAAAAAATAAATAAAAATCATAAATAAATACTACATGAAATAATACACATTTTTTATTTTATAGGAAAAAAATAATAAAATCATTTACTATGCCAAATAATTCAATTTCGCGAAATATTCCCTATTCTGTCGTGTAGCGGGCTGAGGTGGACCAACCCAATCCCTCCGCGCGTTGACCCCGGTCAACTGGACCTCCAGGCGTCTGACTTCACGCAACCTTTTTCCCCGATTTCCGCCATTTTTCCCGCCTGGCTCAGTGAACCATCGCACTCGCTTCCTTCACAAGATTTGTCCTCTGATCATCCATGATGCCCGCCAAGATCATAGATCAATCTGATACTCATTGGTTTAATCAATAATCGCCGGTCAATAAGGCCACTCGTCAATGTCTATAAATAAAAAGCTCCGCCTTCCTCCTCGAATTTGGCCATTTTCACTCCACCAAAACGCCTTGTTCTTGCTCCTGGTGTGTTCCTCGTGACAGGAGGAGTCGCCCAGCACCTCGACTTGGCCGGAGGTCGGAGAAATTTTGACGCGGTGGTGCTCCGGCGACCACCCTGCTCCCTGGCGGCCCCCAGGTATAAGAGCTGTTCTTTCTTGCTTAGTAGTTAGGTTTTAGTATTAGCTTTTAATTCCAGTCCTTAGGTTAGCATTTAGATGATTGGCTTAGGCCAAAATCCGAAATTCGAAGTTCGCCGGAGCTGAGCTCCGGCGACTTCCCCACTGTGATCCTATCTGTCTCCGACCGCCTAAATCGCCTCATCTCCATCCCCTTCGAGTTCTCCATCAAATGCACACACTTGTTCAACCCAGGACCCCAGGTCTTGGCGAATCGGAGCTCCTCCTCCGCCCTTCGTCGGAGCTCCTCCGTTCCACCTCATTTTGCTGCACAGCTTCAACCTTTTTGGTCGAGGAGCATCCCCTCGAGCCATGCTATCTTCCTGTGCAGGTCTGGTGCGCAAATAAGCACCCTGAGGCGAAATCAAGTCACACCGGAGGTACCTGGAGCCCCACTTCTTCTCCGACCTCGCGAGGGTGCTCCAGTGTACCTCTGGTCGATCCAACACCTCCGAACGACAGAGGAACCTTCCAGGAAGCTTTTGGGACACCGTGGAGCAGTGATGGACGGCGGAGGTGCGAGATCCAGCCGGGAGAAGCTCGCTCAGGCGAGCGTTCTTCCCTGTTCTTCCAGGCGTCCTCTCCGCCGTTGGATGAAGATGAAGGTCCCAGATTAGAAGGGAGCCGTTGGATGGAGCCCCGCAGCAACCGTCAGATCACCTCTAGTGATCTAATCCCAGCCCTCCATCGGCGAAGCGGTATCGGCTCACGTGGAGGCGCTGCGTGGCAAGTGAGCGAAGATCAGCCGTTGGATGAAGCGCCTGAGGGGGTAAACTTCACATACACCCCCCCGCCTTTTGGTAATTAATATTTGATTCCAAAAATAAAATGTCACGTTGTAAATAACTTGTATAATTTGCAGTTTGATCCCTTAGTTTAATTTTATTTGCAGATGGGTCCCTCTGCGCCTCACGTGTAGTCCCACGTGAGGCGCAGGAATTTTTGCACATAACCCCTGCCGGGTTTTGATAATTGTAAAATGGCCTGTAAAATAAAAAGAAATGTTTATTTGTACTGTGATATTTGCATGGACACCCCGAACAAATGTTATAATTGCAACAATGCCCCTGCCAGGCCATATATTTTGGGATGCTTTGTCTATTTATTTTGTGCTCTATATTTCTTTGAAAAATTTTGAAAAAATAGGCATATGCTCCTGTTAGGGTACCCTTGCTTGCTATGTTTTTAGATTTGAATTTTGTTGCATTTTGGTATTTATTAAAAATCAAAAACATGCATTTTCTTCACTGTCTAATTTATAAAATACAAAAAAATTATAAAATGTTTTTGAAAAATTCCAAAAAAAATATATATGGTATAAATATCTATATATTGAGTCCAGAAAATGAAAAAACCTAAAAATAAGAAAAAGAAAAACATAAAAATTAAAAAGCTCCAAAGTCCATCAAAAAAATGTAAAAACCCCAGAAAAATACCAAAAACATATTTCTCTGTTTAATAATTATGTATATATATTATTTACTTAGTAAAATTAATTTGGGCAATTTTTGGATTCATTTGATATTTTTAAAAGCCCTAATTGTATTCGGCCATTAATATAGTCCTATATTAAGGACCTTTTTGAAATTAAAAAAAAAAAAAGAAGATCTTGTAGATACTATATTTTGCATAAATACATATATATTGATAGATGTACTCTATATATCTTTTTCTCCTCACACCTATCTCTATATATATATATATCCCTATACCTATATTATATATTCTATGTATATCTATGTCCCTATATAGATAATATATATAAAAAGAAAATGTAAAAAAAATATATAAAAATATGAAAACAAAATAAAAAGCATAAAAAAAAAATAAAATAAAATAAAAAAAATATAAAATTAAAAACCCACATAAAAACAAGCTTCACACATGGATGACTTGGTGATACATCTAGGCTACGCATTTTGTATTGCTCTCTGTGGTTCGACCTCTACATGCTTGTCACTATACATTTTGTTGTAGAGTAATAAAAATTAATTCACATTTATTTTTTTTGGACTTAATTGATACATTCTTGCTTTGTGGGTTAATTGTTGATTGACTCCAGGATTTGGTTGGTCGACACTACGACTGTGCTCCTGCCTTGTGTGGAACACAAGACCGGTCGGTTCTGGGGCCTATCAAATGGCGCCGTTGCCGGGGAGCAATGAGCATAGCCTACGTTATTTTTGTCATTCTTGTGTGCATTTTTGATTCATAATTGATGATATTTGGTGAGCAGCTATTTTATTGCCATTAATCACTGTGCTTCATTGATCCATTTCTTGTGATTATCTTTATGTGCTCTATAATTGATTGATTCGAGCTATTCTAACACACTCTTTTTGTGACTTTGATGCGAGGGTCCGCCACGCAAGGATGGCTTCTTAGGAGGCCAATGCAGCCAAGCTTGGAGGAGGATGGTCTTCCCTTCGCATGACCATCAGGAGAGAGTATCAAGGAAGCAAGGAGATGTGGATTAGATAGGCTTAGAACACTTAGGATTATCTCTGTAATTTTTGGTGAGAGAGAGACAATTTTGGCATGTAATAATTAACAGGACTCTACTCTTCACAATGAGGTCCAGTGCCCGGGTGTCTGTTCACCTGGGGGCCTCATCGTTGTTTTCCGTGATTTCTACCGCCTTCTTTCCTTTGTTTTCCGCTGTTTTGTGCTTTTCGCCTTTATTTTACTTTGTTTTGTGTGCTTGGAGCCCCTAGATATAGGTTGCTTGACTCGGTAGCTAGGTCCAAACATTAATAAGAATGCATGTTCCTATAGTCCACTTCGTATGGATCTAGTCAAACTTAAACAGCTAAGTCATTTATCTCTTAACCCACGTGCCGTGAGCAAGCCCCATCAAGCGCTACTCCTAAACTCGAGTGTGTCGAGAAGAGGAGGGGTGAGCCAAGACCGGACCCTTAGGTTAAAGATGAATGACCAAGCTTATGGTTCTTCACGTTAATAGCAGCTAATGTTTAGGGCGATTTTGACGAATGCACACCGCCATGTAGATAGGTTTAAAAATTCTGTTTTGCATACCACATGGAGAGAGCTGGGATGCACTGTAAGTCTTCTAACTCAGCATGCATCAATCGGTTCAATGGTGAGATTTCCATCATAGAACCACTTGCATGGCTTTTTCCGCTATCTCCCTCTGATTTTGAGCACCTAGGACTTAAATGAAAATCTACAAAAACGTTAGGCGCTGGTATGAAAACAGATCCAAAAAAAGTGAAAACCCAAAAATTAAAACAAGGGGACTGCTAAATAAACTTTGACCTTAATTAAAATCTGTAATGGACTATCCTTGTACCGGGTTCATAAAGCCCTCATTGTTTTCAGGTACTTTGGAGGGGGACCAAAACCCTACTCCCTTGAGCGAGTGCGACCCCCCTAAGGATTAGAGCCAAAAACCCAGTCTGCAACTGCCTTGTGTATCGCCTGGATTTCCGAAGTAATGGCGCTTCTATCGTACGTAGGCGAGTAGGACTTGGTCACCAATGGTGACTCTCTGTTGTGAGAGCATCGACCCTGTCCGAAGTATTGAGCATAGGCCACGCCTTCACGGGGGTGTCTGTCTCATCGTCCTGCGTCCGAGTAGGTTCTTGCACGCTCACGGGTGATTCCGTTGCGAGCGAGAACCGAAGTATTGGTTTCGCCTATCGGCTTCCTCTCTCTTTTCTTTGGCTGAGTAGGGATCCAGGAAGGGCTACAAGGACTCCAAAAAGTACAGACTACAGGTTACACAGGAGGAGGACAAGTACGGGATACTCTTCCGGCAGTACTCTCTCTCCTATAGGGTAGCGTACTAAGGACTTGTTATAAGAAATGCCTGAAAAATCACAACTCTAAAAATGAAAAGATAATAAATAGCCGAGCTTTCACGGCTTCACAAGGCGTGAGTTGGTGAACCCGATTTTGTCTTGTGTTTGTATGGATCTAGATTAAGGTTCAAAGATCAAAGTCCCGCGCCTTTGCGCCAATTCGGTTATGTCTTCCTTTGACCACCCCGCTCAACCGAGCCTTTCTACTGTTTTACACTCCTTTTTGTTCCTCGTTGACCATCGTATCGTTCTTCCAAAATCCGATATTCTCTTGTGCTCCGTGAAGTTGATCCATGGATGGTTTCGTCGGGACCATGCCGACACCTACATCGATTCCATGGACTCACCTTCGCCAATAATTTCGAGGCGATTCCCGAGCACTGATCCGGACTTTGCGGATCGGACTCCAGACTCCTCGTTTTCTACCTTTCTCTTGGCCACCCAATAAACTGGGATCACTTTTGTCCCACTACCGCCGTTGTGAATGGGAGTCGATTACAGTCTACATCATTTTTCCATTCACAACACGCTGGGGTTGACTCAAGCTCCAGCCTCATCACGACAGCTGAGTATTTATGGCAAGTGATCTGATTCGGACCGTCTCATTATGCAGATAGAAGCCAGTGCGAGCCCTGGAGACTACTCCGGAGTTCATCTCTTCCGACTCAGACCCTGACATGGCTCCCGGAGGAAAGGGCAAGGGTCAGCAGCCACCCACACCAGAGGGACAGGCGCCAGATCAGAATCAGGTCAATGCACAATTACTGACATCTATCCAGGCCATCCAACAGCAGCTGACCGAACAGGCCCTCACTCAGACAGCTTTTCAGGATATGTTGAATGATATGATGAACGATGATGATGGAGGCAGAGGCCGAGGCAGAGGAGGAGGTGGAGGAAGAGACGGTGGTGATGACCCCAATAATGATCCTGAATTCCCACCACCGCCGAAACCGACCCTCAAGGAAACATACAATCCGGGAGACAGCCAGATGACCGAGTGGATTCTCATCCCACCGGTACACGCTCACTTCGAGCTGAAACCCCAATTCATAGCCCTTCTCCCTGCATTCCATGGCAACACCAATGAGGAGCCATACATTCACCTGCAGCAATTCTCCCGCATTTGCCGCACCACCCACTATCCGAATGTCCCCCTGGACATTGTAAAGATGACGGCTTTCCCCTTCAGCCTACAGGACAAGGCCCTCTATTGGGTCAATCATATGGGAAAGGTCGTGACGACCTGGGAGGAGTTGAAGTCTGCCTTCCTGCACAAATACTATCCTCTCGGTCGGCTCAACCAGATGCGAGCCCGTATCAGTAATTTCTCCCAAGGACCCCATGAGTCGATACATGAAGCATGGGAGAGATTCACTGATCTGCAGGAGAAGTGTCCCCATCATGATATTCCGAAGACCAGCTTGGTTCAGCATTTCTTTGGGGGACTGAACATTGAAAGTCAAAGGCTCGTAGACGCAGCATGTGGGGGCTCCCACTTCAACAAGGATGAAGATGTTGTATGGCAAATTTTCGAAGAAATGGCCGAAGGAGAGGCCGCCCTCTCTTCATCCAAGGCATACCAGAAGCAGCCCCAGATCCTCCAGAAACAAGTTCACATGGCTGCATCTAAGGAATTAGAGAGAGATGAGAGCTCCAACCTCAGCATCATCGGGGGCCATCTCTCTAAAGTTGACATTATCGAGAAGCGATCAAAAGATCTCGAAAAACTCGCCTTAATCGAGAAGAGGACCCAGAGTTTGGACAAACTGGATCACATCACCAAGCAGCTAGAACTGCTGGTAGGTACCATCAATTCTGTTCAGTCGGCAGCACCGCTCGAAGCTCCAGCTGAGAGAAAAGACGAGCAACCACCGCTACACCAGCCTCAGCCAAGCCAGCAACCACCGACAGTTCAGCACGTGTACTACGTGCAGGCACCTGATCAGAGCCAGCCGCAACAGCAGATGGTTGTGTACCAACCAGAGTTTATCTCAGACACCGATTCAGTGTTCCCGCCACCACCCCTGGTCCAGGAAGTTAATGGGGTTTGGACTAATGATGCACAGCCGACCCGTCCTCAGGGACAACTCCAGGGTCAGCCATTTGCCAACCGGCAGTACCACCAACCTCAGGGTGGTCGTTTTGGGCACCCCTCTCAGCAACACCAGCAGCCTCCTCAGTTCGCACACCAATGGAGGCAGAACTTTCCGTATCAGCAGCAGCCACAGTATCGCCATCCACAGCCGTATCACCAATACGCGGCTGCTCAGCCTCAATCATACCAGCAGTATCCCTCTCCGTCCTACCAACAACTTCAACTTCCTGCTCCACCACAGCAACACCATCAGCAGCCTCCCCATCCATCTAACCAACAGCAGCGTGGTATGCACGCTGCATCTTCTGATGTGCCCCCAGCTAATCCCACCATGGAGTGTCTAGCCCAGCTTGTCCAAGGGCTAGCGGAGATGACCAAGCGGCTTGATGACCTGACCGCCACTCGCACTACCATTCCGGCGCAGGTCGAAGCCAACCCCAACAATTTCAAGAAGAAGGAGCAGGTAGAATGTGATGTCCAGTCCGCGTGTGATAATGATATTACTGTTTTTTCTAATGCTGTTACTCTCAGGAGCGGTAGGGCCTTGCCTCCGCCTGCTACCAGATATAGGGTGAATAAAAAAACAGGTGGATCGTCATCTTCCGCATCAGCCGTGCCAGATCCAGGGGCGGGTGAGGAGGAAGAGGAAGGAGAAGCCAGTCCAGCCGTCGTGCATTGCCAGAAGCAATTTCAGCCAAAAATACAAAAAAATCCGCAAAAACAAAAACACCAAAAAGAAGCCTGTAGCAGAAGTGAAGCCGCGCCAGCCTTGGAGGAGCCGCCAGCAGCAGCCGATCCTGTGCCAGCCGATGGAGCCAATGTTACCCTTTTTGATCGCCCAGCAGCACCAACAGAGTTAAATCCAGCTTGTACGCCTTTTTGTAGTCCGGATGTACCACATTCTGTGGGCGATAATCTTGATGTAAATAAGAACTCTAATTTCCCTGCCAGTAATGTGAATATTCCTTTTCCTCATGCAATACAAAAATCCAAAAAAATGGCAAAAAGAAAAACTGCATTGTCTGATCCTGGTGTTGTAGATATTTTGGATAAATTGACTGTTGAGATTCCCTTGTTAAAGGCCGTGGAATACATGCCAGCTGTGAAGAAAGGATTGAAAGAGGCATGTACTAACAGGCGTCGCCCAGCGCAAGACAACAGACGCCGAGAGGTAGAAAAACACGTTCTGTCCATGGCCACAGTTGCAGCTATCACCAACCTCCCCCAGAAAAAGCAAGACTCAGGTGCACCTCTGATCAGTTGTGTGATCTTCGATCAGGTCTTCGAGCGTACTCTTCTTGACAGTGGTTCTTCCATCAACCTTCTACCCTCGTCCATAATGCAAGAATTCGGGCTGGGACCGCTCAAGCAGACACGAATGATCCTTCAGTTCGCTGACCGATCCGTTAAGCGGCCCCGCGGTTTGTTGGAAGATGTGATAGTTACCGTGCAGGATATGAAATTCCCAGCTGACGTTGTAATCCTTGATATGAACTCTCCTACACCACTGCTCCAGACTCCTATCATCCTCGGCAGACCATTTCTCCGTACTTCAGGCGCCGTGGTTGACTACGGGTCTGGAAAGATCACCTTCAGCTCGAAGACCCAGCGAATCACCATCAACATGAACAAGGAGCAGAACGCCACACTTGATGAGAGTCAAGCAGCATCAGAAGCAGACTGTGAGTTTATTGCAGAGATCAGAGATTCAGAGTTATCATTGGACGATCCATGGACCCAAGAAACCCTCACTCTTGAGGAGGACTTGGAAAGCACGGTCAGCATAGGCTCCGATGAATTGTGGGAGACAGATTCTCAGATGCAGGCGCATCTTCTTGAGCATTCACTCCAGACCGAACATAATCAGCTCACCGCAGAACCGTTCGGTACATCACTGGGATCTCAACAGGATGTTGAGGATGGTAACAGTCTCAAAATACATTCCACCACCAGCATGGTATCAGATGTGACCGGTAAAGGGGACAGACCGAAACCAGAACTCAAGCCACTTCCTGCAGGCCTGAAGTATGCTTTCCTTACGGGTGAAGAACACATGCATCCAGTCATCATCAGCAGCAGGCTGAATCTGGATCAAGAATCTCGACTTCTCGAGATTTTAGAAAAGAACCGCAAGGCACTTGGTTGGAGCGTATCAGACCTCCGAGGGATAAATCCAGCTCTGTGCTCACACCATATCTATCTAGAAGACGATGCCAAGCCGTCCCGCGAATTTCAGAGAAGGCTAAACCCTAACCTTCGGGACGTGGTAATGAAAGAAATCACAAAGTGGTGTGATGCAGGCTTCATTTATCCCATCTCCGATTCAAAGTGGGTAAGCCCCCTGCATGTAGTTCCCAAGAAATCCGGGCTTACTGTGATCACAAATGAAAAAGGAGAGGAGATTTCAACTCGGGTACCGACATCCTGGCGGGTGTGTGTTGACTACCGCCGCCTTAATGCAGCAACCAAGAAGGACCACTTCCCCTTGCCATTTATTGATCAAGTCTTGGAGAGATTAGCAGGCAAGGAGTTCTTCTGCTTCCTGGACGGGTACTCCGGGTACAACCAAGTGGCGATCGCCCCTGAGGATCAAGAGAAGACTACCTTCACTTGCCCGTTCGGCACCTACGCCTTCAAGAGGATGCCCTTTGGACTATGCAATGCACCCGCAACCTTCCAAAGATGCATGCTAGCAGTCTTCGCCGAAATGGTAGGCAGTTTTCTCGAGGTGTTCATGGATGATTTCTCCGTCTATGGTGACAGTTTCGATTCTTGCCTCGAGCACCTAGACAGAGTGCTTCAGAAATGCCGGGAAGTCAATTTAGTGCTCTCATGGGAAAAGAGCCACTTTATGGTCACAGAGGGTATTGTGTTGGGCCATGTCGTTTCCAAACGTGGCATGGAAGTCGACCCAGCCAAGGTGGATGTCATTTCAAACCTTCAGCCACCTCAGTCAGTAAAAAATGTGAGGTCATTCTTGGGGCATGTGGGATTCTACAGACGATTTATCAAGGACTTCAGCCGCATTGCCCGACCTCTGACAGAACTTTTGTGCAAGGAGACAGAGTTTATTGTTGATCAGCCAGTTCTCCTTGCCTTCAATCAATTGAAGGAGCTTATCACTCAAGCTCCAATCTTGCAGCCTCCAGACTGGACTCTTCCCTTTGAAATAATGACCGATGCGTCAGATTTTGCTGTCGGAGCTGTTCTAGGGCAGAGGAAAGATAAGGCGCCCTATGCCATTCACTATGCCAGCCGAACATTAGATGAAGCTCAAAGAAATTATACAGTAACAGAGAAAGAACTGCTGGCTGTGGTTTTCGCCTTAGAGAAGTTCAGATCCTATTTGTTGGGGTCAAAGGTCACAATTTTCACAGACCACTCTGCTATTCGGTACCTACAGCAGAAGAAGGATGCCAAGCCCAGACTGATTCGTTGGATCCTTCTCCTCCAGGAATTCGATTTGGAAATTAAGGACAAACCTGGAGTTCAGAACGTGGTAGCAGATCACCTCTCCAGAATAGAGCAGCATGACTCTCCTTTGAGCAACGCACCTATCACAGAGACCTTCCCTGACGAAGCTATCCTAGCCGTGGATGCTCTCCCTTGGTATGCTGACATTGTAAATTACCTCGCCTCTGGGGTAATACCTTCGGATTGGACGAAGAATCAGAAGAACAAATTCATGTCGACCATCCGCTTTTACCAGTGGGAAGATCCCCTTCTATTCAGGGAAGGAGCAGATTGTATTTGGCGCAGGTGCATTCCTCAGACGGAGCAATCTAGTGTCCTCGAGCATTGTCATTCGCTCGAATCTGGTGGGCACCATTCTGGAGATCGTACGGCAGCGAAAGTATTGCAGTGTGGCCTCTGGTGGCCCACTTTATTTAAGGATGCAGCAGAATTTGTTAAAAGATGTCTTGATTGTCAGCAACTGAAAGGAACACTCACTGCCAAAGACTCAATGCCTCTGAAAATCATTCAGATAGAAGATGTTTTCGATGCATGGGGCATTGACTTCATGGGACCTTTCCCTAACAGTCAAGGTTTTGAGCACATCCTTCTTGCCGTAGATTACGTGAGTCGTTGGGTTGAAGCTATCCCCGCCCGAGCCGCCGACAGCAAAACAGTTTGCCAGTTTCTGAAGAAGAACATCATTTCGCGGTTTGGGATACCGAAGATTCTCATATCCGACGGGGGTAGTCATTTCATCAACAAAGAGGTCAAGAAGTTAACGAAGGAGTACGGCATCGATCACCGCGTCGCATCTCCTTATCATCCGCAGACCAATGGCATGGCAGAGTTATCCAATAGAGAAATCAAGACCATATTGCAGAAACTTGTTAGGCCAAACAGAAAAGACTGGTCTCAACTCTTGGACTCAGCTCTTTGGGCTTACCGTACGGCCTACAAGTCTCCCTTGGGCATGTCGCCCTACCGTCTTGTATATGGAAAACCATGTCATCTGCCCGTGGAATTAATTCACAAATCCCTTTGGGCAATTAGTAATTGTAACTTGGACTCACGAAAAGGTGGTCAGAAGAGAAAAGACGATCTGAACAGGCTCTTGGAATTCCGAGACTGCGCATACGATAACACCTTGATGTACAAGGAGAAGGTGAAACGCTGGCATGACCGGCACATCAGACGAAAAACCTTCGATGTTGGGCAGAAAGTGTGGTTGTTTGATGCAAAGTTGCGGATATTCCCAGGTAAATTAAAAAGTAAGTGGACAGGGCCATTTCGAGTATGTGAAGTGCGTGACAACGGAAGCATTGCTATATCAGAATTGTCCCCTGACGCACAGCCCTTCGTCGTCAACGGCCAACTACTGAAGCCTTACTTGGAACCAGATTCATTCTTGGCCGTCGTTGACTCTATTCAGTTAGTGCACCCCGAGGATATCTCTACACCTCCTGCAGCACCAAAAGATTCAGACGATGTACTCCAACCATTATTGCTCTGATTTTCTTCTTTTCTTCTTTTCTTCTTTTCCTTATCTATTTTCTTTTTCTATCTAAAACGTGCCGCCTTTGGAGACAGTTTTCTATACTTAGGACGTACTTGGTCCTAAATATAGGGGGGTGAGCACCTAGGGTTCTTGATTTCTGTTCAATCCTCTCCATTGTCTCCTCTTCTTGTCTATGCTTAGGAGTATCTTACCCTAAGTATAGGGGGAGACAATCTGAGTACGATCAGTGTATTCTCACCCTTGACCCTCCCCGCTTTGTAAACAGTCTGCTATACAAAGGATTCTTTGATCCTAAGTATAGGGGGGACGGTCAACTTCTCATTCATTCATTTCGTTCGTATTTATTCTTTAGATCTGTCTATACGCAGTACGAGTCATGTCTTTGCTTTTTCCTTTCGATCTATGAGGACATAGCTCAAGCTAAGTATAGGGGGGTCGTATATACTGTGTATATACTAAAAGCCATAACTCATACTGAAAAATAAAATATCACTACAACACAAAATAAAATGTAAAAAGTAGCTTTATAATAATAAAAGATGATCGTGAGTTCCTCAGACTAATTGTAATTATACTGACTAGTAAGTCAGAAAAGTGTTCTACGAAACTTTCTCCTTTGAAAAATCTTGTGAAATTTGTTTGAAAATAGCGTGAACAAGTATTCAACGATTGAAAAGATTAGTTTGTGTGTAAAACCTATTTTCTTTGAGTGAAAGCAAAATATGTGGAAATTAGTGTGCAAATGATTGTGAAAAGTTGATTGTCAAAAATTGTTTTGAAAAATCTATCTGTGTTGTGTAAAACATTTGTAAAAAGGGTTTTCAAATGCGTGTACATGTTACAAAAACTATTTTGGACTAGAGTTTTCGAAAACTCTTGTGAAAATGTTTCTCGAGTAAGTCTGAGGAATTTGCACAAAAATCTTTCATTTGTAAATAAGGACTAAGCCAAATAAAGTTTATAAGAACAGAACCATACTATACGTCAAATACAATTTTGTACCTACTGATTAATAAATCAGATACCTATACAGTATGATTTGAAAAATAGTGTGACCAGTTTTGGAAAATTTGATGTGAAATAATTTCAAATGCGTGAAACGGTGTTGATTGCAAAATTTTTCCTTGTATGAAAGAAAGGATTTGAAAAACCTATGTGCAAATGTTTTGAAAAATGCCTGTTAAAAGTATTGTGAAAATTGTATATATCTACATATAGTGTGAAAAATCTTTGCAAAAATAGTTTTCAAATGTGTGTAAAGGATTGCAAAAATTATCGTGTACTATAGTTTGCAAAAATATTTTCAAAAAGCTATTAATAACACCAGTGCAGATACTAGTAAATCAGAAACAAGATACATACAATTCTTTCATACCTGTAAAGTCGCTAAAAATTTCCTAAATGAAAACAAAGCAGCACGCCTGTGTAAATAAATGTACATACTCTTTAAACATTTTCAGTTCATACTTCCTGTGCAGAGATTCTTTTTGTAAAAACATTCTTTGATCCTTCCAAATTTTTGTGAAAAATTGCATCATTCATTGCACATAGCATAAGCATACCATTCATATTCTTTTTGAGTGAAGCTTAATGATTGAATCAGTCTAATAAAGTCTCAGAGTGGAGCTCGGTTGGATCTTACTGCACCTAACTGCACTGGAACCTTATGGGAACTAGGTTTAAGGTACTTCAGGTCCAGTCAGACTTAATTCTTTGAGAAAGCAGGGCTGGGTTCAAGACACCTCAGTGGACTAACTAGAACTTTTCGAAACACACGCATGGCTCTTGTCGGCCGTGACCTAACTTGGACACTGGCACCTTTCACATAGCTCTCCATGGATGAGGTGGTGAAGAGGCAGTTTCCTTTGGCTTGGGGTAGCATATGAGGGTAGTACTTCTAGGCGGAACCTCTCTTCTTCTTATAGTGAAGGAAGTGCACCTCAACTTGGTCTAGTGGTGATGAAGGCTAGAGACAGAAGCCGAGGGTTGCAATAAAGCTTCAAAAGAGGGATAGTCTACTGGCTCAAGAAGAAATTTCTTGTATATATGCTGCACCATGTAGATATGTTGTACAGATGCAATTGAAAAAAAAAAAATTGCAAAAAGGAACTCCAAAAAAGTGTTGGGTCGGATTGAAAATTTAATAACCCCACTGGAGTGTATATAGTTCAATAAAGCAAAAGCTTATGGTATCCATGTTACATCTCATGAAGCTTGCAGCGGGAGACTTAGCTACACTGGCTGAGCTTCCAAAAGTCTATACTTCTTCCCCCTCTTCTTGAGCCGGTTGCACTTGAACTTAGAAGGGAATACCCCGCTTCTCGAGGAAAGAGTTGCTAGACCGAGGCCTTAGAGTTACCAAGTTGGGGGAGGTTGTTTCTTTGTCACTTCTGAGGTGGGGAGCTACATATCACTTACACTGTGCAAGTCAGCTTCATAGTTATAAGAGTTTGCGTATGATGTAGACTAGTTCTGACCCGGCTATTGAGATGGGTTGAACCGAGTTCTGTGATTACCGAAGGCTGTTGTACTTTAGAGTTGGTTCCCGACTAGGTTCCACACACCTTCACACCCAAGGTCTGACAGGAGCTCCAAATTCAGATTTTGTAAGGACATGCATTGCACTGAAAGCACCCCAATTCACTCTATCTTTCTTGCATTTTCCTTTTCCTTTTCTTCATTCATTTTGCGCTTATTGCATAAGTGTTTGCTAGGGACTAGCAAAGGCAAGTATAGGGGGGTGATGAATCTCCATTTCATCACCTTTATTCTATCATTTTGGCCTCAAAAACCCCGGCAAATGCATGTAAATAGCATCAATTTGTACATAATAACATTCATTATTCATTGCATTAATTGTACATTAAATAAGGTTTTTAATGCCAAAATTATAGAATAAAGAGAAGAAAAGAAAAAGGAATAAAATATTGCAAATATTTTATGACCCTAACCCCGAGACCAAGGCCAGCATGGTATTGGTCGACAAGGAATAAAGTAGGGGGAGATAAGGGCTGATATACAATAAATACCTCATTTATTTATTCATCCCTTTATGCATTTTTGACACCTATTTTATGCATAATTATTTATTCATCAAATAAAGAAACTTTGTACATGAAAGTTGTAGATAATAATGTAAATGAAAATACAAAATTGAGTTTGTACAAAAATAATACTCAGTGTACATTTTATACCCCGAATAAAAAGCAAAAATCTCAACTTCACAGACCCATATCTTGCAAATAAAAACTCCAAATCACCCAAACTCACCTTTAATTGTACATAGCATTTCATGAACTATTTTATAAAAATAGTTTCATAATTTTTAGAGTCCATCTGTGGAAGTTAGGTTTTTGACCCTCATTGTATATAGTACCCGATTAAAAGATTCATTTTATTCAATAATTATTATTCTTACAAATTCATATTTTTAGAATCTTGTAAATAATGTATATAATACTTATACATATTGACATTAAAAAGAAAACCAAAAATAATTTGTAAAATAAAATAAGTCTATGTACCACATAGACAAAATACCTATACCACTTATATGTAAAAGGGGATTTTATTCCTTTATTATTTATTCATCCACATTTTTTATAATATTGTAAATATTACATAAAACATATTAAAAATACAAATCTAGAAGAAAAATAAAGAAAATTCACTAAATAAATAAGATGTATATAATCTATAGGTAAAATACCTATAAGTATACTTACTTATACATATACATATTTATTTGAAAATGTAAATGAATACATAAAAATCAAACAAAAATACCCTTATTCTCATAAAAATAAGTTATAAATTCATAAAATAAGAAAATAAAATAATAAAATAAAATAAACAAATTAAAAATAAAATACACAAAAACACATGTAAATACATACATATACACATTATTTTAATAAAACCATAATAAAATAATCCAAAAAAATAAATAAAAATCATAAATAAATACTACATGAAATAATACACATTTTTTATTTTATAGGAAAAAAATAATAAAATCATTTACTATGCCAAATAATTCAATTTCGTGAAATATTCCCTATTCTGTCGTGTAGCGGGCTGAGGTGGACCAACCCAATCCCTCCGCGCGTTGACCCCGGTCAACTGGACCTCCAGGCGTCTGACTTCACGCAACCTGTCTTTTCCCCGATTTCCGCCATTTTTCCCGCCTGGCTCAGTGAACCATCGCACTCGCTTCCTTCACAAGATTTGTCCTCTGATCATCCATGATGCCCGCCAAGATCATAGATCAATCTGATACTCATTGGTTTAATCAATAATCGCCGGTCAATAAGGCCACTCGTCAATGTCTATAAATAAAAAGCTCCGCCTTCCTCCTCGAATTTGGCCATTTTCACTCCACCAAAACGCCTTGTTCTTGCTCCTGGTGTGTTCCTCGTGACAGGAGGAGTCGCCCAGCACCTCGACTTGGCCGGAGGTCGGAGAAATTTTGACGC
Source organism: Ottelia alismoides (assembly GCA_037367405.1). Classification (NCBI taxonomy): domain Eukaryota; kingdom Viridiplantae; phylum Streptophyta; class Magnoliopsida; order Alismatales; family Hydrocharitaceae; genus Ottelia; species Ottelia alismoides. Next base: position 133,233 of record JAZKJV010009692.1, on the reverse strand, counting down.
GGTGGTGCTCCGGCGACCACCCTGCTCCCTGGCGGCCCCCAGGTATAAGAGCTGTTCTTTCTTGCTTAGTAGTTAGGTTTTAGTATTAGCTTTTAATTCCAGTCCTTAGGTTAGCATTTAGATGATTGGCTTAGGCCAAAATCCGAAATTCGAAGTTCGCCGGAGCTGAGCTCCGGCGACTTCCCCACTGTGATCCTATCTGTCTCCGACCGCCTAAATCGCCTCATCTCCATCCCCTTCGAGTTCTCCATCAAATGCACACACTTGTTCAACCCAGGACCCCAGGTCTTGGCGAATCGGAGCTCCTCCTCCGCCCTTCGTCGGAGCTCCTCCGTTCCACCTCATTTTGCTGCACAGCTTCAACCTTTTTGGTCGAGGAGCATCCCCTCGAGCCATGCTATCTTCCTGTGCAGGTCTGGTGCGCAAATAAGCACCCTGAGGCGAAATCAAGTCACACCGGAGGTACCTGGAGCCCCACTTCTTCTCCGACCTCGCGAGGGTGCTCCAGTGTACCTCTGGTCGATCCAACACCTCCGAACGACAGAGGAACCTTCCAGGAAGCTTTTGGGACACCGTGGAGCAGTGATGGACGGCGGAGGTGCGAGATCCAGCCGGGAGAAGCTCGCTCAGGCGAGCGTTCTTCCCTGTTCTTCCAGGCGTCCTCTCCGCCATTGGATGAAGATGAAGGTCCCAGATTAGAAGGGAGCCGTTGGATGGAGCCCCGCAGCAACCGTCAGATCACCTCTAGTGATCTAATCCCAGCCCTCCATCGGCGAAGCGGTATCGGCTCACGTGGAGGCGCCGCGTGGCAAGTGAGCGAAGATCAGCCGTTGGATGAAGCGCCTGAGGGGGTAAACTTCACATACACCCCCCCGCCTTTTGGTAATTAATATTTGATTCCAAAAATAAAATGTCACGTTGTAAATAACTTGTATAATTTGCAGTTTGATCCCTTAGTTTAATTTTATTTGCAGATGGGTCCCTCTGCGCCTCACGTGTAGTCCCACGTGAGGCGCAGGAATTTTTGCACATAACCCCTGCCGGGTTTTGATAATTGTAAAATGGCCTGTAAAATAAAAAGAAATGTTTATTTGTACTGTGATATTTGCATGGACACCCCGAACAAATGTTATAATTGCAACAATGCCCCTGCCAGGCCATATATTTTGGGATGCTTTGTCTATTTATTTTGTGCTCTATATTTCTTTGAAAAATTTTGAAAAAATAGGCATATGCTCCTGTTAGGGTACCCTTGCTTGCTATGTTTTTAGATTTGAATTTTGTTGCATTTTGGTATTTATTAAAAATCAAAAACATGCATTTTCTTCACTGTCTAATTTATAAAATACAAAAAAATTATAAAATGTTTTTGAAAAATTCCAAAAAAAATATATATGGTATAAATATCTATATATTGAGTCCAGAAAATGAAAAAACCTAAAAATAAGAAAAAGAAAAACATAAAAATTAAAAAGCTCCAAAGTCCATCAAAAAAATGTAAAAACCCCAGAAAAATACCAAAAACATATTTCTCTGTTTAATAATTATGTATATATATTATTTACTTAGTAAAATTAATTTGGGCAATTTTTGGATTCATTTGATATTTTTAAAAGCCCTAATTGTATTCGGCCATTAATATAGTCCTATATTAAGGACCTTTTTGAAATTAAAAAAAAAAAAAAAAGAAGATCTTGTAGATACTATATTTTGCATAAATACATATATATTGATAGATGTACTCTATATATCTTTTTCTCCTCACACCTATCTCTATATATATATATATATCCCTATACCTATATTATATATTCTATGTATATCTATGTCCCTATATAGATAATATATATAAAAAGAAAATGTAAAAAAAATATATAAAAATATGAAAACAAAATAAAAAGCATAAAAAAAAAATAAAATAAAATAAAAAAAATATAAAATTAAAAACCCACATAAAAACAAGCTTCACACATGGATGACTTGGTGATACATCTAGGCTACGCATTTTGTATTGCTCTCTGTGGTTCGACCTCTACATGCTTGTCACTATACATTTTGTTGTAGAGTAATAAAAATTAATTCACATTTATTTTTTTTTGGACTTAATTGATACATTCTTGCTTTGTGGGTTAATTGTTGATTGACTCCAGGATTTGGTTGGTCGACACTACGACTGTGCTCCCGCCTTGTGTGGAACACAAGACCGGTCGGTTCTGGGGCCTATCAGTATGTCACAGAAGGATCAGATGGAACAGACGCTGACTGCCCTTAAGACTCAGATCATATTCCTTCAGGAGTCACATACGTCTTCTCAGCCCCGTCTCAAGTCACGGGCTGATACTAGCAGCAGCAGCTCGACCCAGCACTCCATCCAGCATATACAGGTTCACCATGTTCAGGCGGAGTCGTTCCAGCAGCCGCAGCAGTAGTACTTCCAACCCCCACCATTTCAGGACACTCAGATGGTGGTGTATCAGTAGGATCAACCCCTAGCAGTCCTTCCCCCACCCCCTTACGAGCAGGAGCCATTGATGGATGTCAACAAGATCTGGTTCGACCGACCTCATCCTCGGATCCGTCAAGACCATCTCAGATTCCAATGGTCAGCCAGAGGTGCCTCTTCCCAGCTACAACAACCTCCAGTTCTGGGTGGGCAGTATGGTGAGAAGCAGCAGCCCTAGTTCCCACAGATACATCCACACTACCAGCAGGGTTCTCGTCCCTACCAGTAGGGATAGCCGTGGAGGCAGTAGTAACAACCTCAACAGTATTCTCACCAGTATCCTCTTCATCCTTCCCAACAACAGCCTCACTTTCAAAGAGGCGACCTGTCCGATTCTCATAGGCTATCCTATGAGAATCCATTACTTTATGATGTGGCCTACCTTGTTTCTGAGTAACATTCCACTTTCAGATGGGAGATGGATGAGTTCCATCAGGAGATGAGGGAGATAGTGAAGGTCAAGGCTGCCATACCCGCTCAGATTGAGTCCAATCCGAACAATGTGAAGAGGAAGTCTGAGCAGGTACAGTTCACAGAGATCACCACTCCTAGTGATTCTTTGGGTGATATTGCTTCATATACATTTGATGTTGACTTTTTCACACTTAGGAGCAGTAGGATGCCAGCCGACAGTACCTCGTCTAAGTGACGACACCATGAGGACTTAGGAGCGCCAAACGAGGACGGGAGTGGTGCTGATGCCTCTCATGATGATGATGATGGTGCTGACGTCACCAAGGATGTAGATCCAGCTGATGGTACTGAGGTCGTCGATTCACCAGATGCAAGAGGTGGTGCTGATGCCACCCGTTTTTATGATGTTGAGCCTAGAGAGCAGTGTTGATGTCGTAAGTCCTGATGCCGCGAGTGGTACTGAGGCCACCCTTTCTATTCCTGCTGCATTTCCTTCGGTTTCTGTATCCCGAGACTATTTAGGAAAATCCAAAAAAATTAATAAAGGAAAGGGTTCTTTATTTGCAAGTCCATCTGCGATGCCTGGAGATATTTGTATGGATTATGTTTGTCTCAACAGCATGGACCCATTCCTAGCCCTCCATCTGAGGAGGGCCCAGCCATCCCCTTCCCTCAAGCACTCAGCTTGGCTAAGGGGAGTAAAAAAGAAAACCCAAAAAAATCTCAACAGTTAGAGTTCAGCCACCAGATGATAGACAGATTTCAGATTCAGCTGACTCTACAGAGGCCCTTGAGTGCATCCCTCTCTTCCAGAGGAACCTTAGAGAGAAGACTACTATTCGCAAGAAGAAGACAAACCACCATGCAGAGATCCATGTGCTCACTAGAGCCACATGCTTTGCCATTCAGAACCGTTTGCCAGCCAAGAGGCTAGATGCAGGAGTTCCCTATGTCATATGTCACATCCATGAGTAGAGATTTGTTCATACTCTATTAAACAATGAGTCTTCCATCAACCTACTTCCAATATCCTTACTAAACCGCTTCAAGTGCGACCCTCTTTGACAGAGCTGGACAGTCCTTTAGTTTGCTGATAGATCTGTCAAGAGGCCGAAGGGGTTGTTGAGGGATATGGTCGTCACAATTCAGGGCCTGAAATTCCCCGTGGACTTCATTGTGTTGGATATGGAGATCCCTGAGTCTGTGACCGATATTCCCATCATTCTAGGACGACCGTTCTTGCCCACAGCCATGGATAGCAGGAAGGTGTATTTTCGTATAAAGGGCAAGAGTATACAAATAGAGACGATCTACGAGACCAGAGCGTGAGATTCATCATGCTCAGAGAAGCTTAGTGATTCAGACCAGATGATAGAGGCAGAGCGATACATCCACCAAGAGTGCGATTTTGTGATCACAGATGACAAAGCCGCTTGATCAGACCTCGTTTCATGAGACATCCTCTCACACTCATATCTCACTAATTCCCAGATTCCAGCAGAGGAGAGCTTGGAGAGCATACTCTTAGCATAGGACACATTCGAGGTTGTAGGTCGCGTTCAGGATAGCGAGGCAGTTGATGCTTCTTTTGATTCAAATTCAGATCCCTTGGGATCAGATATTGATTAGGAAGAGTTTGATGAGTTGATTCCATGTCTGATTCCTAAGCCAACAGCTAGGGTGGAGACTGATCCTATTCAGAGTATAGATACACCAGCAGAGCATTCTTCACCAGATTTTCATGATCAACGGGAGTTGTCCCATGCAGATTTGATTACTTTCACTTAGACCTTTCAGAGGCAAGATTTGCCAGCGCCCAGTTGCCCAGAACTAAAGCCCTTGCCGTAGTCGTTGAAGTATAGATTCCTTGCGGGCAAGCATGAGATGCACCCAGTCATTATCTCAGCAGATTTGACTATAGAGCAAGAATCTCATTTGATGGAGGTTCTTGAAAGGAACCAAAAGGCTATAGGATGGAGCGTAGCTGAGCTCCAGGGGATAAGTCCGGCCTTCTACTCCCACCATATCTATCTCGAAGAGGATGCTAGGACATCGCATGAGTTCCAACGACGACTGAACCCCAACCTTCGAGAGGTTGTCATGAAGGAGATCTCAAAATGGTGGAGCGTTGATTTTATCTACCCCAACTCCAACTCCAAGTGGGTTAGTCCATTACATGTGGTTCCTAAGAAGACGTGCATCACTACAGTTGTGAGTGAGTCCGAAGAGGAGATAGCTACCCGGGTACCCACTTCTTGGAGGGTATGTGTGGACTATAAACGATTGAATCGGGTCAGCAAAAATGATCATTTCCTGATGCCTTTTATTGATTATATTATAGAGAGGCTAGATGGGAAGAGTCACTACTACTTTCTTGATGGGTACTCCGGCTAGAATTAGGTGGCCATTGCCTTCAAAGAATAGGACAAGACTACATTCACCTGTCCCTTTGGGACATATGCTTTCAGAAGGATGCCCTTTGGTCTATGTAGTGCTTCGGCAACATTCCAAAGGTGCATGTTGTCCATATTTTCATACATGGTGGGTGATTTCTTAGAGGTCTTCATGGATGATTTCTTGGTCTATGGAAATGGGTTTCATGCTTGTCTTGACTGCCTAGACTGTGTCCTTCAACGCTGCATTGAGGACCATCTAGTTCTATCTTGGAGAAGATTCACTTCATGGTGACTCAAGGGATGGTGCTTGGTCATATTATCTCCAACAGGGGCATGGAGGTTGATCCGGTCAATGTGGATATCATAAGTAAACTCAATCCACCGTCCAACTTGCGATAGTTACAATCTTTTATGAGGCACGTCGGTTTCTACCGACGATTCGTTCATGATTTCAGCAGGATCGCCCGACCGTTGACTAATTTGCTGACCAAAGACACTAAGTTCATTGTAGATGATAAGTATCTTGCATCATTTGAGACACTCAAGAGTCTCGTTGTCGAGGATCCTGTCCTCCAGCCACCTGATTGGTCTCTCCCATTTAAGATCATGACAGATGCCTCCGATTTTGCTGTAGGGGCTATGCTGGGACAGAGGAGGGATGGAGTACCTTTTGCCATTCACTATGCTAGCCATACATTGGATGTCGCACAATGAAACTATACAGTCACTAATAAGGAGATGCTAGCCATAGTTTTTGCCTTGGATAAATTCAGATCGTATATCATTGGATCTAGTGTGAATATCTTTACATATCATACCGCCATCAGGTACCTCATGGTAAAGAAGGATGCCAAAACGAGATTGACTAGATGGATCCTTCTACTCCAGGAGTTTGATATTGAGATTAAGGATAAACCTGGAGTCAAGAATGTGGTAGCGGATCATCTCTCCCGATTAAAGCATCTTGCAGAATCTAAGCAGATTGATCCCATTTGCGAGACCTTCCCAGATGAGGGGATCCTTTCTATCGCCTCGCTCCCATGGTACGCTGACATTGTAAACTATCTTGTTGCCAAGAAAGTTCCACAAGGTTGGCCCATGCAACAACTTGAGACCTTCCTCACGACAGCCAAGTTCTACCATTACGAGGATCCATCCTTTATCATGAAGGAGGGGATAGCGTCTGGCGTAGGTGCATTCCTCTGGAGGAGCACCATAGCATCCTCACATACTTCCACAAGCTTGGGGTAGGAGGACATCACTCTGGGAGGAGAACGACACAGAAAGTGCTCCAATCCTACCTATGGTGGCCTACTCTCTTCAAGAATTCTGATAAATCCGTAATGAGATGTACTGACTGTTAGAGGATGGACATCGTAGACAGTGTGACATGATGAAGATGCAACCCATTCACTTCTGTGATGTTTTTGATGCTTGGGGTATCGATTTCATGGGTCCATTCCGTAAGAGCCAGGGATTTGAGTACATTATGTTGGCCGTTGATTATGTTAGTTGTTGGGTTGAGGCCATCCCTGCTCGAACTGCAGATGCTAGGACTGTTTGTAGATTTTTGAGGAAGCATATCATTTCATGGTTTGGGATACCTAGAGTTTTGATATCTGAAGGGGGGTCTTATTTCGTCAACGACAAGGTAAAGGCCCTTGCTAATGAGTTCAGCATTGACCATTGTGTAGCCACTCCGTATCACCCTTAAAGCAATGGTCTTGCTGAAGTATCGAACATGGAGATCAAGACAATATTGCAGAAGGTTTTCTTCCCAGACCAAAAGGATTGGTCACAGCTTTCAGACTCGGTCTTGTGGGCATACCGGACGTCCTTCAAGACTTCTTTGGGTACATCTCCATTTCATCTTGTTTATGGCAAGCTCTTCCATTTACCTATTGAGATTAGGCACAAGTCACTTTGGGTTGTCACATATATATTATTGGATCCAGTGAGTATAGGAGATCAAAGGAAGGTGGAATTGGCAGCCTTGGAGGAGCTCAGAGATACAACCTTTTCGAGCATCCTACATTACAAGGAGCGAGTGATGGAGTGACATGATTCTCATATCAGCCACAAGCAGTTTGAGCCAGGTCAGAGAGTATGGTTGTTTGATGCCAGGCTTAGATTATTTCTAGGGAAGTTACAGAGCAAGTAGAAGGGACCGTATCTGGTCTGAAAGGTACATGACAATGGGAGTATTGACATATCTGAGATGTCATCTGATTCTACCTTTCGTGTTAACAGGCAGCGTCTCAAACCATATCTAGATCATGAGCCGTTGGCCATTGACGTCGGCCCTATTCATTTGCGTGAGATGTGGTCTTTGATTCACATCTATTCCATCTCATGCCTGATTATCATTGTGTTCCGCTGTGTATAGATCTAGGTGTCCATATCATCTCATTCTTTAGTCCAACACACCATCTGTATCTTATGATTAAGCTATACTTAGGGTGTACCTTACCCTAAGTATAGGGGGGTGTCGGACTCTTGAGTATTCTTTTGATTCTTTTTACATCTGTTTTTCTACCTATACTTAGGGACCTTTCACACTAAGTATAGGGAAGGTAAACCCTGTACATCCTATAACTTGGGTTTCCCTCTATATATACAGTTTACTATACTTAGGATTACTTGATCCTAAGCATAGGGGGAAAACACTGAGCTCTCTTCATTCTATTCATTGATTCGTCATTGTAGTATTCTTTCCTTTTCACTTCCCTATACTAAGCACGAGTTATGTCTTCTTCATCGCTCTTGATCCACTATTAGGACATCGTTCGAGCTAAGTATAGGGGAGTGTCGTATATATTTCATAAATACTTCAGCCATAACTCGTACTTTGTGTGAGTGTGTTAATAAATAAAATGGCTAAAACTTTTCCTAAAAAACCAAAAAAATTTAAAATTTTTCTTGTACATAAAATTCTTTCTTGCACATACATAGCTATTTATAAAAATTATTTTTGTACACATGTCTATAAAAATTTTTGATTGTAAAACGTTTGTAAAAACTTTTATATCAAAAGTATGTATATAGTATGATTTTTTTTGTAAAAAATTTGAAAAGGAAAAAATTGCAAAAAAACTTGTGTAAATGAGTGTAAATAGTTTGCAAAACTACTGCATCCATGCATTCGTTCAAACATTTCTTTCAAAAATTTTGCACAATTTCAAAAAGTTGGATAAAATAGATTTTTGTATATATATACTTGTTTATATTTCGGAATCATGATTGACATTTAAACTATCCTGGAATTAAATTGGAAAATGGAGCTTGGTTAAGACCTTAATCCACCTAATTTTCAGAGGAACCTTATAGGGCTTAGGGTTAAGACTTTTCAAGTCCATTTGGGACTTAATTCTTTGAGTCCACTAGGCTATGACCACACGTCATCTTGACGAACCCAAGTAGAACACTTAATAATGCACACATGACTCTCACAAACAATGGATTTACTTGCACCAGCACCTTACACATAGTTCTCTACGGATGAGGTGATGAGGAGGTAGTCTTCTTTGGCTTGGGGTAGCATACAAGGGTAGTACTTGTAGGCGGAACCTCTCATCTTCTTTTAGTGAAGGAAGTGTGTCTCAAGTTGGTCTGGCTGTGTTGAGGTCTAAAGACAGGAGGTGTGGGTTGCAATAAAGCTTCAAAAGAGGGATAGTCTACTGTCTTAAGAGGAAAAACTCTTTTTGTATATATGCTGCACCATGTAGATATGTTGTAAATATGCACGTAAAAAATGTGCAAAGAAAGAAAAACTCCAAAAAAGTGGTGGGTCGGATTGAAAATAAAATACCCACTGGAGTGTATATAGCCAAATAAAGCAAAGCTTATGTTACCCATTCTCATCTCATGAAGCTTGCAACGGGAGACTTAGCTACACTAGTTGGGCTCCCAAGGATACATGACTACAACGGTCATGGTCCATTCTCTTATTCCCCCTCTTCTTGAGCCGGTTGCACTTGATCTTAGAAGGGAATACCTCGCTCCTCGAGGAAAGAGCTGCTGGACTAGGGCATTAGAGTTACCTTATTAAGGGGGGTTGTTATTTTGCCATTACTGAGGTGGGGAGCTACATATCACTTACGCATTACAAGAAAAAAATTCATAGTCATTAGAGTTTATGTGTGTAGACTTGTTCTGATCTAGATTATTGAGGAGTCTTGACCATAGATTGGTGGAACATAGAGGCTGTTGAGTTTCAAACCTATGTCCAATTAAGGTTCCGACACACTAATAACCTAGAGTCTGACTGATCTCCATACTTCAATTAATGAAGACAAGCTTTATAATCAGCTTTGATTCTCCTTCATTTTCTTTTCCTTTTCTTTTCACTTCTCTTTAAAATAAGTGTTTGCTAAGGTACTAGCAAAAGTAAAGTATAGGGGATGATGAATCCTCATTCATCACTATTTATGATCTTATTTTAGCTAATTATCTTGGCAACGCATCATGTAAATATGTGTAAATACAAGAACTTAACAATAAGCATGCATGTGTTAATATATCATAATTAGCATGTATTTGTGCAAAAATAAGAGAATAAAGAATAAAAGAAAAAGAAGGAAGTATTTAGAATAAATACCGAGTGACCTAAACCCAAGAGAGGGCCAAGTATTGGCCTGATCGCCAAATAAAATTGGTAGAGAGAGTTAGGGCCACTTCACATTGTATATGTACCATATATGTATGTAAATTATTTTTTTTACAAATATAAATACAAAAAATGTCTACAACTTCCTTGTATATATTTCTAAAAATGAAATAAAAATATAAAAAATAAAATAAAATAAAACTCTCTCTCTCTCACTTGTACATAATACATGTATATGTGTATCCTTCCCTATTTATTTTATACTTGTAAATAAATAATAATAATTTGTTTTATACTCCAAAAATCATTTTTGTAAATAAAGAAAATATAAAATTGGGGTATATTTGCAAAAATAACAAATTTAAAAAAATAATTGTACAAAATACATAGGCTTTTTATACTTGTATATAACACATTATACTCTATATACTATAATTTATTTTTCATAAAAATAACAAAATCACAAAAAAATAGTTTGAAAAGTAACAAATATTTTTTCCTTTTATACACTTTTTAATTTAAAACCATTTGCTATTTTTTTATTGAATTTGTAAATATTTTTGTACATTCTATTTTCTGATTGGTCCACTGAGGAACGTTGACCCGGGTCAACCCCCTCTTCCAAGGCTTGACCCGACCCGACTATTCCGCCGGACCCATTTCTCCCACTTACTTCGGCTAGATCTTGCGTCCCATTGCTTTGAATTTCTGCTTGCGCCTTCCCCATGGATCTGTAACCTTCGTGGATCCCTAGGGAGGCACGGATCATCCTCGATTCGCACGCTCCAACCCAATTTATCCAGCTACCTGGGATTGTAATAAATATCTTCATCCACCCCCTAGGTTGGGAGCTCACGCCGCACCCCTTCTTGATGCCCTAGACTCCTTCCTCGTAGTGACAACCATGGAGGACGCCTTCGGTGGTCGGATTGGTGTCGTGTGGCCGCAGCTCAACCTTCATGGTCGGAGAACCGCCGCGAGAAGCCTCCTTCACCTGACACAACGTGGTTGAGGCCACAACCTCGTCGTTGACTCCGCCTAGAGCTAAGGATCGAGTTCAGATCCTCAGGTACCCCTTTGATCTTCTCTATCTCCGTTAGTTATCAATCCTTCCATTTATTGCCATCGTGGCGCCGCCAGCTCCGACCAGTCGGTCGGAGCTTTGTCACCCTCACTCATCCACTCTGATAGATCCACATGTTCACCCTCCATCTCCTTACACACCCTGATTACCTTCAGACTCGATCTTCACATCGAGATTAGGCTCCATGTTTCCATCAATCACCACCGCCGGAGACCAACCCCATTCACCGTCGCTTATCTGCTCTTCAGTGCTAATAAACTCGACCGGAGTGCATCTCTGAGTCCAAGAAACCCTTTGAAGGTCTTTACGTATGTGGAGAGTCCCTATTTCACCCTCACACACCCTCGCCGGAGCAGCTCCAAGTCACTTACGCCGCATCGTCGATCCGATCGGTGTAGATTCCATCCATGCTGACCATCTAATGCGGAATAGGCCTACGACTCTACCGGTGCCTTCAGATCCTTCATCGGAGCCAAGGATTCGATCCTTGGGTCCAGCGAAGTTTGCTCAGGCGCAGTCCATCCAGACGTCTCCTCCGCCGTTGGATCGCCACCACCGTGCATGCTTCATCACAACCGTTCATCTACTGGAGGTGTCATACCTTTAGATCTTAGATTTAATGGTCCGGTACTAGCCACATCCCCGACCACCTGACAACCGTCAGATCTGACCTGACGCATCCTGACCCGTACAATCATGCTTCATCAGCGACCGCAATGTGTCCTCTCACGCGCCTGTCACGAGCTCCATGGGTATATTGCATTTTCTACCCTACATTTATCTTAGTTTCTATTTTAGTCTATTGAATAAAATTCACACCCGAACCATTTTGCATTCTAGTACATGTAGTTTCTCATATTTGCAGCTTAGTCCTGCCTGTGTGGAACCACATGTTTCGTCACATGTTTAGTTGGGTTATTTATACTGTTTATCCTGAAAGTCTCTCCTGTTATTGATTGAGTATTTACTTTTCATATTTGCAAATATACCCTTGTGAATGTTGAATTACGTCATGTACGGATTTTGATGGAGAAATTGCATATTGTACCATAGGGCTTTATTACTTGTTTCTTTTTGCTCTCTGAACTTAATTTATTTGTGTTTTGGTCCTTGTGAGCTGTGTATATTGTTTTTAATTAAATAAATAACAATTTCTCTCCAAAAATTCTGAAATTTTGATACGTAGCTCTTGCTACTGTGTATGAATTTTGGGAATTTTTGTAGCTTGTTTTGTTTTAGTTTGGTATTTTCTAAAATTCAAAATCCTTTAAAAGTGTCCCTTGTTACTTTGAAAATTAAACTAAAAATATTTAAAAATTTGAAAAATTCCAAAAAAATTCTAAATGTATGTTTTGTGTTGTTTTAGCAATCTTAATTTCATTTCCATTTTTAAAACCCCTAAAAATTTAAAAAGACTAAAAATATCATAAAAATCAATAGAAGCTCATGCAAAATCAAATAAATGTGTTTCCAGGTACTACAGGTTGGTCTTCTTTCATAGTTTCACATAAAATTACTACTAGGATTTTATAGGCTTTTTAAACATTTTTAATTTGCCTCTTTGTCTAGGCTGTACATTGCTTATTGTTTTTGGCCTTCTTATATTTTTAGAAAATTAATTAAAAATCATAAAAAACCCACAAAATTCACAAAAAACATTTGAATATTTTGAAAATATAAAAATATTTTTATTTTGAATTTTTGAGTCGTTTTGTCCCTTTAAATATTTTTTGTGTGACTTCTTCACCTTTTCTCCACTTTTTTTATTAATTAAAATCATAAAAAAAATTAAAAAATAAAAACCATCAAAAAATTCTTTATTTTTTTGATTACCTGGCTACTTCGTTGACTTGTCATTCCATGCTCCTTGTATTCGACCTTGGTGGCTATACCAGGTTAAATAATTAGCAGGACCACTTGCTTCATTTCGATTGCTTGATTTCTTTAGTTGGTGGTCTATTTTTCTTGATTTATTGCGCCTTGTGATTCGGGTTGCAATGATCCTAGATATTCCTTCACTTGAGTTGCATACGCGCGATCATCACTAGTCCCTCAGCAAACACTTTTTTCAAAGAATAAGTGAACAAAAGAAAAGAAAGGAAAAATAAAGAAATTAGGACAATATTGAGTTTAAAATTATCTTCATAAAATTGTAGTTTGGAGCTCTGTCAGTCTTTGAATTACTAGTGTGGCGTAACCTTAATGTGAAATGGATTTAAAACATAGCAACCTTCAAGTTTCACAAGACTCCTATTCTGGTCGCCTCAATAGTCAGGTCAGAACAAGTCTACATATACAAATCTTATGACTATGAATCTTTATTTTGTACGGTGTAAGTGAATTATATCTCCCCATCTCAAAAGTAGTAAAGAAACAAACTCCCTCAACTAGGCAACTCTAGTTCCCCAGTCTAGCAACTATTTCCTTGTGGAGTGTGGATATTCCCTTCTAAAGTACAACCAGCTCAAGAAGAGGATCTTGGATGCAGACCAGTGTAGTAAAGTCATCCGTTGAAAGCTTACAAAAATTTGACTTTGAAGCTCTTATTATTTTTCTACTTTTTTTATCCTTGTATATACACTTCGGTAGGCATTCTACTTTTTTGTCAGGCCTATCCACTTTTGGAGATTCTGCATTTTTCCTTTTTTTTTTTGAAAATATATGCAAGGTGCAGCATGGACTTAAGGAGTTTTTCCCCTTGAGCTAGTAGGCTATCCCTCCTTTGAAACATTATTGCAACCCCACAACATCTTGTCGTTACACCTCAACATCGCTAGAACAGGTTGAGACGCACTTCCCCCTAGAGGAGGATGAGAGGTTCCTCTTAGATGTACTACCCTCATATGCTACCCAAAGCCAAAAGATTCTACCTCCTCCATGAAGTCTATGTGTAGAGTGCTTGTCCAAGATAAGCCCCAGTCTGAAAGAATTATGCATGTGTTGTTAAATATTCTACTTAGACTGATCAAGATTTCATATGAACGTAGTCTTATGGACTCAAAGAATTAAGTCACTAGGACATGAAAAGTCTTAATTCCAATTCTTATAAGGTTCCTCTGAAATTAAGTGGATTAAGGTCCAACTAAGCTCCAATCATCAATTTTATTCAAGACATAGTTTAAATGTCAATATTATACTGAAAAATGCACATGCTAATGCAAGAAATAAGTACAATGCAAAACAAATTTTGAAACAATTTTCTAATTTTGAACTTTTTATATATTTTTGGAAAGAAAGAAAAAAATGATGCACATGTGACAGGAGATTTTTTTGCAAATTTTATAGTCTTTTGGTTTCCTAGTTTTTAGGTTTTTTAAAGAAAAGGGTTAGTAATAAATACAAGTATATACAAGGAATTTTTTTAATAATAAAAGGATTTTTTTATTTTGTTCTTTTTTATTTTTAGTTTTTGTTTTTATTTTTTACTTTTTTATTTTTTTAATTGTTAACTTTTTGTTTTTTTGGTTCGTTTTTTTGTAAATATGGAAGGTGACTAAAATCTATATACACACGTGGATTTTATAAATATATAAATATATATATATATATCCCCAAAATAATCATATTAAAAGTACGAGTTATTTCTAAAGTTTATATACAATATATACGACACCCCCTATACTTAGCTCGAACTATGTCCTCGTAGTGACTAGAGAGCGACAAAGGAAGACATACCTCGTGCTAAGTATAGAAAAGTTAAAAGACTCATATGCTACAACAACTCAAAGATAAGATGAAAAGAAAAAAGTTGATGATCCCCCTATACTTAGGATCAAGTAGTCCTAAGTACAGTAGATTGTACAAAAGGGAAAATCGACGAGGAGAATATACGCACTCAACCGAAAAACAAAAAAAATGACATGAACAACATCACTCCCCCTATACTTAGGGTAGAGTATCCCTAAGTATAAGCAACAACAAGGATGATGAACATGACGAATATGAACAACACAAATTATTCACCCCCCTATACTTAGGATAAAACACATCCTGAATAGCACATATACACACAGAAAGGGGATGAACTATAAAATGGGAGAAGAAAGAATGAAACGAAAGGATATACAAGAGGGGTGTATGTACCAAGGTTAAGAAGGTCAAAAGTGGACCTTCTTGTGAGCACTCTAAGGAATGGATATGAAAAGGTGTTGGTTGATATCAGGGTCATCATTAGACACAAACCGATCAGGATCAACCAAGAATGTATCCTCAGCGATCTCAGAGTGTGCAAGCACAAATCGGTCAGTGAAAGTAGTGTAGTGATGTCTGTCCTGGGAAGTCTCACCAGTATCAAAGTAAAAGGGCTCAAACTCATTACCAGAAAAATTAGGATAAATTCCATCTTACCGAGACTCTAATGGATCACCAAAAGGCCTGAATTCCTTTATAAAAGTAATCAAATGAAATTCGACCATATCATCAAGAGGAACAGACTCATCAGTGCAACCTGTCTGTCCTGTCTATTCTCAGAGTTTGTCTTCCGCTTCAGGGTGTCTATTATGTAAATCCTGTGGATGTCATCAATGCATCACCACATACAAGAAGGGGGAACTCCAAGGTCTATGCTTTTTGAGTCTTCCTCCTTGAAGAGGAATTCTTGGGTCTTAGTGTCATCCAACATACAACAAAAATCTCTGGTAGTATCATCAAGGTCAAATTCCTTGGGGTTGGCTAACACAGGCACACTCTTAGGGGATACAGGTCTCTGGTCAGTAATGGGTGTAGTGATCAGCACATCACTCCCTACATCAGAACGGAAGCGAATCTCTCCTGATTCATAATAAATAACAGCTCTCACAGATGCGAGGAAAGGTTGTCCCAAGATGATTGAAGGGTTCTCCACAGGGGTGGTGGTCTCCATGGGAAAGATGACAAAATCAAATGTGAAGTTCAAGCCCTTAATAAGAATGACAATGTTTTCTAAAATACCCTTCGACCTCTTGATAGATCCATCAGCAAATTGAACTATCATCCAGGTTTTCTTGAGAGGCCCAAGATGAAGAGACTGTTGAAAGATATTGTAATATCCTTAAGCGCATCACAGAAGCATGAGGATCGCATCGTATGTGATCCGGAGCAACTAGTCGCACTAGTTACTCGAGGCGATGGATATTAAAAAATTTTTCAAGCGATAAAACCACATGATCCAAGAACACTTCTCGGATAATTATATCTAAACCACAAACAAGTATTAGGATTACCACTTGAAGTGTGATTTTGATCGAGTCTCTAAACAAAGAGACCTCTAGTCTCACGTCCGTTCCGACGAAGGAGACACTTGCAAGCACGTTGATGAAAAACGTGCTTCTCGCAATCCATGTTGATGATCCAAATGGTGAATCTCCTAATCTCATCACACGAGATCTGACGTCTTCTTCACGAGCGAGGCATATTCGAAGGAGACAGAGATCCATGAGAAAACAGTCCGACAGCATAACGACGATGCTGTGGCAAGAGCGACTCTCTCTAGGGCTCCATGGTGGACGACCACAAGAGAGAGAGAGAGAAAGAGGGCATGTAGAGAATGAGAGAGAGAGAGAGAGAGACTTGTTGTCTCCAACTTGTGTTGTGTAAAGAAGAGCAAAGGGGATGCCTCTCCTTTTATAATATTTTAGGATCCACGGATCTCGATCCATGGACAACACAAATCCAATGGATCACATTGATTTGTGTTTCTTTTAATGGCCAAGATTTTGTTGTAAAAACATATCAATAACTAATTTTAACATATTAAATATATATTGATAAGTCAATATAAATCAATCCTAAAATTAAATCAATTAAACAAGGAGATTGTGGAATGAAGATTGCATCCTTCCAAAATATGGGAGTTGGTGGCAATCTCATGTAATCTCATGAGATTACATTATTACATGGAAATCTCCAAGATTTCTAACAACATTTATTGTAAATTATTATACAAAAATAATTCATAATTATTTTGTGAATATTGTAATCTTACCATTGGAAATTTGTGAATCACAATCACAACCCAAAATAAAATGTAAATTACATTTTCAATTTAATGTCTAATGTGAATCCAATTCACATCAACATTTAATTAACAAATGTAAATAACAAATATCTCTTTCTTATATATTATAAATCATATTTATAATATATATAACTAATATGAATAGTGCTATCCTCATTATTCATATCCATGATAATTAAATCACATTTAAATCATCTTGGATCTCTATTCTCATGTGCCAAAATAATATGAATCATGTTCATTTATTCACATCATTGATAATTAATTCACATTTAATTATCTAATATAACTCTTCTTATATAATAATAAAATTCATATTATAAAATCATATTTAATTATCAATTTTCTCAATACTCAGATATATAATATCAACAATGAAATTATCCTGAACTCATTCAAGGATAACACGCTTTCTCCACAGAT
The DNA here is from genome assembly GCA_037367405.1 of Ottelia alismoides. Lineage (NCBI taxonomy): Eukaryota > Viridiplantae > Streptophyta > Magnoliopsida > Alismatales > Hydrocharitaceae > Ottelia > Ottelia alismoides. The sequence goes on along the minus strand of JAZKJV010009692.1, from coordinate 115,812 downwards.
ACATGGACATAAGGAAATAGAGATTGTATTGTTCCACGTATAGTGACATGGATATGGAGATCACATATCAAATCCAGATCTCAAGCCTCTCATAGATGCTTGATTAAATCAAGATCACAAATCTAATCTTCTCATTGCATCTTAATCATATTCAGATCAATGTCCAACATTAGACCAAGATCAGATTACTTCTCTACTGAGATGAGTCCCTAAAATTCAGACCCGTTTCATAACTCCCTATGAATGGAAGTATGATGGTTATACAATAGTTTATGATCACATTACCCTCAGGTATTCCCAATACCTGTACATCCTTCATATTAGAAGACCCAGAATAAACCCGAAGTAAAAGATCTAGTTTACAATGTCTACTTCAGTGTTTTATCAGTAAGTTTCTCATTTGATCGTTGGGAGTCGGTATCGATCATATTCTTTCCAATAGTATATATCATACCTAGGTCTTGATCATATACTTTCCAAAAGTATATATCAAACCTACAAATTCAGTCAAGCTTCCAAAGAGAGATGACAGTGCACAGAGTTTGATTATTCCCAATATCTCATAAGTGAGCTCATGTCTTCGAGTTCAGTTGCTGAACCTGTATAATCCTTTTGAGAGATCGTATTTTACTCATATGCCCTTATATGCACACCAACACGTCGGTGTATAGACCTTGATTAGGACACCAACCTAATGGTTTGCCAAATGTACATAACTTAGACATATATTAACACGCCTGTCTCCGGTCAGAGGATGTGTGCCTATATCGTGACATCATATGACATAGGACTTTGGTTATCTCGATCTCGTTAGGTCAACTCTTTGACCTAACTTATCTAACACCTTTGAATATCTATTCCTACGTATACGACCTGCATCAAGAAATCGGTTAGAAACCAATCTTCAGAGAGAGGAATTCCATATCCTCCTCATGCTGGAGATCATCTCTTAATAATCATTTGACGGTGCTCGATGATTCCTCAATCTAACTCTTTAGATATTCATCCAAGCACCAACTTCTATGATTCAATTATTGAATCACCAGCTGTATGGTCATTAAGATGTCCATGCTATATAACCCTGATTGTACTAAGGGACCTTTTATCCAAATTAATTATTCTTCATTTCATATCAGGGAATGATATTCGCAATAACCTTCATTGCATAATGGCTCACCGTGGGCTCGCATGTCCTACAATCTCCCATTATCCCAAAGAGCCATTAATGGGCTAATTTTTAAACTCACATTCATGTGATAATCATAAGCTATTTAGAAGAATAGTTAAGTAAGTTGATTAGTAACTCTATTCTCAAAAGACTATGCTAAGTTTTTTATGACACTTGTATATCTCCTAGGAACAATGCTCGCATTGAATGCAAATGTTGCATCTTATGCAACCAATAATCCATCTTGTTAAAGCAATCGTAGTGTCCTTGACACTATTGCTGAATAATTATTATAACCAGTATTCCCATAATCCTTATCAAAATACCTTTATTCCTAGAGATCTCTATCTCTTAAGGTATCTTCAATCAAGACCTTTTAGATCACTGTCTATAAAGTCTTAATCTCTTGAAGATAAGACTTAGATATCACTATATTTAAAGTCTGTGTTATCTTTGAAAATATTGTTATTACTACAATCAAGTGTTTTATTTCCATAGTTGGATTAGTAACAGTTTACTACTCCTACTGCATGGTAGACATATGGCATTCGTACACATCTAGCATACACTTGGCTTCTTGAAAATGATGCACAAGGGAAAGTAGTTCTAGCATTAACTTCCTCAACTCTTTGAGGTGCTACCCCTTTAGATAGGCCAGTACCTTATCTTATGGAAAGGAAGCCTTTCTTGGAATTTTCCAAAAAATGAAACATGTCCAAGGTGTACTACAAATGTGACGGTCCTAATACCCTTTTCTCTTTGCTTTTGAACACTTTCAGAACAAAGAGCTAAGAGGTATCCTTGATATCATATCTCAAGGTATGGAACAACCAGATTATAAAACACTTATTATCATCATTATATCATTCCATTAGGATATCATCTACATTTAGCACAATGAACACAATGACACTCCCAGTAATCTTTACATGGTTCATCAAGATTCTATCATAAATCATTACATTTATAATTTTATCAAATCCTATGTTCCAACTTCAAGAAGCTTATTTGAGTTCATAGATGGAGCTCTCTAGCTTGCACACCTTGCTTTCCTCAACCATGAAGCCCTGGGGCTACTTCATGTGAATATCCTCAGTGAGGTATTCATAGAGGAATGCAATCTTGACTTACATCTTGAAGATGTCATAGTCAAGTTATGTAGCTATAGTCAGCAATATTCTGACGGGTATAAGCATGGTTACTGAAGAGCAAGTCTCATCGCAAGCGATGTCTTCTCTTTGGTGTGAATCTCATGTCTACGAGCCGTCCTTTGAAGGTCTCTACCTTCTCATTAGGTTACCTATTTCTCTTGAAGATCCATTTACACCTTAACGGGTCTTACCCTTATAGGTGGATCCTTGAGGTTCCATATACAATACTTGTATATGAAGTTTACTTTAGACTTTATTGCTAACATCCATCTTTCCATGTCATGATCCTGAGAGCTTCATCACATGAAGTCCTATCATTGTCAGACTTAACTGATACATGGAATGCATCCTCAAGTTCACTGAAACTTAGCGAAAAAGACCCCACGACAAATGAATGTCTGTTTACAAGAGTTCAAATGCTAGAAATAAAGAAAAAAAGTCGATTTTTTTTGGTCTCCTTCAATTTTTTTTCTTTTCCTCTACGCTCTCTATGGCTTGTAAAGAATCTGGCCGCCTCCGCTACGCTTGGGTGCTTCGGCTCTCGAAGGATTGCCTCATTCTCTCCGCAGGCCCTCACAAGAAAAAAAAGAGAATGTGTAAGAAATACAATTATCACATATGAGAATGAAAAAATGAAATAAATGCATTGAATATGAATAACCGAAATAATTTGGAAAAATATAAATAGATATTTACAACCAATAATAGCAGATCAAAAGAGAAACCTAACTACCTCGTCGTGCCTCCCTGTCAATGGCGCCAGCTTATTTAGACGCTTTTTCTCAGGTTTTACTTATATGAATTATTAACAAGTTGTTGCAACACAATCTCCACTGAAAAAAAATATTTTTTTCTTCTCAAACTAAAATAAAATATTTACAGAAAATAATATAGGAAGAGAAATTTTTGTTATTTAATTAACTAGTATTGCGAACATGATCGAACTCAAGGAGACTACAATTCTTGAGGGTTATTCAAATAATCGAAAGAAAACAATTAAAATAAAAGAGAGTCTCAAATGATAATTATCTTGGTTTTTGTGGAAATTTTTTCTTTTTTTTTTAATTTTCTTCTTTAAGATTTTTTATTTTTGGATTTTCGAATTTTTAATGATTTTGTTTTTTTCAATATTTTCTAATTTTCAAAAATATTATTTTCAAAACAATTTCATGCACAAAAGAAACACATTTTTAAAATTTTCACATTTACAAAAATGCTAAAAATGATCAAATAAAATATTTTTCGTGTTTTATGATTTTTTTAATGTTTTTTATTTTTTCATAGATTTTTTGTTTTTTTGGATTTTTAAAATGGATAAAAATAAGAGAAAATACAATTAGTCAATAAACAATACTACTTAGCAATTTAAAAATATTATATAAAACCAAAATTTACGAAAAATATTTTTGTGAAAAACTAGAGGAAAATATCAAAAAATAAGAACTCAAATCACATTTTTTTTATTTTTCTACAATTTTATATGAAGTTTTAAAAATTTTTAGTACTTTGCAATTTTCTTGGATTTTATAGATAATTAATACAATAAATTAGATAGAAATTAAAGGATAATAAAATGCAAATAATTTATTTTTTTGAATTACACAATATTTGAATTTTAATGAATTTTTAAAGTTCAGACCGAGAAAATTATGTGGTTTTTTAATTTTTTAAAAATATCAAATAAAAATAAAATGTGATGAAATTTACATATGAGATATAACACACAAACATGAGCATGGCATAATTTTCTAAGAGTGTTTTGAATAAAGCCAATAATTATTTCAATTCGAAAGGCATAAGAAAATATCAGTATGGATCATAGGGACTGAAATTCAATTTTTAAAGTTTTTGAGTCAGAAAATAACAAAACTTAACATATGGATAATACTATTATTTACCCTGGAGAAATGTGCCTTGCACATGACTAAATCTGAAAGGGGTTGATTTGCAGATGTTGGAAGTATAGAGAGCGTGGATGTGATTTTTTCCAAAATTTTCTTTTAAATCGGGGTGCCCTAGCATTCCTCTGTTTCTTTCTTTCTTTCTGGTTCATGATCAAGGGGACAAAGGGGCATAAAGGAGGAGTGTCGCCACTCGCTCACGCCACAACATGACGGACAATAGAGCGGTGGTGGGCATCGGTGCAGGATGTGTACGGTGACACAAGATGGCCGAGGGGGCTCACGCAGGATGGTGCTCCAGAAGATCGATGCTGCTTGACGTCGCCCGAGCAGAAGGTCTTCTCCAGGCGGAGGAAATGTGCGTGGTCAGCAGTGGTCCTCTCCGCGATGGACGGTGGTCAGCTTTGTTGGTGGATGGGTTGCGGGGGTGGCAACACGAGGAGGTTGATAATGCATTCTAGACCTACGGTTTAATATGTTGTCGATGTAGAGAGAAAAGCAACAGAGAGGAAATTGCAATGAATCAAATAGAAATTATGATAAAATAGGAGAAAAATCCTATTTTATCGTTCACTACTAATTTTACTAGGTGAGAGTGCCTGGATCGAACTCAAGGAGGTAGAATACTTAAACTATGGTTTTCGAGTCAAGGAAAGAAGTCCAGAAAAGGTCTCTTTTATTCTTGATTTTAGAAGGAAACAAATCCGATTCAAAACAAATTCAAGATGACAAAAATCAAAATGACACAATGAAGCAACGAAAAATATGGAAAAAATACTCGAAAAAAGTCTTGGGTAGTTATCTATCTACCCTAGAAAAATCGCGGAAAAATATGAAAAAAAACGAGGTCCAAATAGCCCCTACAAGATAGGGGCGTAACTGCAAAGAAAATATATTGTTTGTATTACAGGAAGGTCCCTGTAGAGACTGAAATGAAAGGGAAACTAAAAGAATTGCATCTAAGTCCTTGCACGGGGACCTAAATGCAATTTCTAGAAATCTCTGGAGTGCATTTACAATAAGGAACTCAATTTCTCTTAAGATGCAATTATTCCACCGTTTCATTTTGAACGACTCACATTAGAATCAGACGTGTGATCCAGACCGTCCAAGTGTGCCATGTGTCGCGCACCTGTAGCCTCTGGCTATTTTAACTGTTTTTAGGTCAGTTGCACAACTGACGATGTGAATTCCTTCTCCGACTTTTATACGGTAACTTAAGATTGTATGGAGCCTCCGATTGGGCCAGAGGGGTGACTCCTTCACTCGTCGAGATCGCCCGCGGTGGTGATCCTCCAAGAGTGGCGGAAGACGGTGGCTCTCCGATGATGATGTTGACGGTGCACTGGTCCTGGACGTGATGTCAAGTTGTGGTGCCTTCGTTTAATGACCCATTCCTTACATTTGGGAGTTCCATTTGCTTTGAGATTACTCCAGATGAAAGTTGGACCTGCAAATAATGAGTGTATGTGCTCGATTTGCTAAGAAATAGACCAAAGTATGGTGAAATACTCCGGATGAAAGTTGGATTGCAATATCAAAATGGTGTTTTCCATAATAGATAAAAAATTGTAGTGAAAAGTAGCAGAATTGAATCACGAAATGGTTTGATTTCAATTTGGATGGAATAGGTGATTTGTATAGGCGTCTAAGAGGGATGGATAATGAAGCTAATGACGTGATTAACTACCCTAAATATGGCACGATCTACGAGAAATGAAATAACAAAGGTGGAGGATTAGATCTACGAAGAGATATTTATTTACCTCATATGGCGGCTCGACAGTCGATCATCCCGGAGATGAACACGATGCTGGGCGGCGATGCAAGGTGGTGATGCACCTTGGAGCTTCTCCTCTGACAACCGTCTTCCACGCGGGGCGGCTAATTGGTGTTGTCACCTCCGAAGTTGGCCGACACGGAGCTTGGAAGAAGAGGGGTCGGTTCTTGAAGTGGTGGCTTTCAGGTAGTTAAAGAAGACTAAGTTGGTTATGCCAACTTCATGGCCTTTTGTAGATGCAATGGCGAAGCTCTAAGGTGGATCTAATGGCCAACGTACACGATGGTTGTTAGGGGAAGAGATTGAAGGTTAGGATCGAGCGAGGTAGTTAGCAGTGGCGCGAAAAATTTTGTTGAACTTTGGCTAGTGGAACAGAAGCCACACCGGCTTCTTGAAGAAGACGAGCCCAGGTGCTGACATGTGTCAGCACCTGGTTGGCCAGGTATGCAAAATTCACTCTAAATTATATAATAAATAATTAATAATAAATAAAATTATTTTAAAGAGGGATAAAAATGAAAAATATAGATAACTAAATTATCAAAATTATCATATAATTATTTTTTGTAAATTAGAAATCTTATTCGCAATATAAGTATTATACTAATAAATAAGTATAAATAATACTTAATAAATAGGTATTGAATTTTTAATTCAATAAATAATTAATTATTTATGAATTTTATATTTTTTAATTATTAGAATAATAAATAATGCTTTTATATTTTTGTGGATTTTTATAAAATAATTTAGATATATTTATAAATACAGTTATAAGTTAGATAGTTCAATTTCATCTATAAATGAGGATTTCAGATTTTATTGAAATAACAAATAAGCTCCACAAATTATGAAATAAATCACGATGAAAATACCATATCATGAAAATATATAAAAATTATAAATTTAATAAAACTATAAATAATGTTTTCTAAATAAAATAAATAGCCCATAAACCCCGTTGTCATTAGGTCCCAAAACAGACTTTTTGCAGATGGACCCTGATTTCAATGAAACGACCATTTATTAATTAGAGAATATTATTTTAGGAACATTAAAGGTGAGTAGATTGAAATTGGAGTTTGTATGAAGAAGTTATGATGTTCGGAAGTTGAGGATTTGACAATTTAAAAGTAGGATTTCTTGACATATACGAGATACTATTTTTAAATTATTTTTATATTTTTATATACATTTTTTGAAATAATTAAGAAAAGAATTTGGTGAATATTATATTTCTACGATTTAATTAAAATCAATGAAGATTTGATAATTGTTTGATAAATAGTGAATAATGTGTGGTGTGTTCTTTAATTTTTTTCTGGTTTTCTTCCCTTATCTCCCCCCTACTTGTTGTTTTGTTGACCAATTCATAATGGCTTGGTCTCGGGGTTAGGTTATATAAATATATCTTACAACTATATTTATATTTTCTGAGTCATATTGTACATATATACATATCTACAGTCTGCCTTCTTTTCTTTTCTTTTTTTTTATTTATTTACATGTTTTTGATGCATAAAAGTGCATTTTTATTAATGAATATGATTTTTATAAAATGTGGAAATTAATGAATATTTACATGTATTTGTTAAGGGTTTTGAGACGAAATGCGACAGAAATGTTAATGAATCATGGATTCATCAGAGGTACGACCTTGGAGGTGGAAGGCAGAGGGCGACACATGCCCGCCGGTTGGCGAGCATGCAGCGGCTCGGCGATGCAGGTGGATGGCGAGCTGTTGCAGGTCGACAGAGGGTAGAGTGGATGACACACACCCCATGGAAGTCGGCAGAGATGGCCGGTGGGGAGCGCGCGGGCCAGAACCACGATCAACCGCGGTCTGGTTCAGGCGGAGACGGGCAACGCCTATAAGCTGGAGGGGCGACGCCTGCCCCTATTCTTTCTTTTTATTTTTTATTTTTTTAAAACAGAAAAATAGGGAAAAAATAAAATTTATTTTTTATTTTTTTAAAACAAAGACTGCGAAAATCTTCATAATTGTTGTTTTTTAATAATCTTTTTCTTTATTACAACAAAACAAATGTTAAAAAAATATATATATTTGTTGTTTTTTTATTTATAAACAGATTAGGACGCGAGCACAATAACTCAATCCCAACATCAAAATGGAATACATGAAAGAGTGATAAACCCGAAAATATTGATCGATCGTGTGTTCCACATAATGTGGGACCATAGTCATCGAGGTGACCGACGAAAATCCCGGATTGGATCAATAATTGACCTACAATAAGAATCAAGAAACTAAATATAAAAAATGTGGAGCTAAATTTATTATAAATCTACAACAAAATGTGTATAGGTGTAAGTATGTGTAGAGGTTGAACAAAGGGAGCAAACGGTAGGATGAGGGCAGAATAATGCGCACAAAAATTTATCTTTTATCTCTTCTTCATTGTATTATTTTGTGGGTTTTTAATTTTATATTTTATATTTTATTTTTAGTTTTATATTTTTGCATATGATTTTTAATTTTCTATTTTACTATTTTCTTTTTATATTTAAATATAAAAGATATATATATATATAAGGCTTTATATATATAATGTAAAGTAGCTAAAAGTCAGAATTTTTTTAGATTTTTTATATATTTCTAATATTTTTGTAATTTTAATGGATATTTTGCTAATTTTTATGTATTTTTAAAGTCAAAAATAACCCAAATAATGGATAAATATGTAGTCCGAAATTGAATTGAATTTTAAATAGTAAATATGGCCCAAAAATTATCCAAATAAATGTTAATATATAAATATTTATGTAATAAATTATAAAATAGATATAAACATATTTATGGATTTTTAATAAATTTTTAAATTTTTATGAAGGACTTTGGGTTTTTTATTTTTATGCCTTTTGTTTTTCAATTTTTTGTAATTTTTGTCATGTAAATAGAATAGAATAAAATACACAATATATTTTTTTTGGAATTTTTAAATACAATTTTATATTTTTGGTATTTTATAACTAAAACATTTTTATGATTACAAAAATGCAAAAAATGTCAAATAAAATATGGGCATGAATATACATGGCATGAAACATATATCCCTATTTTTATGGATTTTTAGAAGCATATTAACTATATTCAATAAATATATGAAAATCATAAAAAATATGTCTCCTAGCAAGGGTATTTTTGCAAATAAAATAGACTCCACAGGCCATGGTGCAAATATGCCATAATAAAACAATATTTATTTAATTTTATTACATTGTTTTATAGTGAGAAAGATGTCAGGGGTTAACTTACAATTTGCCCAACTCATGTGGGATGTCACGTGAGATGAGCTGGACTAGATCGAAATGTAAATAAAATAACTACAGAGGCCTCATTGTAAAAAGTCCATTTATTTTTAAATGTTACATTTTATTTATAGAATTAAATAGTAAATACAAAAAGGTGGGGCGAGGTTTGCATTTTACCCCGATATAGGCACGATCGGATGGCGTTGAGCCATCCACTTATCCACATGTCATCATCCGAGTAGACGATATCGGTTCGCCATGGATGATCGAGATTAGATCGTTGAAGGTGATCAGACAGTCGGGGCTTGGCTTCATCCGACGACTGCAATCAAAACTGGGCCACTGTTCATGATCCAAAGGCACAGAGGCGATGACGAAGAACATGGAAGAAGCCTAGCCTGGAATGATCCTTCATCAGGTGTTGCTACTCCAAGGAGGCTAGAGAGATCCTTTACGAGGTCCTCTAACTACTGGAGGTATCAGAAGGATCGAAGGGTCACTGGAACACAACCACGAGGTCGAAGAAGATGTGGTACTCTAGGTACCTCCAGAGAGTAGCAATGTCGCCTCCAGGTGCCTCTAAATCACGTAGGACCTGTAAAAAAAATTCTTGGGTCGATGGCAACGTGCCTCGACCCCTTAGCACGTGAGATAGACTGTTGGTGGAGTGGACCAGCGTTCCACCGGTTTGCGAAGGAGATGGGGCACAGATTTCAGGATCCACGAGAGGTCTGGGTGGAATGTGTTGTCTGGGACAATGGTGAAACATTGGGGCAGAAAATTAAGGTGGTCGGTGTGGAGGAATACAACTGGGCACATGTGAAATTGTTCGTTAGAGCGGAGCTCCGGCAAACTACGAAAGGGCCTAATTACGCTAAATCTAACACCTAAAAGCTAATCTAAATGCAGAATTGAAAAGAAAGAATTAAAATATACCTAAAATAATTAAAAACTGCACAGCTCTTATGTGGTTTTGATGCCAGGGAGCAGAGGTGGCTGGAGTTGGCCGCCTGGGTGCTCCTCCGCCCTTCGTCGACCATCGCGAGCTTAGGGGATCCCCTCCGGTCACGAGGGTGCTCTACTTTAGCCGAGTCACAGGGTTTCAAGGGGAAGAAGATGACCAAAATTGAATGGAGGAGAAGAGGTTGTTATTTATAAAACATATGGAGCACCCTGACTAATTGGATTATTGGTGAAATTTGGAGCTATGTACACGTAATCTAAGATAATGGCGTGTTTGTACGATGATCAAGGATCATTTCATGTAAAGGAAGTAATCGCGATTGAAGTATGGATCAAGAAGGAATAAAGGATAAAATCACGAAAAAAGATGGATTCGACGGGTTGTAGAGGAGCAGGGGGAGTTGGTTGGGGGTCAACTCTTGATACACCCTTATTGGTCCAACTCAACCCGCTACATGTGAAATTAGGTAGACTTATTTGTATTTTATTAATTTAATACAGTAAATGATTTTATTATTTTTTGTGTATAAAATAAATTTGTTTATTATTTTGTTTAGTATTTTATTATGATTTTTATTTGTTTTTTTGACGTTATTTATTTGTAGTTAATTTTTAATAGGGTATTTATAGGTATATTTGGTTTTATTTTGGCTATTTTAATTTTTTTTGACATTTTATTTTTGTATTTAATTCTTTTTTTTATATATTATAAATTATTTGTAGTTGTATAAATATATTTCTACTTTATTTTTGTGATATATTTGTACAATTAAATAAATAGGTATATATAATATGTAGGTATACTTATAGGTATTTTACCTACGTTTTATATACATCTTTTTATTTTAATATATTTTATTCTATTTATTTTGGTTTCTTGTTTCTAATAAAATATGAATAATATTACATTAGGACAAAATATGAAAGAATAAATAAGAAAAGAACGCTTTTCATTATTATTAATATACAAGTATAAGTATAGGTATTTTGCCTATATAGTTATAGACTTATTTTATTTTGTATTTTATTTTTGGTTTTATTTTTATTCTAATCTAATAATAGGTTATAAATAATAGTCACAAAAATTATAAAAATATAAATTTGTAAAAATAGTAAAGGATTAATAATTAAATATTTTAATTGGGTATAATGTCCAATGAGGACCCAAAACCAAACTTTCACCCAATAGCTCCAAATAATATGAAACCACCTCCATCAAATAGTTGATGAAAAGTTATATACAATCAGAGCATGATTTTAATATATTTTGAGTTTTTATTTGAAAGATATGGGCATGTGAAGTAGCAATTTTTGGCTTTTTATTTCTTGTATAAAATGAACAGTGTTTATTATTTTTGTACAAACTAAATTTTGTATTTTTATTTACGTTATTATATACAACTTGCATGTACAAAGTTTATTGATTTGATGAATAAATAATAAAGAATAAAATAGGTGTCAAAAAATAAATAAATAATGAAAAAATTAATGGCATTTTTATTGTATTTTTGGCCCTTATCTCTCGTACTTTATTCCTTGTCGATCAACTCAATTCTTGACTTGGTCTCGGGGTTTAGGGTCATAAAATATCTTTGATATTTTATTCTTTTTTATTTATACTCTTATTGGTATAATTTGGGCATTAACAACCATGCCATTTACACAATAAATACAATAAATGATGAATGCTATTTCGTACAAATTAATGCTATTTACATGCATTAGATAAGGTTTTCAAGGCCAAGATGATAGAATAAAGTTGATGAAATGGAGATTCATCACCCCCTATACTTTCCTTTGTTAGTCCCTAGTAGACACTTATGCAATAAGTACAAAAAGAATAAAGTAGAATAGAAAAACAAAGAATAAATAGATTTTATTTCAATAATTAAACTTGTCTTCAAAAAATCAAAGTTTGGAGCTCAGGTTAGACCTTGTTGTGAAAATGTGTGTGGAACCTGGTAGGGAACCAAACTTAAAACACAACGGCCTTCGACAATCACATAACTCGGTTCAAACCACCTCAATAGCCAGGTCAGAACTAGCCTACATCATACAAAAACCCTTATGACTATGAAGCTGACTTGTGCGATGTAAGTGATAGTGGCTCTCTCCAATTGAAATGACAAAAGAACTGACTTCTCCATAATGACAACCCAATGATTCCAAATCCAGCACTCTATCCTCGAGGAGCGGGGTATTCCCTTCTCAGTTAAAGTGGCATCTAACTCAAGAAGAGGAGGTGAAGAAAATAATGGATAGTTGCCAGTGTAGCTACCTATCATGGGATGCATAATAAATGTAGTCAAGTCATCCAGCTGCAGGCTCACATGATATAACGTTGATGCTCAAACTTGCTTATTGACTATTGATGAATATGTTATTCATCACTCTTAAAGTTGAAAATAGACTCTTGTTCTCGAGTAATTAGGAGCATATTTTCACCAATATTGCATAATTAGCATTCACGCATACATTGATAACATGTGCATTCTAGCATTCGTATCTGCATGAAATAAGAAGCCAAATTCATCTGTAAAAATCACCTATATATATTACACTAACCCTAAAATCCGTAAATTCACTCTATACTGTATATATTAATAACACCAATTAAAGAAAAATAATAAAAAAAATGCTAACCTGTAAATTTGGCAAATAAAACCCCAAACCAAGTTAGGGACTATGGACCTTAGAATGCACATATGTCTCTCTCATATAGCCTCCGATCTAGGTCTACTCACTTTTAAATTAATATACATTCGGAGACCTTCAAAATGAGACCAATTTCATTTAAATCGGAGCTCATATGTAAAACTTGGGTTTTGGGGCCCCCATTTTACAAAATATATAATGATATCTATACCCTTGTATTTTATCACTTTATTCAACCTTGTTTACATTTTTCGTCAACATGAAACTTGTAGATCTCATTGAGATCTACAACTTTCGTATATTTCATTTTCCAAACTCGGCCATTTTCTCCCTCGTATTCTACATTCTTCCTTAGTCATTCTAATTGGGCCACGTGGCGCCCCCTAGTAGTACCACGTAGCGCACTCAGCTGCTCGCCACGTGCCCCGTCTCCTAGCCATTAGATCACCACCCCATCCTTCAGATCTCGACCATCCATTCTGCAACCCCTATCAACCATTGGATCATCCTCCTAGTCTCATCCAGACCACTCGCTTCTGCATCAACCTCAGCGCTCCTTGTGGCACCTCCTGCGCATTTTGATACTCCATCCATCGATCGCATCCACGCCATCGATTCCCACGAGATCTTCACACTCCGATCCATCCCTTTATCTCATCTCCACCGTTCACCAGCATCGCCCTTTGATTTTGACCCTTGGATCTGGTCCAGGCCCTTCCTTAGCGCCTCGCAAGCCGCCATTGGGTCATTAGATCCAACGGTCAAGGCGTCGTCTTCCACCTCCAAAAGAGCCTCGCCCACGTCACCCTACTTCGCCTACTCGTCGAACCCTTCCTATTTTCTCTACCACTACAGCCACCCTCTCCAACCATTGACCGCTTTACGACGTAGTCCCATAGACCATCATCCTCTCCCGCACCCACTACGCCCATGATCCCTTCTCCTTCGCTCCATAATCTCCTCGAACATCACCCCTTCCATCGCCTGTACCTCCCCCTCATCCCTATAAATACTCTATCTCCGTCGAACGTCGACCCCATCTGCCCGTGTAGAGAGATTACCAGAGGTCCCTTCTACCTATTGATGACAGCAATTAGGCAAGAGATCGAGCAAGCGATGACCATTTATACTCCTGCAATATCCACGGCGTAGCATGCTATGTCGCAACTTCCTCGACGAGTTGCACGAGATCGAGCTCCAACCGGACCTCGAGCGACGACCGACCACTCTATCTCGAGCGCAAATTCCCAGGTAGCTTCACTCCATTTCCTCTCCGATATTCTTCTTGTTTTCTTTAGTTTTTCTCTGAATTTATCCCGCTTCTCCGATCACCTCCATTCTCACCTAACCATCTGTTGAGCTTCGCCTTGAAGCTCCAATCTTCGCTCACTCATTCGATCAATCCGACGATGCATCACACTCTCTTCCCACAACGCCGCAAGTCACAGCTTAAGATCATCTCCGCTCGATCGTCACGACCACCCTCAGGCCTCACTACACTCGCACGCACCCCATTCTGGCACGAGCTAACCGTGCAGTGACCATTCTCTTCATTGGTTGGAACCATCACCGAAGCTACTTTGAGCTTCTTCCCTACCGGTCTACAGATGACTCGAGCAACTTTCAGATCCTCTGGTGACCTCCAAACGCTTTCACAATCGATCCTCGCTCTCTAGGAGTCTCCAACGAGCTTCCACGAGCACAGGGAACGAAGGCGGAGCAAGGAGCCCATCGCTAGAACCCTGCCAAAACCGCCGTAAGAAGTGGCAGACCGGAGAAGATGAAGTACAACTACCGTGGGATCTTGTTGATCCGATGGTCCTCCTCACGACATGTCGCTCCGCGGCCACAATCATTGTATCTTCTTGATGTAACAGATCTAGTCGAGCCACATCGCATCTTCTTTGACGTCCAACTATTGTTGGATTGATCGCCATCCAACATGCATTACTCTACAACGTCACCATTGCCATCCAGCTCCAACAGCCGTTGGATCTAATCAGATCTAGCGGTTCAGCTTACGCCATGTAGCCACCCTCCGAGCCTCTTCCCTGACCCTAGGCTCGGAGCAACCAAAGCTGACCCGAAGCTTGTCCGAGCCTCCAAAGCCACCCGAGCCTCCTATGTCTCCCGAGCCTAGCTCCTCACGTGTACATCACATGATTACTGGGTAATTTGCAATGAGGCCCCTGTAACTTTCAGAAAAGGTACTTTAGTCCCTTCTAGGAGCGTCACAAGATGAGCACATGTTTTAGTGGGAATCTTGAATCCATACCCCCAATATTACAAGTATTTGCAATTTAGTACCCATATGCACATTTTATTTTAAGATTTTTTTTCTGTATTTATATTTAGGTCCTTGTGTTTGCACGCATATTTAGGTGTTCATCTCTCATCATTTTTAAATTCTAAAAATTGTATGTTGTAGTTTAACTTCTCGTTTATTTTTTGTGCCATGTGTTATATTTTTGTGAGTAGCATTGAAATTAATAATATTATTTTGGTGGAATTTGACATATTTTGCCCACTGTATGACCTTTATTTATTATTAAATCTTCTGTTGCTCCAAAAATCACCATAAAATCACATTAGGCTTAGGTTAAGTTGCTCTACATTGTGCCTAAAAATCATTGCATTTGCACGCATCAGAGGCCTGAATAAATCAAATAGTCTTTTACCTAATTGATTTTTAATAAGTCTAATTTACATAGATTTTTGGGTTTATTAATTTTCCTAGATTTCTCTCACATAGACCTAACTAGGATAATTTTTATATCTAGAAAATAATGTGCTTTGGTATATTTTAGAATTAATTTTGCAAAAAATGGCTTCAATCATATTTTATTCATTTTAAATTCCTTTAGAGTCTGAAAAATACAAAAAATTTAAAGTAACTTAGTTTCATAGCATTCCATCTTCTGACCAAGTTTCATTAATTTTGGACTTTATTTGACCATATTTCTAATTTAACTTAAAAAATTTAGCCTGAACTTGCATAATGTTTTCCTTAATTGCATAAAAAATTTTAAAAAAGACAAAAATATTCTTATGAAAATCTGATCTCTAAATTAACTGAAAATTTTCCTCCCTGAGTTCGGCCTTGGGCTTGCCCAAGTCCAATAAAATTTCTACTTGAATTCAATCGAACATTAAATCTAAGCTGTTTTTGACGATGTCTTTATTACTTATCTGCAACGAACGACAAACCTAATTCGATTATAACTCAGTTGAATTAACAAGGGTAGATGAGGCCCAATCAAAATGGCACCGTTACCGAGGAGGCACGACTTAGGTTATATTTTAAAGAATTTTGAGTTTAGATTTTCCATCCCTGGGTAGTCTGATTCCCATCATTTCTTGTGAATATATTTCTGTCATTTAGTTTTGTTTATTTTATGTTGTCCCTTATCTGACCTCTATTTATTTTTCGTGTGAGGAAAACGAGGAGTCGAAGGTGCTTCACCAGGAGAACCAAGGAACATGCATTTAAATAATTTGAGTGATTGTGATGACTTGTAATTTTCTGTTGTTTTTATTATTTTTGCATTTTTTAAATTGTTCTCATTGGGTTCTTGCACATGTAATTATAGTGAAAACGTATCCCTGTGTGCTACATGGATTGCTTGTGTAGACTAGGATCAACATTTGTGGCTCTTAGAGCTATTTTAGGAACTGTTTGTGCTCGTAACATTCTAGGACCACACTTCACACTTAAAAGATGCACTTAGACCGCAGATCTTAGCCGAATTCAATTTGTGATTCACTAACTAATAGAACTACATGTCTAGGAGCGACTTTTATCGTTTACATTTCATGTAGTTTAAAGATTTCAATTCTGTTCTACATCCTATGTAAAAAGCGAAAGGATCACTGTAAGTCTTCTCTACTTGGTATTCATCATGGTTTTATCTTGCATCAGATTTTCTCGACTCCTTCCCACTTGGTTTTGCAATTTTTTGTATAAAGGAAATTGGGACTGGACAATAGGCATGCTTTGAGGTTAGACTAATCATGTAATCACCTAACTTAAAACCAGGGTTGCTAAACAAAATTGATTAAAAAAATCAATAAAATTGGAAATTCTATTTGTGGGAGATTAACCCTGACCATGATTGCAGGCTGAGCAACAATACAAGAGTGTGTGTGCACACCATTAGTCAGAGACAAAATCCCCGCCTTCCTTATCACGTACCCCGATCCTAGCAAATATCACAAGTTGAATTCTTTATGTTTACTGACTAGCATTAAGTAACCTTCGCATGTTCGCAGGTAGATAGGGGTGAACCAGCCGTGCTCCATGACAAGTTGTTAGTATCCCCTCGGGGTGATGTCCCAACCTTGTCATCCTCCGCCTGTTTGCAGGTAGATAGGGGCATGTATTTGAACTCATCTCCTTGGGATAGGAGCGACGAAAGGAAGGGCACTGGTATATTTGGCGACATGTTAAATAAGGAAGACACATCTGGCTTTGAACCGACTTCCCTATAGGCCACATATCATCTGCTACTTGCTTGATAATTTCACATTTAAAATCAACCAGACTAATCGGACTCGGTTTCGGGTCCTTCATCATGTTGAGTGTAAATATCAGGGTTTGGATTCACTTGCTTGCTTCATGTAGGAGTAAAATCCTATCTTATACTCCTGATTCTTCTTCCTGCCATCCAAGATGACTGATTGGGGGGATATCTATTCCCACTTCACAAATCTTTCTTTGAGCCCCTCACAAAGTTCGTCTTCACCGACCTAAGCGCAACTTGGGCCAACCCGAGCTCATGACCCTCTTGAGTTCGGTATCCATCATTCCCAGGGTGGTTACCCTCAAACCAATCATTTTCTCTCCTCTGATCTCACTGAGGAAGACCGTCGCCTCAGTGAGAATGTCTTCATTGATATGCCCTCTAACCTAGACCATTTTCAATTCCCAAGAGAATAGGGCAAGATGCTGCCTAAGAAACCCTCGGAGGAAGAAGAACAAAGAGATGACCCGATACATCAAATCCTTGCATGCTTAGCTGCAGCTGAGCAACAGAATGCAGATTTGGTGGCGAGGATGGGACATGTAATCACAACAGGTGGAATATACCGACCCATGGTAGAGGCCTACAACCCAACAGAAAATAAGATGCATAGTTGGCTGGTACCTATGGTTCCCCCTGAAGCATTCGAGCTGAAGCCCCATTTTCTTAGTCTACTACCAAAGTTCAATGGGAATGCCAACGAGGAACCATATGCTTTCCTTAAGGACTCTGAGATGGTGTGCAACAACCTTAGTCACCCAAGGATTGGGCAAGACTATATCAGGCTGAAGGCTACTCCTTTTGCCATACGAGATAAGGCTGATCATTGGCTAATCTCAGGGTGATGTACGACCAGGATGCAGTTCAAGGATTTATTCTTGAAGAAGTTCTACCCACTCAATAGGACTAACCAGATGAGAACCAAGATTGCAAGTTTTTCCCAGGGACCCAACGAACCATTCCATGAAGCATGGAAAAGATTCAATGACTTATTTCAGAAATGCCTCGGCCATGGCATTACAAAAGCGATCTTAGTCGAAACCTTGTTCTGTGGCATGACCCGGAGATGCAAGGGTTAGTAAATGCTGCCTACAGAGCAATGTATATGAACAACAATGAAAATGTCGCATGCAAAATTCTGGAGCAGATGGCGGAGACAGGAAGATATCGGGCCACCAAGGCCTATCAGTTGTCTCCCTCAATCCTATCCAACGAGACAACGAGGAGGACTGTAGCGGATCTAATGGAAGACCTCATCCCCAGCATGATGATAATGGATTACAAGTTAATCATGGTCGAGCATATTCACAAGAGGGTCACTGACCTTGAGGTGATTTCACGATTACTGACCTTGAGGTGATTTTACGATTGCCGAAACAAGTGGAGGAATTGACTGAGGAGGAAGCCAAGATACAGCTACCTGCCCCTTCTGCACCACCTGTACCTGTACATCGAGTCCATCTTATATAGGAGAAGGTACAAAGGCCTCAGGGTAGCTGGGTAGAGGAGCAACAATACACTTAGAAGGAGCAGCACACACCCCAACAAGTGGAGACAGTTTATGAGGAGCCTCCATCGGTGGTCGAGATCAACGGGCTGTTGTACAACCTTGATCCCGTCGATAGACAATCAGGGATAGGGAACGGTCAGCCTCACCGACCTTCCCTAGCTTACCAGGAAACCAACTCTGTCTTTGCACCGCGCTTCGTACAGTCCCGACATGGACAAGGGTACCAGCCTCAGCAGCACCAACAACAACGCACTTTCTACTCAGGCCAGCAGGGTGCTTCACCACCTGCACAGCAGCAGTAGTATTAGAATGGCCAGCAGGGCTAATATTGACACTCGTCCTCTAGTCAGCAGCAACAAGCCCCGCCCCCTAGTGAATTGGAGTCCCTCACCTTGGCGATCCAGACCCTAACTGATGGGGACCAACAGATTCAGAATGATTATATGGATATATGGACTGATCTGAACTGTGTTTTATGCACCCAGTATTAATAAATAGCGCCAAGGACCCCACTTCGCGCCCCGGTTCAGGCCAACCCAAAAATCCTGAATCAGGGTCAAAACTGACTAAGAGATCAGGTATACTATTCAGATAACTCTCTATCTGAACATGAGATCCTTTCCTACGATAATGTTAATCATATGTCCCTCAAGAGAAGAAGTATCGTAATCGTACCTGATCAGGCACAAGCAGTTGAGGAAGACGCCGCCAAGCTTCTACCTGAGGAGAACTTGGAGGCTGAGGAGCATTTGCACCACCACCACCGATAGAAGAAGAGGATTTCCAAGTCCTCAAAGAAGAAGGAGAATAGCACCAGCAGTGAGTCCGGTGGAATCGATGAGGAGCCCACACCTCCATTTGAGGAGGATGTCCCAACAATCGCGGAAAATGCGTTACTAGTTTCGTAACCGCAATTTCCTTTTAGTCAGAGTTAGAGTCCAAGTTAGTATCAGTGTCAGAGTCCTGTAGAGAACTCAATTCCTCATTTCAATGAAAATCTTTCAGTTTCGGAATCTGAGTTAGCATCAATAATCCCTTTCCCCCGAGCTCTTAAGGGTGGAAAGAAGAAAACTAAAAAAAATGCAAAAAGATGACCCTGAGATGGCATAATTATGTAATAAGTACGTCAAGGTCACAATCCCTTTTGATAAGTATGTGGACATGACACCTGCATTCCATAATTAACTTAAGGTGAGATGCACACCTACTACGTTCAACAGGAAGAAAAAAAGTCGTGTTGAGAAGCATGTTCTGTCAGTATCCACTACTTAAGCAATAAAGAATTTGTTTCCAAGGAAACGAAGGAACATGGGCGCCCTTTATGTCGTGACTCATGTTAATGACACTACATTTCGATGCACTCTCCTTAACAACGGATCTTTAATTAACTTAATTCCTACAACCGTCTATGAGCGGCTTAGTCTCAGACCTCTTAGGAATTCCTGAGCATTACTTCAATTTGCCGATAAATCAACCAACTGGTCCCTAGGAGAATTGAGGAACGTTATCATTAAAGTCGAGGGTCAGGAATACATGGAGGACTTTACAGTCCTTGATATGGAGACCCCATGAAATTGATATGAAGGCCCTTCCTCAGAACATCAGGGGCCTTATTTAATTATACGATCGGGAAGATCTAGTTCCAAACTCCAGGCGGAGATGAGGAACTCGAGATGAAGCAGACAAGGTGGCAGAGACTAGATTCAGAATCTAGCACCGAGTACTCTTCGTCCAAAGTAGACTGGAGTCATATAGACATCGTTGGGCCCTGGAGACAAAATCCAGCAAGCATTGATGAGTCCCTCTCCTCTAGAGAAGATCTTGTGCACGAGTCAATTTGCGAGACCCTTAGGAATGAGTATAGCGTAGAAAGTGCATCTCCCTACATCTTCGATGACATAGAGGCCCAGCTGGGCCTGTCAATTCTTCCCTCTTAGGACAGTAAGAAGATGAGCATGACGAGTCGGACATGGCTTCTGCCGACTGCTTGGAGACTCTTGACGATCCGATTCCAGACTTGAATAAGTTGGTGGCAGTTACTTCATAGATAGATCCAACCACTGCCAACACAAAACCAAATTCGATTGAGCCAGACCTCCTTTATGATCACACCTTACTTGAGCTCAAACCTTTACCCACAACATTGAAATACACCTTCCTTGCGGGACAAGAGAAGAAATATCCGGTCAACATCAGTTCGCGATTGACCGAGGAGCACGCATCTCGCTTGTTAGAGATCTTGTAGAAAAACTGCAAGGCGTTAGGCTGGAGCATCTCCAATCTCCATGGGATAAATCCTACTCTTTGTTCGCACCATATATACTTAGAGAATGAGGCTAAACCCTCTCATGAATTCCAACGTAGGTTGTATCCAAATTTACGAGAGGTCGTGAAGAAGGAGATACAGAAATGGTGTGATGCTGGTTTTATTTATCCCATCTCTGATTCTAAATGGGTGGCACCAATCCATGTTATCCCGAAAAAGTCGGGAATTTAGACGAGCATCAATGAGGACCGGGAGGAGATCGTGACATGAGTACACACATCATGGCGCATTTGTGTTGATTACAGATGCCTGAATGCTGTGACGAAGAAGGATACTTCCCCCTACCGTACATTGATCAAATCATAGAGAGATTAGCGGTGAAAGAATTCTTCTACTTTTTAGATGGGTTTTCAGGCTACAATCAATTAGCCATTGCCCCTGAGGATCAGGAGAAAACCACGTTCACATGCCCCTTTGGTACCTATGTTTTCAGGCACATGCCCTTTGGGTTATCCAATGCTCCAGGTACATTTCAAAGGTGCATGATTGTTGTATTTATCGAAATGGTTGGTGAATTCCTGAAGTCTTCATGGATGTCTTCTCGGTCCACGGTGATTTTGTAATCTGGACCGAGTCCTTAAGCAGTGTTGCGAGGTCAATCTAGTGCTCTCTTGGGAGATAAGTCACTTCATGGTGACGGAGGGCATTGTGTTGGGGCATATCATCTCCAAGAGAGGAATGGAGGTTGATCCTGCAAAGGAGGACGCGATTAGACGACTCCAGCCACCAACCAATGTGAAACAGTTGCGGTCTATCCTTGTGCATGTTGGATTTTATCGAAGATTTATCAAGGATTTTTTGAACATTTCCCGACCGCTAACTGAGATTTTAGGCAAGGACATGGAGTTCATTGTCGATCATAAATGTCTTGAGGCCTTTAAGCAATTACAAAGGATGATCATGGACGCCCCGATCCTACAAGCCCCAGATTGGTCTCTCCCTTTTGAGATCATGACGGACACCTCAGATTTTGTTGTGGGGGCTATGTTAGGATAGAGGAGGGATGGCATCCGTTTGCCATACACTATACAAGCATAGTGCTTGATACCGCTCAACGTAACTACACAATTACGGAAAAGGAGATGCTTGCGGTAGTGATCACCTTGGATAAGTTCAGATCTCACTTAATTAGATCCAAGGTGATTATGTTCACTGACCATACAACACTACGATATTTAATGGAAAAGAAGGGCACGAAGGTGTGTCTTCTTGCATGGATTTTACTGATCCAGGAATTTGATTTGGACATTCGCGATAAACCTAGAAAGAAGAACGTAGTAGTTGATCTCCTCTCCCATCTCGAGGATCTTGATGCTTCTGATGATACATCGATTCAAGACTCCTTCCCTGACGAGTCGATTTTTGTTGTCAACTCACTCCCATGGTACACCAATATCGTGAATTATCTTGTCTCCATGAAAGTTCATGAATATTGGCCAAAGAGCCACATATACCGACTTAAGTCGGATTCAAGACATTACCATTGGGAGGATCCGATCCTTTTCTTTAAATGATCGGATTGTGTCTGGAGATGGTGTATTCCTCAGGAGGAATATCAGAGTGTCCTTACTCTATACCATAGTATAGAGGTAGGAGGACACCACTCCGGGAAGAGGACCGTTTGGAAGGTACTTCAGTGTGGCTTATACTGCCCGACTCTGTTTCACGATGCGCTCACCTTTGCGAAGTCATGCCTAGTATGCCAGCGAATGGGAGGGACTGTTGGTTCCAAGGATGAGATGCCGATACATCTTGTCATCATTAGTGATGTCTTTGATGCCCGGGGCATTGACTTCATGGGCCCATTCCCTATGAGTCATGGATTTGCGTACATCCTTATGGCGATAGATTATCAGTCAAGGTGGGTGGAGGATATCCAAACCCGAGTGACAGACAACAGGACTGTCTCTAAATTCATTAAAGATCACATCATCTCTATGTTCGGGATCCCCAAAGTGTTGATATCAGATGGGGGTAGCCACTTCGTATACAGAGATGTGAAGAAACTCTTAAAGGATTACGACATCGAACACTGTGTCACTAGTCGTTATCACCCACAAACCAATGGCATGTCTGAGGTATCAAATATGGAGGTAAAATCCATATTGCAAACGCTTGTCTGCCCAGACACAAAGGACTAGTCTCAGATCTTGGATGAAGTCCAATGGGCTTATAGGACAACTTACAAGATACCGTTAGGAACCTCCCCATCCAGGATGGTATTCCGGAAGCCGTTCCATTTGCCTGAAAAATAAGTGTACAAATCAGAATGGGTAATCAAGAAGGTCAACTGGAACACACACTTAGGACAGAAACAGAGAGAGATGGATCCAAATGAGCTTATGGAAGTCAGAAGCCGAGCATACGACAACAGTTTGGTGTACAAGGACAAAGTAAAATGTTGGCATGATAGATATATCGGATGAAAGACCTTTGTTCCTGAACAGAAAGTATGGTTGTTCAATGTGAGGCTATGGTTTTTCAAGGCAAACTGATATCCAAGCGGATGTGTCCATTCATAGTCGGTACTGTGCATGATAGTGGATGCGTAGAGATCTCTCATAGATGGAACATAGACATTCCTAGTCAATGGACAACTGCTGAAGCACTTCGTCGAACCCAATGAATAGTTAGTCCATGTTGAGGAGATTGTATTCATGCGTGAGACAGACTCAGTGGATACACATAGAACAGTGCATGAGGCCTTTGCAGCAGTGAGCTCTCTCTATCAGCATCATCTTAAAGATTCAGACCATGATCCATGTATATACCCACCATTCTTGTATATTCTTTCCCTCCCTCTTGTGACTCTAATCACTCACCCCAGCTTCATATAATTCCATCTACGACTATACTTAGGATAACCAAATCCTATGTATAGGGGGGAGAGTGTTTCCAGTGTGTGTACTATTCGTTGTACATCCTCCAGATCTCATAGGTCCTTATACTCACTCTTGTCCTATACTTAGACCGATCGGAGCCTATGTATAGGTGAGATCGATGCCGATCATGTACATATTCTCATCCATTTCCCCTTTTGACCTCGTCCGTCTTGTTTTTGATCTTCTTCTACACTTAGGCTGTCAAAGCCTAAGTATAGGGAGGCGGAACGACTTCTATTCATTTTTGCTATTTCAGCTCTCCTACGCTTAGCACGAGCTATGTATTTTTGCTCACTTTTTATGCTCTGAGGACATAGCACACGCCAAGTATAGGGGGCATGTATATATTACATATATACTTTACCCATAGCTTGTACTTTCACGTATTTTTGTATATACTATACAATAATTATGGTGTGGGTAAAAATTGAGAATTGTTTTTGTAAAATACACATATATTTGTAATATACTTGAATATTTTGAAAAATGGAAAAAGCAAAATCAAAGGCTTCTTATTCACTCTTGCACATCATCTCTGTAGAAAGAAAAAGAGTCTTGCATTTCATAGCATGTCATCTACATCTCATCTTCATATCTTGCATATGCAAAGTGAAAAGCTAGTGGGTTCTGAACCAAGTTATGAGTACATGTTGAGAAGGAACTTGATTTGACCTTAATCCACCTAATTTTAGAGGAACCTTATAGGAACTAAAGTTAATATTTCTCAGGTCAAATGACTTAATTCTTTGAGTCCGCAAGTCTATGTTCACATGTCATCTTGATAAGTCTAAATAAAAATATCTTGTGCACACAGATGTTTCTTTTAGACAGTGACCTAACTTGGACAAGCACAATGCACGTAGCTGTACATTGATGAGGTGGTAAGGAGGTAGAATCCTTTAGCTTGGAGTAGCACATTGGTGGAAACACCGTCCTCCTACAGGGAGGGGAGTGCATCTCAACCTAGAGTGGTGGTGTTCACATCAAAGGACGGGATGTTGTGGGTTGCAATAATGCTTCAAAAGAGGGATAGTCTACTGGCTCAAGAGGAAAAACTCATGATGTACATGCCGCACCTTGTATATAGTCAAAAACAAAAACAAAAAATGCAAAAACTCAAAAAAATAAGACAGGCCTGAGTGAAAATTAAATACCTGTCGGAGTATGTATATTAGCAAGAAGTCTGCAGTTGGTTGACTTGGCTATACTGGCCAGGCATCCCGGTATAGGTAGCTACGCTGGTTACCATCCATTCTTTTCTCCGCCCCTCCTCTTGAGCTGGTCGTACTTGAACTTAGAAGGGAATACATCGATCCTCGAGGAAAGAGTTATTGGATTGGGGAATTAGAGTTACCTTGTTAGAGGAGGTTGCTTCTTAGAATGTTTTGATGTGGAGAGCTATTTTACACTTACACAGTACAAGTAAGAATCATAGTCATCAGAAATTTGCATCTGAGTATTTGTTCTGACCTGACTATTTAGGAGTTTTGAATAGAAGACTTGTGGTACTTAAAGTCTATTAGGTCTTAAGTTCAGATCCCAATAAGGTTCCGCCACACAATTAATCCAAAGGTTGAGTCCAGCTCAATTTTCAACTTTTGTCCGTGGCCTTGGTATGGAACCTAAAATCATTTCAATCTTGCATTTCATCTTAGTTACTCAGGGACGAGAAAAGTTTAAATATAGGGGGTTGATGAGTCTGTGAAAATAGAGCCTTATTCCCGAGTAATTAGGAGCATATTTACACCAATATTGCATAATTAGCATTCATGCATATATTGATAACATGTGCATTCTAGCATTCGTATCTGCATAAAATAAGAAGCCAATTTCATCTATAAAAATCACTATATATATGTATATATTTTACACTAATCCTAAAATCCATAAATTCACTCTATATTGTATATATTACTAACTCTAATTAAAGAAAAATATCAAAGAAATGCTAACCTGTAAATTTGACAAATAAAAACCCAAACCAAGTTAGGGACCATGGACTTTAGAATGTACATATCTCTCTCATAAAACCTTCGATCTAGGTCTACTCACTTTTAAATTAATACACATTCAGAGACCTTCAGAATGAGACCAATTTCATTTAAATCGGAGCTGATATGTAAAACTTGGGTTTTGGGCCCCCCATTGTACACTATATGTATTTATATCTATACCCTTGTATTTTATCACATTATTCGACCTCATTTCCATTTTTCATCAACATGAAACACGTAGATCTCATTGAGATTTACAACTTTCATGTTTTGAGTTTTTCCAAATTCGGCCATTTTCTCCCTTTTATTCCACATTCTTCCTCAGCCATTCTGATTGGGCCACGTGGCACCCTCTGGTTGCGATGCGACCCACTCAGCCGCTCGCCACGTGTCCCGTCTCCAGGCCATTAGATAGCCACCCCTTCCTTCAAATCTCGGCCATCTATTCCGCAACCCCTATCAACTATTGGATCATCGTCCTCATCTCATCCAGACCACTCGCTTCTGCCTTAACCTCAGCGCTCCACGTGGCGCTTCCTGCGCCTTTCGATCCTCCATCTATTGATTGCATCCCTGCCATCAATTCCCAGGAAATCGTCACCCACCAATCCGCCCCCCTAATCTCATCCCCAACGTTTGCTAGCACCCGTATCAACGCCCGCCACACGTCATGCCCATCTCCCTTTGATCTCGACCTCCGAATCTGATCCAGGCCCTTCCTTAGCGCCTTGCCAGCCACCGTTGGATCACTAGATCAAATGGGCAAGGCGTCATCTTCCTCCTCCAAAAGAGCCCTGCCCACATTGCCCCACTTCCCCTACTCGCCGGCCCCTTCCTATTATCTCCGCCACTACAGCTACCATCTCCAACCATTGACCGCTCCACGACGTAGTCCCATCGACCCTCATCCTCGCCAGCACCCACGACCACAATGATCCCTTCTCCTTCGCTCCATAATCGCCATGAACATCACACCTTCCATCGCCTATACCTCTACCTTATCCCTATAAATACTCCATCTCAATTGAACTTCGACCCCATCGGCCCTTGCAAAGAGATTCCCAGAGCTCCCTTCTACTTGTTGGTGATAGCAATTCGACAAGAGAGCGAGCGATGACGGTGTTTTATTCTTTGATGAATTCAATGTCGTAGCACGCTGTGTCGCATCTTCCTTGACGAGCTTCACGATCTCGGGCTCCTACCGGCCCTCGAGCGATGACCGACGAGTCCATCTCGAGCGCCAATTCCCAGGTAGCATCACTTTGTTTCCTCTCCGATCTTCTTCTTATTTTCTTTAGTTTTTCTCTGAATTTATCCCGCTTCTTCGATTAATTCCATCCTCACCCAACCATCCGTTGAGCTTTGCCTTGAAGATCCAATCTTCGTGCATTCCTTTGTTTACTCTGACGATGCATCGCACCCTCTTCCCACAGCGCCGCCGGCCACGACGGAAGATCATCTACACACGATCATCATGACTGCCCTCAGGACTCATCACACTAGCACGAGCTAACCCTGTAGGGACCATTCTTTTCATTGGACAGAACCATCATCGGAGCTTCTTCGAGCTTCGTCACCACCAGCCTACAAACGACTCCAGCATCTTCTAGAGCCTCCAGTAACCTCCTGACGCTTCCACGATCGATCCTCACTCTTCAGGAGTCTATGGCGAGCTTCCACGAGCACATGGAAGGACGACGGAGTAAGGATCCCACCACCGGAGCCCCGCCAAGTCCGACGCAGGAGGAAGCGGACCGGAGAAGATGAAGTAGAGCTACCGTTGGATTTTTTTGATTCGACAATCCTCTTCACAACACGTCGCTCCGCTCCCACAATCGTTGGATCTTCCTGATCTAACGGATCTAGTCGAGCCACGTTGCATCTGCTTTGATGTCCAGCTACTATTGGATTGATCGCCATCCAACGGGAATTACTCTTCCACATCACCGCTGCCATCCAGCTCCAGCAGCCCTTGGATATAATCAGATCTAACAGTCCAGCTTACGCCACGTAGCCACCCTCCGAGCCTCTTCCTTGAACCTAGGCTCGAAGCACCCGAAGCCAGTACGAGCCTCCAAAGCCACCCGAGCTTCCTACATCTCCCGAGCCTAGATCCTCACGTGTACATCGTGTGAGGACTGGGTAATTTGTAACAAGGCCCCTTCAACTTTAAGAAATTACATTTCAGTCCCTGCTAGGAGCGTCACGAGAGGAGCACATGTTTTAGTGGGAATTTCACATCCATACCGTCGCATTATAGGTATTTGCACTTTAGTCCATGTATGCACGTTTTATTTTAAGAAATTTTATTTTCTGTATTTACATTTTGGTCCCCATCTTTGCACGCATATTTAGGTATCCATCTCTCATTATTTTTAAATTCCAAAAATTGCATGTTGTAGTTTAACTTGTCATTTATCTTTTGTACCACATGTCATATTTTTATGAGCTGCATTGAATTTAATAATATTATTTTGGTGGAATTTGACATATTTTGCCCACTATATGACCTTTATTTATTAATAAATCTTCTGTTATTCAAAAAATCACCATAAAATCACATTAGACTTAGATTAAGTTGCTCTACATTGTGCCCAAAAATCATAGCATTTGCACGCATCACGAGGCCTAAATAAATCAAATAGTCTTTTGCCTGAATGATTTTTAATAAGTCCAATTTACATAAATTTTTGGGTTTATTAATTTTCCTGGATTTCTCTCACTTAGACCTATCTAGGATAATTTTTTTATCTAAAAAACAATGTTCTTTGGTATTTATTAGAATCAATTTTAGAAAAACTGCCTACATTCATATTTTATTCATTTCTAATTGATTAAAATTCTGAAAATTCCAAAAAATACAGTAACTTAGTTTTACACCATTCCATCTTCTTGCCGAGTTTCATTAATTTTGGACTTTATTTTACCATTTTTCTAATTTAACTTAAAAACATTGACCTGAACTTGCATTGTGTTTTCATTAATTACATAAAAAATTTTAAAAAGACCAAAAATATTCTTCTAAAATCCTGATCTTTAAATTAACTGAAAATTTACCAAAGGAGATAGCTGCCTCCCTGAGTTCAACCTTGGGCTTGCCCAAGTAAAAAAAAATTGCCACTTGAATTCATCGAACATTAAATCTGAGTGGTTTTTGATAAAGTCTTGATTACTCGACTGCAACGAACGACAAACCTAATTCAACTGATAACTCGGTTGAATTAACAAGGGTATACGAGGCCCAATCAACTGTACAACATATATACATACTCCGACATGAATTTTATTTAATTTTCAGGCCTACCCACTTTTTTGGGATTTTTCTCCTTTTTTTGAAATGTTAGCATTTATGTAAGGATTTTTTCCTACTGAGCCAAAGATTATCCCTCTTTTGAAGCATTATTGCAATGCACACTCTCTTGTCATTCGACTTCATTTCAACTAGACCAGATTGGGGTGCACTTCCCTCCCTAGACGAGGACGAATTTTTCCACTTGTGTGTGTCTCAAACATGCAAATCCAATCCCTTCAATACTCCAACTGAGTTGAGCCAAGTGAAAGGTGTAAGTGTCCAAGTTAGGTAATGTCTAACTAGAGTCATGTGTGCGTCTCGAAAAGTTCTAGTTAGTTAGTTGAGGTGACTTGAACTCAGCCTTGAGTCTCAAAGAATTAAGTCCCAGTGGACCTGAAGTACCTTAAATCTAGTTCCCATGAGGTTCCAGTGTAGTTAGGTACAATAAGGTCCAACCAAGCTCCAATCTTCGACTTTATTGGACTAGTTCAATTATCAAGCTCAATCCCAAAAAATGTTAGTGCTATGTAAATGCTATGTACAATGATGCAAAGAATAATGCAATTTTCAAAGAAATTGAAAATAAAAGATTTTTTGCACAAAAAAACATAAAGTATGTACAACTATTTATATGTGCATACTTCTTTTTTATTTATTTACAAGAGTTAAGGAATTTACATGTTATTTATAGTATATATACATATGATAAAGAATTTATTTATATTTATTTTTATTTAGTGATGCATTAATTCCTCAAATTTACTTGAAAACAATTTTGAAAACTATAGTACACGATAATTTTTATAAAATATTTACAAACATTTGGAAGCCATTTTGCAAAGATTTTTCAAACAATATATATAGGTTTTTCCAAATATTTTACAAACATTTTCAAAATCATTTGCAAATAGGTTTCAAATATTTTTATTTCACACAAATAAAAGATTTTTTACAAATCAAAATATTTTTATAAAGGTTGAAAACATTTCTCAAAAAGTTTTCCAAACGGGTCAAACCATTTTTCAAATCATTTTGCAAAAATATTTTTAAACTGATTTACTAATCAGTATATACAAAAGGAATTTGAGGGGAAAATATGAATTATTAAATGGTTTAAAATGAATTATATATGTATATATTGTTATATTTGGCCATTTTTATTGTTAATAATATGAGAGTATGGGTTATGGATAAATTATATACATAGTATATACGACCCCCCCATACTTAGCATGAGCTATGTCCTCATAGATCGAAAAGAAAAAGAGAGGACATAACTTGTTCTGAGTATAGAAAATCCTATACTATAATAAGTGTATAATAAATGAAATAATGAAGAGATGAATAATCTTAAGTATAGCAAACTGTACAAAACGCTCGGAGGGTAAAGGGTGGGAATAAACAAATCACAACTCGGGTTGTCTCCCCCTATACTTAAGGTGAGATATCCATAAGTATAGAATAGCAGATCAACAAGAGAGGAGCTAGTGGAGTGGATCAAAGAATGAAAGATTCCGGGCCGTACCCCCCCCACACACACACACTTAGAATAAAGTATGTCCTAAGTACATAAAACTGACACAAAGGGGAGACACATTTTCTATAGAAAAATTAAAATGAAAAGGAAAATAAGAAAAGAAGAAAAATATAGATATATAGATAGATGGAAAGTTTTCAAAGAATGTACGCATCACTCCCCCTCATACTTAGGGTAAAAGATCCCTAAGTATAGGCAACAACAAGAGTGATGAAATGGATGAAGAAAGAACAACACAGGCATATCCCCCTATAACTAGGACAAGGTACGTCCTGAGTATAGACACATAGATATGGAGAAACATCTGGGGTACAAAAGACATATAGAAGAAAGAAGGAACATAATATACTACATGAATATACACTAAGTAACAAAGGTGAAGTACATGACTGTATCTAATACTTGAGTACCTTACTCTCGTCACCATCTCATTATGAGAATGGGGACGGAGTCAGAAAGTGGAAAGACACCCGGGTATACAATCAAGTGGGTATTAGCTACCGGGGACAAGAGATCGAAAACTAAACTAGGGACCAGTAGCATGAAGTAGAACATCGGCTCATAGAGAAGAAATGAAAGATCGTAGCCGATACCGTAAGACATAGAGGAAGAGTGAGCAGTAAAGACTCCTCCAAATCAATCATGGTCTCAGAAAGGTATAAGAAGTGAATAGCAAGAGACTCTCAATGCAGCGTGATATCCGGTGCTCAGAAGGTCAGAAAGTCACAGAAACATACCGAACACCACAAGACTTGACTCAATCCAGAGAGGGTCCTCAAAGGTAAGCAGACTCAGATGAGTCAAATATCATAGAATAATCATAGGACTCGGCTCCGTACTCCAACAAAAAGGAGATGAAACCAGAAGGGAGACCGACCACACAAAGTACAAGACTTGGTATCGTGCTTCACCATACAGGAGACACCAGAAGTGAAACTGAGTACTAATAAAATAAAGTATCCTCCTACAGATAACCCTCGGGGAGTGGTACAAAATATTAATGAATAATCATATAGAGCTCCCCCTTGCGAGGGTTGTGAAGGAGAGCAAACCTAAAGGAATCAAATTCATTAGACAGATCAGTAGAAGTGGCCTCAGTAGGCTGTTGGAAATGCGAGCCCACGGCGAGCCATTATGCAATAAATGTTATTGCAAATATCATTCCCTGATCTGAAATGAAGAATGAATAATTTGTATAATAGGTCCCTTAGTACAATTAGGGTTATGTACCAAGGCCATCTTAATAATCATACAGCTGTTGATTCAACTATTAAATCATAGAGGTTGGTGCTTGGATGAATATCTAAAGGGTTAGATTGAGGACTCATCAAGCACCATCAAATGATTGTTAAGAGATGATCTCCAACCTGAGTAGGAGATGGCAATCCTTATCTCTGAAGCCTGATATCTGACCGACCTCTTGATGCAGGTCCTCTGCATAGGAATAGAGATTCGGAGGTGTTAGATTCGTTAGGTCAAAGAGTTCACTTAACAAGATCGAGATAACCAAAGTCCTATATCGTATGCTGTCACGATATAGGCACACATCCTCTGACCGGAGACAGATATGTTACTATATGTCTGAGTATGTACATTTGGCAGACCAATAGGTTGATGACCTAACCAAGGTCTATACACCGGCATGCTGGTGTGCATATAAGGGCATATGAGTAATACGATCTCTCAAAGGGATCATACATGTTCAGTTACTGAACTAGAAGACATGAGCTCACTCATGAGATATTGGGAAGAATCAAATTCCATGTGCATGGTCGTCTCTCTTTGGAAGCTTGACTGAATTTGTAGGTTTGATATATACTTTTAGTATATGATCAAGACCTAGGTATGATATACGCTTTTTGGAAAGTGTATGATCGATACCAACTCCCAATGATCGAATGAGAAACTTACTGATAAAACCGTGAAGTAGACAATATAAAGTTGATCCAATACTTCGGGTTTAGTCTGAGTCTTCCCGTATGCAGGATGTACAAGTATTGGGAATACTTGACGGTGATTTGATCATAAACGATTGTATAACCATGACGCTTCCATTCCAACGGAGTGATGAAGCGGGTCTGGATTTTAGTGACTCCTCTCGGTAGAGAAGTAATCTGTTCTTAGTCCAAATGTTGGACATTGATCTGAATATGATTCAGATACAATAGATTTACGGTCTTGATTTAATCAAGCATTTATGGGAGGCCCACGATCTGGATTTGAGATATGATCTCAATATCCATGTCACTATATGTGGAACAATACAATCACCCTGTCCTTATCTCCAAGTATCTGAGGAGAGATCGCATTATTCTTGAAGGGTTCGAGAATAATTCCATAAGATCTAAGCAATGAAGAAATAATGATTAAATGTGATTTAATCGTCTTGACGTGTGAAGAAATTATCCAATTTAATTAAATATGATTTAATTAAAGTGGATAAGAATAATGTGGATAGAAATATCCAATTATTCATAATATGTTATAAATGTGATTTATAATGTATTAGAGAGAGCTAATTATAATTTATATGTGTTGATTAATTATTATGTGTATTGGATACACATTGTGTAATTAATTGACAATATAAATTATATGTTGTTTTGGGTTGTGAATATGATTCACAATTTTCCAATGGTAAGATTGCAATATTCTCAAATATAATTATGAATTATTTTTGAAGGATAAAAGCCAACAAAAGTTGTTGGAAATAAATAAATGAGATTTTCAAGGAGATATGCAATCTCATGGATTTCCATGAGATTGCAATCTCCATGGAATCTTTGGGCGGCACATCATTCCTATAAGGAATGTGTGGCCGTCCACTTTGGAAGGTACATGGAGATGAAATCTCCATGTATCTTCTCTCCTTATTTATTGGTTTGATTTAGGACTAATTAATATTTGATTTTGTCAAATATATTTTAACCTAAATTTGTTGGTTTTACCAACAACAATCTTGACCATTGGATTGGCATAAATCAATCTCACCCACAGATTTTATATGTCCCATGGATTGAGATCCATGGATCCCAAAACCCTATAAATAGAGAGGCATACCATGCTCTCTCTCTTAACTTGCAATATTGGAGGCTCTCTCTCTTTTTTTATTCTCCATACTCGACAGCCCTCTCTCCCTCTAATAATGGTGGCCGTCCACCAAACCCTAGAGGAGAGAACCGTCGTCGCCTTCGCTACCGCACCACCGCTTCGACGTTCTTCGGTTCTCCGTCTTCTTGGAGAGTTCCTCTCATGAAGGAGACGTTTGATCTCGTGCGACGAGATCAGGAGCAACCACGCTTGGATCATCTTCTTGGATTGCGAGGACAACACGGTTCATCCCCGCGCTCGCAAGCGGTCTCGCCGACGATCGGACTTGAGACAGGAGGTCTTTTCTTTTAGAGACTTGATCAACTACGCTTCAAGAGGTATTCATTATACTTGTTGTGGTTATAGATGAAACGATTCAAGAAGTGTTCTTGGATCACGTAGTTTCATCGTATGAAAAATTTTTAAATTCCGCTGCACCGAACAACTAGTGTGACTAGTCGTTCTTCGTCGTATCCGATACGATGATCACGCTTCCGTGATGCGCTTGAGGATAATTTCCATATCCTTCATAGGCAACAAATCGACTACCAGCAGAAGAGATCGAAAGATCAATAACATGTGATAGCGTCCCATAAATAACCCTCAGGGAGCATACTAGCCACTAAGAATGGAATAATCAACAGAAGATGGCTGATCCTTGCGAGAACCGTCAAGGAGAGAGGACTCAAAGGAGTCTAGTTAGAGAAGTCCCTAGATTCGATAGATTAGATAAACAACAAGGCAATGGGGACCGGAAGTATACCGGAAGACTTGGTTCTGTGCCCCACCAAATCGGAGGGACAGTGAGCAAGGGGAACCGAATGTAAACAATGTGTTGCATTTTCCCACAGATGAAATTTTAAATTATGTTGTAATTAAAATCTATGCTACACAAAAAACTAAGAATTACACTTCCCTTTTTTTAATTGTTAATAAGCTACATGCTATTTTAATGTTGAATTATGCAACAATTTTTCTTAACATCAGTAAGTTGTTAAGTTTCTTAAGTAACAAATAGCATGTAGCTTGTATAAGTAAGAATGACTGAATGATCAGTAACACATTACAATACCTTTTTTAATTAGCATCGGTAACATTATACCATTCTAATTACAATAAAAGTAAGAGTTATAATTTCCTTATGCAAAACTAGGACATGTTGTACAAGTGATTTGTTCTGAATGACATATAACAAAGAAAATATACATTGAATTTTTGAAATATTACTTGTATAAGCAAGAATAAGAAAAAAGCTACATGTTATTTTAATGTTGAACTCTGCCACAATTTTCTTAGCATCTGAACAAGTAAGTCCAGTAACACATAGCAAGACTTTTGTTAACATATGAAATATGATTTATTACTTTTATAAGATAGAAAAAGTAAGTTTTTTAATTAGCAGCGGTAACACTATACCATTCTTATTACAACAAAATCAATTATTTTTTTAGAAGAAAGAGGACATCCACACAGGACTCCTCCTATGCCCTCATGTATAGGAATCGTGAATGAGCACCCTTACTATAATGTAAAGTGATGAATCCACATTTCATCATCTTTATTCTATCATTTTGGCATCAAAAACCCTAGTAAATGCGTGTAAATAGCATTAAATCCAATATCTTAGGATTCATGCATATGCATGTAAATAGTGTATAAAATACTGTAATTAAAGCCAAAATTATAGAATAAATAAAAAAAGAAAAAAAGAATAAATTATTGTAAATATTTTATGACCCGAAGCCCCGAGACCTAGGCATCTTAATGAATAGGTCGACAAGGAATAAAGTAGGGGGAGATAAGGGTAAAATACCATAAAAATACCTTCATTTTTTATTCATTTTGGGACCTAAAGTTGTAGATAATTAAATAAATAAAAATACAAAATTGATTTCATTGAAAAATAATGTACAGATAAAAAGTTATGGTCTGAATAAGATTCCAGATCTCCAACTTCCCAGACCTGTATCATGCAAATAAAAACTCGAATTGTACCAAACTCACCTTTAATTGTATATAGCATAAAATAATATATTTAATGGAGGTGGTTTCGTATTTTTCGGAGTTACGGTTTGAAAGCTGAGTTTTGGACCCTACTTGTATCATTGTACAGATTGAAATATTCAATTTATTATCTATTCATTATTTTTGTGTTTTTATATTTTTATAATGTTGTAAATATTACTTCTAATATATTTTTACATTGAAATCAGAATAAAAATACAAAGGAAATTCAAATAAAAATACTTGTATATTTATATAGAACCTATATACAAACCTATATTAATATTACTTTTATTTTATTAAATGTACAAAACACATCAGAAAAATAAAAGAAAAATATTTCTAAGTGTATAAAAGTATTCTATAATTTTATAAAACAGTAAACAAAATAAAATAAATTAAAAATACCAAATAAAAAAATAATAAAATATAGAGGTAATATACCTATAGAGGCTATAAAAAGCAACTTGTAAAAATACACCTCATAAAAATAATTAAAAATCACCATAAAATACTTTATAAAATAATAAATATTTTTCATTTAATAATCAAAACTTAATTCGTTTATTTTCTATTTTAAATTGATTTTACAAATAAATTTCCAGGGATTTTTCCTGGTTGGTCCACGTCAAACAATTTCCGGGGATTTTTCCTGGTTGGTCCACGTGGACCATCCAGGTGACGGCCCTAGTTGACCCCGGTAATCTGGTCGTCCTCCCCCATGTGCCCTTGCCAGAACATGCTTTTGAACTCGCTTCTCGCTTTTTTAAGGATGCTAATTGCGTCTTCTTGTGTCAAAGTCTTCACGACTTTTATCCCTCGATTTGTGGTGATTCACGCCCAAGGTTCTCCTTGGGCTGTGGATCGCTGCATCGAGCTACCCACCTCGATCTTTGGAGCACTATAGTCATCAGGTCAAACCAAATATAATGGAGCCCGACCTTCCCTTGAATTTTTGAACCCCTCACTCCATAGGGTTAGCTCCCCTTTCGATCCTTGAACCTCCAGGAAGGTGACAACTTCTTGTTGAGGTCTTCCGGAGGGTCGAGCGTGGCCTGAGGTGGTTCCGCAACCTCTGCCTTTGCCGGCGTCGAGGCACCCCTTTCCCTCCAGTCTTCACCGTTGAGGTAGACCCCTTTCCCTTATTTTTCATTCGCATTTTATTTCCCATAGCCTTAGGAACGAAAGCCCTCTCGAAATTTCCATTTCCATCGATCAATCAACCAATCAAACCACCTCGCCGGAGCGCTCCTCCTGCCGAACTCCGCCACACCACTTTGCGCCGCCATTTCGCCTCCGCGGGACCCAGGCATTTTGCCCTGGGTCCTCTCACTTCTTTTTGCAGGTACATGGACTCAAACGCATGCCTGGGGGCCATTTTGGCCTTCGCCGGAGCCGCTCGACCTCCTCCAGCTCCGCCAGCATCTCCAGTGAACCTCGGCTACTGTCGAGGCTTTTTAGGTCCACCAGCATCTCGAGGATGCCGCTAGGAGCCCGCAGCTTCATTTTGAAGCTGAAAGGACACCAGAGTACGGAGATCTACCTCGGGGAAGTTTGCCTCGCCGGCGTTCTTCCCCGTTCGTCCTTCGCTGCTCCCAGTCGTTGGATCAAGCCGCGTCTCCAGGTTGCACAGCTACCGTCCGATCTCCTCGCATGTCGACCGTCAGATCATCCAAGGGAGATCTAATCTCAGCCGCATAGTGCGAAGGGGTACGAGCCGTTGGATCGTCACCATGTGTCAAGTGAATCAGCCACGATCGTTGGATCACGCGCTTAGGGGTATTTTGCACTATTCACCCCGCGCATTTTTGTATTTCTATTTTAGTCCTCAAACATTTGTCTGAAGTTTAAAAAGTTTTGTAATAATTATAACTAGTCCCCCGAGCTTCTTGTATATTGCATTTCAGTCCTAGCCACATCACCTCACGTGACCAGTTCACGTGAGGTGAGGGCATTTTGCACGGGACCCCTTTAGGGCTCTAGTATTTTGTTTTAGTCAAGTAATTTTTGTATTACGTGTAAAAGTTTTGGAATATTTGCATAGTGACCCCTGGGAATTATGGATATCACATTCATACCCTTCCCAGGCATGTGTTAGTCACGCGCCCTGGTGGGTTATTTGCAGGATAACCCTTGCCGATCTTGATATTTGTATTTAGTCATTTAAATGCAATATTCAGTATTAAACTTTTTGTGAAACTTGCACTTTGGCCCCTAGATGTTTACTTATTTGCACTTATACCATTGCCAGTAGTGTAGTTTCTTGATGTTGTCTTTATTTAATTAGTGCATCATTTTGACTCGAGAAATTCTCAAAAAATAGCATAGGCTCCTGTGTGCTTGCTTATTCACGACATATTTTTGCATTGCATTTTTGTTGCATTTTCATATTTATTAGAAATCAAAAACAAGCATTTTAGCTACTGTCTATCTTAGAAAATCCATAAAAATTATCAAAACACATTGAAAAATTCCAAAAATTTTATCTATTGTCTATTTTAGTATATTCTAGTGTCAGTCCAAAAATCACTAAAAATTTCAAAAGAAAAACCTTAAAAATTTGAAAACCTCTAAAAACTTCATAAAAATAAACAAAATCGTAGAAAATTTCTAAAAATATAAACTCAGGTTCTGTAGTTTTCTCATTTGATTTTATTTATTTCAAAATTAAATTGCGAAAATTTTGCCACTGTTCGCTATTTTTCATTCCCATTTTAATTTCGAGAAGAGCCTTGATTCATTGTTTTCTCTTATTTTGACTTTTAAAATTACCAAAAACATTATGAAAAATCCCCAAAAATCACAAAAATAGTAGAAAGTTATAGAAAGACAAAAAACAATTCCTTTTCTGATTTTGAG
This sequence comes from Ottelia alismoides, assembly GCA_037367405.1. NCBI lineage: Eukaryota > Viridiplantae > Streptophyta > Magnoliopsida > Alismatales > Hydrocharitaceae > Ottelia > Ottelia alismoides. The sequence goes on along the minus strand of JAZKJV010009692.1, from coordinate 76,907 downwards.
CATTTTTGTCTATTTTTATGCATACCTTATCCCCTCTTTCCTTTTATTGTATATATATCTTATTATTGAAAAAGAAAATACAAAAATACAAAATATATAAAGAAAAATACAAAATCAGTAAAAAAAGAAAATACAAAATATAAAATCAAAAATTAATTAAAAAAATAAAAAAATTAAAACCCACAAAATAACATTTTGTATTTTGTTGACACTTAATCACATCACTTTTTGCACATTTGTTGATCTATCGTGTCTTGCTCCCTGTGTTCGAACTCTCTACGTACTTGCATCTATACATATTTTATGTAGAGTTAAAAATAAATTTGACTCCACATTTGTTTGTCATTGTTTGATATTTGATTGTGGGTCCATTGTTGATCTTAATCGGGATTCATTGAGGGTCGCCACAGTGACACGGTGGTTTCCGCCTTGTGTGACATAATTAGACCCCGTGAATTTCGGTTAAATCAAATGGCGCCGTTGCCGGGGAGCGACAGCGTATAGTTCTCATTTTTTATTGATTGTGATTGCTTGTTTACAATATTGCTTGCTTTATCTCTCTTGTTTTTGATATTTATCCGTGAGCATTCTAACCATTCTCTTTTCTTGTCTTCTTGCGAGGGACTGCGGACCAAGGAGGATCGCCTAGGTGATTCGGTGCAGCCTTGGGAAGCGGAGTCTGCTTTTCTAGCCCAAGCCGACAGGAGAGAGTAGGAGGAGTGAGAGAGAGTGGTAGTTAGTAGTCTTCTATTTTTGTGAGAGTGAGACTTGATAATTTGTAATAATACAGATACTTGGACACTTGGACACTCAGTCCCAACTTCCAAGTGTTTGTACGCTTGGGGGCTCACCGCGGTTTTATTGTGTTTTATCGCCGTCATTTTCCGGTTTCGATTTAGTTTCCCTTTCTTTTGTGGAATGAGCCCTTAGATTTTTAGGCATTGCTTGATCGATTAGATTAGGTCCAAACACCCTAATAACCATTGCATGTACCTATAGTGCATATTTGGACTTAGTTTGATTAAACAGTTGATCATCACCTTCGATTTGCCGCGCCGCGAGCCCACCCCATCAAGCGCTGCTCCTGAACTCGACGTGTCGAGAAGAGGAGGGATGAGTCTAGACCGGACTTTTTGGATTGAGGAATGGTGATCGACTTGTGGTTCTTTACGTTAGCAATTGCCTACTTATGATGATTTCCGTGTGCATATCGACATATAGATTAGTTTTATAAATTTCTGCTTTGCATCCCGCATGGAGAGTTTGGGAGTCACTGTAAGTCTTCTATCTTTGCATTCATCATTTAGGCACTAAGGTGAGATTTCCATATTAGTGCCACTTGCTTTGTCTTTTCCGACTCTTCTCCCTCTATTTTTGTATCAAATAGGAATCAAGAAAAAACAAAAACGTTAGGCGCTTGTTTGAATTGACTCAAAAGAAGTGATAACACCAAAAAAAATTAAAAAAGAGGCTGCTAAAGAAAACTTGACCTAAATAAAATTTGTAATTGGATTCATTGCTTGGGGAGAGTAACACCCTCACTTGTATTCAGGTTGCATCGGAAGGTCTCCTTCCATGTAAGAGAGCGACTTCGTAAGGATTAGAGCCAAAAACCCAGTCTGTGTCTACCTTGTGTATCGCATGGATTTCTGAAGTATTGGCGCTTCTATCGTACGTGGACGAGTAGGGCTTGGTCACCAGTTATGACTCTCTATTGTGTAGAGCATCGACCTTGTCCGAAGTATAGAGCTTAGGCCACGCCTTCACGGGGGTGTCTGTCTCATCGTCTTGCATCCGAGTAGGTTCTTGCATGCTCATGGGTGATTCCGTTGCGAGGGAGTTCCGAAGTATCGGTTTCGCCTATTGACTTCCTTTCTCTATTTCTTTGGCTGAGTAGGGATCCAGGAAGGGTTACAAGGATCTCAAAAAGTGCAGACTACAGGTTACACAGGAGGAGGACAAGTACGAGATACTCTTCCGGCAGTACTCTCGCTCCTATAGGCGTAGCGCTCTAAGGACTCGTTAAAAGATAAATGCCTGAATTCATTTAAAAGCTACAAAGATAATAGCTGAACTCTTACGGCTTCACGTGTTGAGTTGGTGAATCCCCTTGTTTTGTGTTTGATTGCTAGTTGGATCTAGGTCAAGATCAAAAACACTGCACAGTTGTGCACAATTTTGCCACCTTCTCCTTCTTCATTTTTCAACCTTACTCTTCTCAATAATCAAGATGATGGGACGGAGATCTCGTAGGCTGACCTTGTCGGCATAGCTATCCAGCACTCCTCCCTATTCACCTAGGACAACCTCGGAGAGTCCGCTCTCCGAGCCTGAGTTCACTTCCACCCTGTTCCCCCTCGTCCACCCTTCACCTTCCATCAGTCCAAGAGTTTCAGAATTTAGTGCATCACAGAGCTCAGATCATTTGACGGCACCTGAGATGGGTTTTTTTGCATTTTCAGATAATCCAGACATGGCAGACAATGGAGAGCACCCAGATGAGCATGAACAGCCTCCATTCTTATATGATCAAGCATCCATCAACAATTCATTGCTAGCATCCCTGGAGACAATGCAGAGACAGATTCGAGAGCAGGGAGTCTTTATGGGTGACCTCATGAGAGAGATCGCACAAATGCGAGAGAACCGATCGGGGGGCGGTGGCGGTGGAGGTGATATACCAGTTGTAGAGAACGAGGGAGGAGAACCCAACCAAGAGAGGTCGCCGCAGACCATCATGAGAGAATTGCATAATCCAACAGCCTCCCTCTCTCATCGGTGGATCCGACTCCCTCCCATCCAAGGAGACTCCCTCCCACACTATTCAGCTTCTTCCTAAATTCCATGGGCTGCCGACCAAAGAGACACACATCCATCTTCAAGAATTCGAAATGATCTGCAGTACCATTCATGACAGGCTAATGACTGAGGACACTATCAAGATGATAGCCTTCCTCTTCTCTTTGGTTGATAGAGCTGCGTACTGGCTAAAACATTTGGGGAGCTTTGTCGAAACTTGGGCACAACTCCGGACCGCTTACTTGAAGAAGTATTACCCTCTCGGCCGGACGAACGCAACAAGAGCTATGATCAGTAACTTCACAATGATCCCTAATGAGCAGTTCCATGAAGCTTGGGATCGATTCAGAGAGCTCATTGACCGGTGTCCACACCATGATATATCCAAGACCAATCTCATTCAGAGTTTCTTCTGTGGGATAACACCGGAGCTGCAGGGGCTTGTAAATGCCTCTTGTGGTTGATCATATTTTTCCATAGCTGAAGACAACGTCTGGGCCATTTATGAAGGAATGGCAGAGAACTCTACGGTCATGGCCCAAGCTAGAGTCTACACACAGCAGAAGCCACCCCATGGAGCGGGATCATTTCAGAGGATTTCCCGCATCGATGCCGGTCCCCACACTCTGTCGGCAGCCGCAGCCCAAGCTGAATCAGCCGCAGCCGACATGGGCATCATTAGTAAGAAGTTGGGCCGTCTCGAGATCCTCGAGAAGAAGCAGACACAAGGACTGGCCCAGATGGACCAGATTACCAAGATAATGAGTGACCTGAAGACGCAAATTCTTTGCATCCAGGAGGCACAAACGTCTACTCAGTAGCCTCCCAGGTCATGGGCTGATCCGAGCAGCAACAACTCGCACCAGCCCTATGCCTCACACCGCCGGGTCAACCATATTCAAGCAGAGCCGGTCCCGCTATTGCAGTATTACCCGTCGCAGCCGCCATCTCAGGACACTCAAGTGGTGGTCTATCAGCCGGATCAGCCACTGGCAGTTCTACCCCCACCATCTTTCGAGCAGGAACCATTGATGGAAGTCAATGGGATTTGATACGACCGGTACCCGCAGCCCGGGATTCGTCGTGATCACCCCAGATTCCATTGGGGTAATGGTGGCTCCTTATCCCAACAACAGTCTCCCGCTCAAGAACAGCAGAACAGCCAGCAGCAGCAGCTCCAGTATTCCCAACAGTAGTACCATCATGGTCCTCGTCTCGCCTATCAGGGACAGCAGTGGAGGCAGTTTCAGCAGCCTCACCAGTCATACACCCATCATCCCCAGTACCAGCAACAACAGCAACAACAACCTCATTTCCCGCAGGGGAACACGTCCTGTTCTCAGGCACCCGCCTTTGAGAACCCTACTCTAGATGACCTTGCCCGCTTGCTCTTTGAACAACGAGCATCATTCTGGCATGAAATGGACGCGTTCCGGCAGAAGATGAGGGATATCATCAAGGGAAAATCCACCATACCGGCTCAGATTGAACCTAACCTGAACAATCTAAAAAGAAAGTCTGAGCAGGTACATTTCACAGAGGATACCTCTCCTAGTGGCTATTTGAGTGACATGTCTTCTTCTTTGTATGATGTTGATTTTGTGACTACTAGGAGCGGTAGGATGCCAACCGACGATGCCTCATCTGAGTGACAACCACATGCAGAATCAGGAGCGCCAGATGAACAGGGTAGCGGTGCTGATGCCGCTAATGATGATGTTGAAGACGGTGGTGCTGATGCCACCAATGATGGAGATCCAGACGACGGTAGTGAGGTCGTCGTGATACCCGACACAGACGGTGGTGCTGAAGCCACCATTTTTGATGAAGAGCCAGAGCGCGGTGCTGATGCCGCGAAGACAGGTGCCGGTGGTGGTACTGAGGCCACCACATCTACTTTTGTTGAGCTTCCTACTGTGGTGTTACCACCTTTTGTATCTATGGATTGTGGTAACAATAAAAAGAACAAAAATATGAATAAAGGAAAGGTTTCTGTTCATACTTCAGATCCATATGTGTTGAATGATGATCATGGTATGGATTCCATTCCCTCACAGGCACAGGGACCTATTCCTAGTCCCCCATCTGCGGAGGCCCCTTCCATCCCCTTCCCTGAAGCACTCCGTCGGGGGAAGGGAAATAAAAAAGAAAATCCAAAAAAGACCCAGTAGGTAGAGTTCAACAACCAGATAATCGATAGATTCCAAATTCAGCTGACTCTACGGGAAGCATTTGAGCATATCCCCCTCTTCAAAAAGAACTTGAAAGAGACAACTACAATCCGCAGGAAGAAGAGGTACAGAGATTAAATCCATATGCTAACTCATGACACTTGTTGCACCTTTCAGAACATATTGCCAGCCAAGAGACCTGATGCAGGAGCTTCTTATGTCAGATGCGAGATTCATGAGCAGAAATTCGACCGTACTCTATTAGACAGCGGCTCTTCGATTTACCTTCTTCCGACAGCCTTACTCGACCGATTCGAGTTTGGTCCTCTTCTTAGGAGCAGGACAGTCCTTCAGTTTGTTGATAGGTCGACTAAGAGGCCTAAGGGGTTATTGAGAGACGTGATTGTTACCATTCAGGGATGAAATTCCCCATGGACTTCGTTGTATTGGACATGGAGATCCCTAAGTCGGTAACCGATGCCCCCATCATACTTGGACGCCCATTCTTGGCCACAGCCAAGGCGGTATCCGACCATGAGAGTGGGAAGGTATGTTTTTTCCTAGAGGGAGAAACCATACAAATAGAGACAATCGAGGAAACCAGAGCGAGAGAATTAGCATGCTTAGAGCAGTCCAGTGATATTGAGCAAATAACAGAGGACGAGCTAGACATCCACCAGGAGTGCGATTTTGTGAAGACAGATGATGAATCCATTTGGACAGATACCGTAGCATAGACCCTCACCTTGCCTAAAGATTCCCTGTATTTAAAGCTTATGGTAGTTGAGAGCCTGGAGAGCACAACCCTAGACGAGGATACAGTTGAGGCTGACAGTGTTGGGACGAGTGGTGACGATGATTATCAATCTTGTTCTTCTAATTCAGATCAATCGGATTCAGACATTGATTGGGATGATTTCGATGACTATTTACCGTGTCTGATTCCATTTGAGCCGACAGCTAGGACGGAGTGCGAGCCAGTACAGTTCATAGATCATTCAGCAGGGTTCACTCCGTCAGATTCTCATTCGTAGCGAGAGTTCTCACATGCAGACTTGGTCGCCTTCACACAGACATATCAGAAGCAAGATATGCCACCTCCCAGTTGTCCAGAACTGAAACCCTTACCGTAGTTGCTGAAGTATAGATTCCTTGCGGGTGAGCCAGACATGCATCCTGTCATTATCTCAGCAGGTTTGACAAGAGAGCAAGAATCTCGTCTGGTGGAGGTTCTTGAAAGAAACCGCAAGGCGATAGGTTGGAGTATAGCTGATCTCAAGGGGATTTGTCTGGCTCTGTGCTCCCACCACATTTATCTTGAGGAGGACTCTAGGCCTTCGCGTGAGTTCCAGCGACGGCTGAACCCGAATCTTCGAGATGTGGTCATGAAAGAAATATCAAGGTGGTGGAGTGCCGATTTTATCTACCCCATCTCTGACTCAAAATGGGTTAGTCCATTACATATGGTACCCAAGAAGACGGGTATCACGACAGTTGTGAACGAGTCTGGAGAGGAGATCGCTACCCAGGTAGCAACTTCTTAGAGGGTCTGTGTGGACTACAGACGATTGAATCAGGTCACCAAGAAGGATCATTTCCCTCTGCCATTCATTGATCAGATTATCGAGTGGCTACCTGGGAAGAGTCATTACTATTTTCTTGACGGGTACTGCGGTTATAATCAAGTGGCCATTGCACCCAAAGACCAGGAGAAAATGACATTCACCTGTTCGTTTGGGACTTATGCTTTCAGACGGATGCCCTTTGGTTTATGTAACGCTCCCATGACATGGTGAGTGATTGCTTAGAGGTCTTCATGGATGACTTCTCGGTCTATGGCGATGGGTTTGATTCTTGTCTTGACTGCCTAGACTGTGTGCTTCAGCGTTGCATAGAGGTAAATCTTGTCTTGTCTTGGGAGAAGAGTCACTTCATGGTGACTCAAGGGACGTCCTTGGTCATATCATCTCTGACAGGGGCATGGAGGTTGATCCGGTCAAGGTGGATATCATCAGAAAACTCAATCCGCCATCCAATTTGCGTCAATTGCAGTCTTTTCTGGGGCATGTCGGTTTCTACCGACGGTTCATTCAGGACTTCAGTCGTATTGCCGGACCGCTTACTGATTTGCTGACGAAAGACACCAAGTTCATTGTTGATGATAAATGTCTTGCGTCTTTTGAGACTCTCAAGAGTATGGTTGTCACGGCTCCTTTCCTTCAGCCACCCGATTGGTCTCTCCCATTCGAGATCATGACGGATGCTTCTGATTTTACCGTTGGGGCTGTGCTTGGACAGAGGAGGGATGGATTGACGTTTGCCATTCACTACCCCAGCCGAACTTTGGATGCCGCTCAACGGAATTATACTGTGACAGAGAAAGAGATGCTGGCCGTAGTCTTTGCTTTGGATAAGTACAGATCTTATATTCTCGAATCTAGAGTGACTATCTACACAGACCACACCACCATCCGGTACCTCATGGCCAAGAAGGATGCCAAAGCTCGCCTTACAAGATGGATCCTTCTGCTCCAGGAAGTTGATATTGAGATTAAGGATAAGCCTGGAGTTAAAAATGTGGTGGTGGATCATCTCTCCCGTTTGGAGAACCTTGGGGAATCTGAGCCCAGCGCACCTATCACAGAGACATTTCCAGATGAGGGAATCTTGGCTATCGCCTCACTCCCATGGTATGCCGATTTTGTAAACTATCTTGTTGCCAAGACGGTTCCCCAGGGTTGGCCCAGGCAGAAACTTGAGACCTTCCTAGCTAAGGCCAAGTTTTACCATTGGGAGGATCCTATCCTTTATCATGAAGGAGGGGATAGCATCTGGAGGAGGAGCATTCCTCAATAAGATCAGCAAAGCGTCCTCACCTATTGCCACAAGCTTGAGGCAGAAGGACATCATTCTGGGAAAAGGACAACATAGAAGGTGGTCCAATCTGACCTTTGGTGGCCTACTCTCTTCAAGGATTCCGTTGAATTCGTGCTGAGGTATACTGACTGTCAGAAGATGGGTACTTGCGGACAGAGAGACATGATGCCCATACAGCCAATTCACTTGTGTGAGGTTTTTGATGCATGGGGGATTGATTTCATGGGCCCATTTCCTAAGAGTCAGGGATTCAAACACATTTTGCTTGCTGTGGATTATGTCAGCCGTTGGGTTGAGGCCATCCCCGCTCGAGCCACAGATGCTAAAACTGTGTAAATTTTTGAGGAAAAATATCATTTCACGGTTCGGGGTACCTAGAGTTCTGATTTCAGACGGGGGGTCTCATTTCAGTAATGATAATGTCAGGGCCCTTGCAGAAGAGTTCGGCATTGACCATGGTGTTGCCACGCCGTATCACCCTCAGACTAATGGTCTTGCCAAAGTATCGAACAGGGGGATCAAGACGATCTTACAGAAGGTTGTCTGCCCAGACCGAAAGGATTGGTCACAACTTTTGGACTCGATCTTGTGGGCTTATCGGACCTCCTTCAAAAATCCATTACGGACATCTCCCTTTCATCTCGTCTATGGCAAGCCGTGCCATCTGCCAGTGGAAATCAAGCATAAATCATTTTGGGCAGTCACTGAGTTACTGTTAGATCCCGAGAGTATAGGAGAACAGAGGAGAGCAGAGTTGGCAGCCCTGGAGGAGTTGAGAGATACAACCTTTTCCAGCAGCCTACAGCACAAGGAAAAAGTGAAGACATGGAACGATTCTCACATCAGTCATTAACAGTTTGAGCCCGATCAGCGCGTATGTTTGTTCGAGTCCAGGTTGTAATTATTTCCAGGGAAACTACAGAGCAAGTGGAAAGGACCTTATGTGGTCAGGAAGGTAGATGACAATGGCAGCATTGACATATCCGAACCGTCATCTTCCTCTACCTTCCGTGTCAACGGTCAGTGCCTGAAGCTATATCTAGATCAGGATCCGCCGACCATTGACGTTGCCCCCATCCTTCTGGTATGAGATGTGTTCTTTGACTCGGATCATTTGCATCTCGTACACGGTTATCACTTCCATCTTCCGTTGTATAGATCCATCTATTGATATCTTTTCTTCTTTTCTTCTTTTCCTCTTCTATCTTCTGTATCTATCAAATAAGTGTCGCCCCTTGTTGTCAGTCTCTACACTTAGGACGTACTTTGTCCTAAGTATAGGGGGGTGTGCACCCTGAGTTCTACTATTCTTTGATCCTCTCCATTGTCTCCTCTTCTTGTCTACACTTAGGGATATCTTACCCTAAGTATAGGGGGAGACAGTCTTAGTATGATCTGTTCATTCCCACCCTTGACCCTCCCAGCTTTGTGTACAGTCTGCTATACTTAGGATTAGTTGATCCTAAGTATAGGGGGGACGGTCGACTACTCATTCATTGGTTTATTCATTCATCTCTTATTCAGTTATTCATTAGACTTTTCTATACTTAGTACGACTTATGTCTTCTCTTTTCTCTCCGATCTATGAGGACATAGCTCAAGCTAAGTATAGGGGGGTCGTATATACTATGTATATACTTTATCCATAACTCGTACTTTCGTATTTTCTTAATAATTATGGCTAATTACACTATTAAAATTCATTAAAAACCTTAATTAAAAGAAGTGATTATTCCTCAAATTCTTTGGGTATCTACTAATTAATAAATCGGGTGAAACTATTTTTTGCAAAATGTTTGAAAAAATAGTTTGAAAATCCTTGTGAAAAATATTTTGAAAACTAATTGGAAAACGTTTTGTTACAAGTTTTCAACCTTTGTAAAAAGATCTTGATTGTAAAATTATCTTCTTTGTGTGAAATAAAATGCTTGAAAAATGATTTTCAAATGGTTTGAAAAATGGTTGCAAAAATATTTGAAAAATCTATATATACTGTTTGGAAAACCTTTGCAAAATGATTTTCAAATGTGTGTACATGTTTGAAAAAACTATTTTGGACTAGAGTTTTCAAAAAAAAATATTTAAAACCTGTGTTAAATAATTTGAGGAATACATACATCACACCTAAAATTCTTTATATATGTATTTATAAAATTGATCACTTACCCTGTAGATTCTTAAAATCCACTTCTTGTATATATATAGAAGAAGCATCCCCATGTAAATATTTGTACCTAGCTTTTAGCCAAAATCTTTTGTTTTCAAAAATCCCAAAAACATTTGCAAAATTAAAATCCAAAAACATTTAAAAAATGTTTTCGAAAAATCTAAAAAATGCATATGCATCATCATCATCTTTCAAAAACCCATAAAAAGTTCAAAATCTTTGAAATTTGCATCACAAAAATATTTTCTGCATTTGCATGGCCTTCGTATTTTTCGGACTGAGTTTGATAGTTGAACGAGTCTAAGTAAAATCCGAAGATTGGAGCTTGGTTGGACCTTAAATCTACCTAATTAGCAGGAACCTTATAGGAGCTGGGATTGAGGTACTTTAGGTCTAGTTGACTTAATTCTTTGAGGATCATGAGACTTGGTTCAATGGATTCTTGACTGCCTAAGTAGAGTATTTCGGAGCACACGCACGACTCTTGTTGATAATGACCTAACTTGGACACCTGCACCTTTCACATGGCTCAACTCAGTTGGAGTGGTGAGGAGGTTGGATTTGCCGATATGAGACGTACACAGGTGGAAACATTTGTCCTCCTCTAGGGAAGGAAGTGCGCCCCAACCCGTCCAGTAATGATGAGTTTCGAGGATAGGAGATCGTGGGCTGCAATAAAGCTTCAAAAGAGGGATAGTCTACTGGCTCATGAGGAAGAACTCCCTATGTAAATGTTGCTGTATATAGTATTAAAAAAATGCATAAAGCAAAAACCCCAAAAAAGTGGACAGGCTTGTACAAAAATATAAATGCCTACCGGAGTGTACATATGTAAAGTCAAATAAGCAAGCTTGAGCTTCAAAGTCAAATCATGTGAGCCTGGACCTGGATGACTTGGCTACACTGGTCTTGCATCCTAGGATAGGTAGCTACACTGGCTACCGTCCATTCTTCTCTTCACCCCTCCTCTTGGGTTGGTTGCCACTTGAACTTAGAAGGGAATACCCTTCTCCTTGTGGGATGAGTTGTTTTTTGGGGAATCATTGGGTTGTCATATTGGAGAAGTCAGTCTCTTTGTCATTTCAGTTGGGGAGAGCCATCATCACTTACACTGTACGAGTCAGATTCATAATCGTAAGGGTTTGCGTATGAGTTGAAGTATGTCTGACCTGGCTATTGAGGAGACTTGAGCAGAGTCTTGGGATTCTCATGGACTATTGGATTTCAAATCCGGTTCTCACTAAGGTTCCGCCTGCACTAAAATTTCAAAGGTCTGACTTAAGCTCCAAACTTTGATTTTGTGAAGACAGGTTTGATAATTAAACTTCATCGATCCTTCTTCTTTTTCTTTTCTTTCCTTTTCTTTCTGCACTTATTGCATAAGTGTTTGCAAGGGACTAGCAAATGTAAAGTATAGGGGGATGATGAATCCACATTTCATCATCTTTATTCTATCATTTTGACATCAAAAACCCTAGTAAATGCGTGTAAATAACATTAAATCCAATATCTTAGCATTCATGCATATGCATGTAAATAGTGTATAAAATACTGTAATTAAAGCCAAAATTATAGAATAAATAAAAGAAAAGAAAAAAAGAATAAAATATTGTAAATATTTTATGACCCGAAACCTCGAGACCTAGGCATCCCGATGAATAGGTCGACAAGGAATAAAGTAGGGGGAGATAAGGGTAAAATACCATAAAAATACCTTCATTCTTTATTCATTTTGGGACCTATTTTTGGTTCCACTTTTTATACCTCAAATAAATAAACTTTGTACATGAAAGTTGTAGATAATTAAATAAATAAAAATACAAATTGATTTCACTGAAAAATAATGTACAGATAAAAAGTTATGGTCTGAATAAGATTCTAGAACTCTAACTTCCCAGACTTGTATCTTACAAATAAAAATCGAATTGTACCAAACTCACCTTTAATTGTATATAGCTTAAAATAATCTATTTAATGGAGGTGGTTTCGGATTTTCCGGAGTTACGGTTTGAAAGTTGAGTTTTGGACCCTACTTGTATCATTGTACATATAAAAAAATTCAATTTATTATCTATTCATTATTTTTGTGTTTTTCTATTTTTGTAATGTTGTAAATATTACTTATAACATATTTGTACATTGAAATCAGAATAAAAATACAAAGGAAATTCAAATAAAAATACTTGTATATTTATAATACATAGGTATAGAACCTACAATCATACCTATATAAATATTACTTTTATTTTATTAAATGTACAAAACACAACATAAAAATAAAATAAAAATATTTCTAAGTGTATAAAAGTATTCTATAATTTTATAAAATAATAAACAAAATTAAATAAATTAAAAATACCAAATAAAAATAAAATAATAAAATATACAGGTAATAAACCTATATAGGCTATAAAAAGCAACTTGTAAAAATATACCTCATAAAAATAAATAAAATCACCATAAAATAATTTATAAAATAATAAACATTTTTCATTTAATAATAAAAACTTAATTCCTTCATTTTCTATTTTAAATTGATTTTACAAAACAATTTCCAGGGATTTTTCCTGGTTGGTCCACGTGGACCAACCAGGTGACGGCCCCAGTTGACCCCGGTCAACTGGTCGTCCTCCCCCATGTGCCCTTGTCAGAACGTGCTTTTGACCCCGCTTCTCGCATTTTTCGAGGATGCTACTTCCATCTTCTTGTGTCAAAGTCTTCACGACTTTAATCCCTCGATTTAAGGTGATTCACGCCAAAGGTTCTCCTTGGGTTGTGGATCGCTGCATCGAGCTACCCACCTCGATATTTAGAGCACCATAGTCGTCAGGTCAAACCAAATATAATGGAGCCCGACCTTCCTTTGAATTTTTGAACCCCTCACTCCATAGGGTTAGCTCCCCTTTCGATCCTTGAACCTCCAGGAAGATGACAGCTTCTTGTTGAGGTCTTCAGGAGGGTCGAGCATCACCTGAGGTGGCTCCGCGACCTCCGCCTTCGCCGGCGTCGAGGCACCCCTTTCCCTCCGGTCTTTACCGTTGAGGTAGCCCCCTTTCCCTTATTTTTCATTCGCATTTTATTTCTTGTAGCCTTAGGAACGAAAGCCCTCTCGAAATTTCCATTTCCATTGACTCAATCAATCAATCAAACCACCTCGCCGGAGCGCTCCTCCGGCCGAGCTCCGCCACACCACTTCGCACCACCATTTCACCTCCGCGGGACCCAGGCATTTTGCCCTGGGTCCTCTCACTTCTTTTTGCAGGTACTTGGACTCAAACGTACGCCTGGGGGCCATTTTGGCCTTCGCCGGAGCCGCTCGAGCTCCTCCAGCTCCGCCAGCATCTCCAGCAAACCTCGGCCACCGCCGAGGATTTTTGGGCCCACCAACATCTCGAGGATGCTGCCAGGAGCCCGCAGCTCCATTGTGAAGTTGAAAGGACACTAGAGCACGGAGATCTGCCTCGGGGAAGTTCGCCTCGCCCGCGTTCTTCCCCGTTCGTCCTTCGCTGCTGCCACTCGTTGGATCAAGCCGCGTCTCCAGGTTGCACAGCTACCGTCCGAACTCCTCGCACGTCGACCGTCAGATCATCCGAGGGAGATCTAATCTCAGCTGCATAGTGCAAAGGGGTACGAGCCGTTGGATCATCGCCACGTGTCAAGTGAATCAGCCACGACCGTTGGATCACGTGCTTAGGGGTATTTTGCACTATTCACCCTGCACATTTTTGTATTTCTATTTTAGTCCTCAAATATTTGTCTGCAGTTTAAAAAGTTTTGTAATAATTATAACTAGGCCCCCGAACTTCTTGTATATTGCATTTCAGTCCTGGCCACGTCACCTCACGTTACCTGTTCACGTGAGGTGAGGGCATTTTTCACGAGAACCCTTCATGGCTCTAGTATTTCATTTTTGTCCTTTAATTTTTGTATTACGTGTAAAAGTTTTTGAATATTTACATAGTGACCCCTGGGATTTTTGGATATTACATTCATACACTTCCCAAGCGCGTGCTAGTCACGCGCCCTGGTGGGTAATTTGCAGGATAACCCTTGTGGGTCTTTATATTAGTATTTGGTCATTTAAATGCAACTTTTTGTGAAACTTGCACTTTGGCCCCTGGATGTTTACTTATTTGCACTTATACTCTTGCTAGTAGTGTAGTTTCTTGATGTTGTCTTTATTTAATTAGTGCATCATTTTGACTCGAAAAAATCTAAAAAAAAACATAAGCTCTTGTGTGCTTGCTTATTCACGACATATTTTTGCATTGCATTTTTCTTGCATTTTGATATTTATTAAAAATAAAAAACATGCATTTTAGCTACTATCTATCTTAGAAAATCCATAAAAATTATCAAAACACATTGAAAAATTCCAAAAAATTACCTATTGTGTATTTTAGTATATTCTAGTGTCAGTCCAAAAATCACTAAAAATTTCAAAAGAAAAACCTTAAAAATTTGAAAACCTCTAAAAACTTCATAAAAATGTAAAAATTCCTAGAAAATTCCTAAAAATATAAACTCAGGTTCTGTAGTTTCCTCATTTTATTGTCTTTATTTCAAAATTAATTGGGCAAAATTTTGCCACTGTTCACTATTTTTCATTCCCATTTTAATTTCGGGCAGACCCTTTATTCACTGTTTTCTCTTATTTTGACTTTTAAAAATACCAAAAACATTCTGAAAAAATCCCCAAAATCACAATAATAGTAGAAAATTATAAAAAACCAAAAACAATTCCTTTTTTGATTTTTGAGCATTTTGGTCTATTTTTATAAATACTGTATCCCCTCTTTCCTTTTATTGTATATATATCTTATTATTGAAAAAGAAAATACAAAAATATAAAATATAAAAATAAAAACACAAAATCGGTAAAAAGAAAAAGAAAATATAAAATATGAAATCAAAAATTAATTAAAAAATTAAAAATTAAAACCCACAAAAAAACATTTTGCATTTTGTAGACACTAAATCACATCACTTTTTGAACATTTGTTGATCTATCCTGTCTTGCTCCATGTGTTCGAACTCTCTACGTACTTGCATCTATACATCTTTTATGATGAGTTAAAAATAAATTTGACTCCACATTTGTTTGTCATTGTTTGATATTTGATGGTGGGTTCATTGTTGATCTTAATCGGGATTCATTGAGGGTCGCCACAGCGACACGGTTGTCTCTGCCTTGTGTGAGATAATTAGACCCCGTGAATTTTGGTTAAATCATAAAGCCATAATCTCCCACCCACAGGGAGGGGAAAAAATGTTGAGTTCAGGCATTGAGGAGCCGAAGGCGATGAGCGCGGAGTATTGCTGGCGCCTGTCAGGTCCTTTCTCATTTTTGTTCCAACCTCCACAATCCTCCATTGCAAAATCGAAAAAGCAAGCAAAGATGATAATTGAAATATATTGGTTGGGGCTGCTACCATTGCTTTGCTCTGTATCAAGGTCATCATCAGTATGGATATCGTTACTATCATCAATATCTATATCGTCACTATAATCAATGTCGATATCATCATTCAAACCTTTAGTCTATTCGGAATTACCGTAATGAAAGGAACATAGGAGTTTGTCGCTAGGTATTTGACGAAATATGATCGTCCAATTCCTATGAACCTCTCACTAAAATACCCCTAGAAGGGGATAGAGCTAAGAGAAGTGAAAAGGGTTTTCCGGAAATTCAAATTATTAGCCCCACACAAGTTTGTGAATAAGTCTGAGTCTTCTAATGAGAAAGAAATCTCCATCTTTCTGCAAAACTTGATCTATTGAACACATAATGAATTAAACAGTCCATTTTTGTGCTTAATGGCTTTGCCAAAAAATACAGAAAACCAAAGACATAATAGAAGCAAATTTCTCTCTCCAAAAATGAGTCAAAATAGAAGCTTCTCTTTTCCTTTCTCAAAAGTCTTAGAAGGCTCCCTCTCGGGTCTCTTTCCGCATGGAAAGTTCATGCGCAAGCTTTGTTTTGCAGACCCTGTTCCTCTGGAATTAGTAGGACTTTTTCGAGAAAATGCCCCATCCTTCAATATGATGATTGGGTCGACCAGGTCAGGCGAGATCATGAGTGAATATCAAATCGAAAACGTACATTGTTGTTCTATTAAATACAATAATGATAATTGGAATCATTCTACCACTTCTTCTCGGAGTACCCTTTATAGTGCTAGAAGAACGTAGGGTGAAATATAGAGATGGGATTCACCGCCAAAAAATTGAAGGATATGGTTATATCCTTAAGCGCATCACGAATGAGTGAGGATCGCATCGTATGCGATCGTGAGCGACTAGTCGCACTACTTTCTCGAGGTAGCAGAAATTAAAAAAAAATCATGTGACAAAACCACATGATCCAAGAACACTTCTCGGATCATTTCATCTAAACCACAAACAAGTAATAGGATTACCTTTTTAAGCGTGGTTGCGATCGAGTCTCTAAACGAAGAGACCTCCTGTCTCAAGTCCCATCCGACGGAGGAGACGCTTGCGAGCGTGTTGATGAAACATATGCTTCTCGCAATCCTTGTTGATAATCCAAGCCATGGATCTCCTGATCATGATAAATGAGATATGGCGTCTTCTTCATGAGAAAGGCACACCAAAGTTGACAGAGATCCACGAGCAAATGATCGGGCAACATAATGATGATGCTGCGGCGATGGAGAATCTCTCTAGGGCATCCATGGTGGATGACAACATGAGAGAGAGAGAGAGAGAGTGGGTGTGTAGAGAAACAAAGAGAGAGAGAGACTTATTTTCTCATTAGCATTTGAAGAGCAAGGGTTGCCCTTCTATTTATATAATTTTGGGATCCATGGATCTCAATCCACGTGCAACACAAATTTAATGGTTCACATTGATATGTGTTTCTTTCAAAGGTCATGATTTGTTGCTAAAAACACAACAACAATTAATTTAAATAAATTAAATATATATTGAATAAATCATCAATATAAAAATTAATTTAAATCAAATCAATATAGGAGATTTAGGAAGGAGGCATATCTCCCTTCCATAAAGGGGGTGGCGGTACACCTTCAATCCAATTCAAGGTGGTCGTGCATCCTTTTTAATAGGAAGGAGGCACTCCTCTTCCTTATTCATGAGATCTCATATCTTATAAAAATCTCCATAATTTACAACAACCATTGTTGTAAATTATTCACACAAATAATCAATTATTATTTTGTGAACATTGTAATCATGTCATTGGAAATTTGTGAATCACATTCACAACCCAAAATAAAATGTGAATTACATTTTCAATTTAATATTCAATGTGGATCCAATTCACATTAACATTTAATTAACAAATGTAAATTACAAAAATCTCTCTCTTATATATTATAAATAATATTTATAATATATATGATTAATATGGATATTGATATCCACATTATTCATATCCATGATAAATAAATCACATTTAATCATCTTGGATCTCTATTCTCCAGTGCCCAAATAATATGAATCACATTCACATTATTTATATCTTTGATATTCTAATCACATAAAATTATCTTAGCCAACACTCCATAAAATATGAATAAAATTCATATTATTCATGATAATTAAATTACATTTAATTATCCATTTCTCAATGCTCAGATATGTAATATCAACAATGGAATTATCCACGAACCTTTTCGAGGACAATGTGCTTTCTCCGCAGATACTTGGAGATGAGGACATGGCACTTTAATTGTTCCACGTACCTTGACTTGGATATGATATCACATCTCAAATCCAGATCTCGGGCTTCCCATAGATGCTTGATTAAATCAAGACCGTAAATCTAATCTTCTCATTGCATCTGAATCACATTCAGATCAATGTCCAACATTTGGACGAAGATCAGATTACTTCTCTACTGAGAGGAGTCACTAAAATCCAGACCCATATCGTCACTCCCTAGGAATGGAAGCATCATGGTTATGCAATCGTTTATGATAACATCACCCTCAGGTATTCCCAACACCTGTACATCCAACATATAGGAAGACTCAGAACAAACCCGAAGTATTAGATCAACTTTACACTATCTACTTCAGGGTTTTATCAGTAAGTTTCTCATTCGATCATTAGGAGTCGGTATCGATCATATACTTTCCAAAAGTATATATCATACCTAGGTCTTGGTCATATACTTTCCAAAAGTATATATCAAACCTATAAATTCAGTCACGCTTCTAAAGTGAGACGACCGTGCATGGAATTTGATTCTTCCTAATATCTCATGAGTGAGCTCATGTCTTCCGGTTCAGTAAGTGAACCGGTATGATCCTTTTGAGAGATCATATTACTCATATGACATTGTATGCACACCAGCGTGCCGGTGTATAGACCTTGATTAGGTCATCAACCTATTGGTCTGCCAAATGTACATACTTAGACATATAGCAACATATTTGTCTCCGGTCAGATGATGTGTGCCTATATCGTGATAGCATACGATATAGGACTTTGGTTATCACAATCTCATTAAGTCAACTATTTCACCTAACTTATCTAACACCTCCGAATCTTTATTCCTATGCAGACAACCTGCATCAAGAAGTCGGTTAGTTATCAGCCTTTATGAGAAAGGATTGCCATCTCCTACTCAAGCTGGAGATCATCTCTTAAAAATCATTTGATGGTGCTTATGAGTCCTTAATCTAACCCTTTAGATATTCATCCAAGCACCAGCATCTATGATTCAATAGTTGAATCAACAAGTTATGATCATTAAGATGGTCATGGTACATAACCCTTATTGTACTAAGGGACCTATTATGCAAATTAGTTATTCTTCATTTCAGATCAGGGAATGATATTTGCAATAACATTTATTGCATAATGGCTCGTTGTGGGCTCGCATGTCCAACACTCTCCCACTAACCCAAAGAGGAACCAAATTCCTAAGTAGTACCTAGGATTAACGTAAATACCCAAGTTCTACAACATGGTTTTTTTACATCGAAGCTACGGTGGTGTCGCATGTTGAACATGCGACACCTGAAATGTTTCTTTTACCTCATAACTACAGAGGTAGCGGAATGGAGGCGTTGTATTGTATGTTTCATTTGAAGGGTATGCTTATTGGCGGTTCGACGACCAACGTACGTGGGTTTGGATTAATGCCTATTATTGCGTTCGATGAGACATAGAACTTGGTTTAACATAAGTTCAACCTAGATGCCAATAGTCAAAAAATATGATTACTACATCGCATCCCTCGAGGCCCAGGGGAAGAACCATCATTTTCGTCTATCGTCGATGATGATGATGTGCCGGGAGTTTTTGTCTATGCTCAGACCATTGGGACATCAATGCCTACTAACATTATTATTGAAGATGTCTTTGCGAGCGAAGTCCCCAATGTTGTTAATACCACGAGACTGTCCATTGACCCGAGCACACAACCAACAGTTGTCCGTAGCACACAACCAACAATCTTCCCTAGCATACAACCAACAGTTGTCCTTAGCATGGAACCCTCCGTTCACACTAATGTGCCTATAATGCAGCCATGTATGGAGCAGGAATGGTGCATGAGTGACTCTTTGATGCGAGAGATCACGCTTTGGATGATTTCATCCCTTGGGGATCCGATGATGACCTAGGAGAAGGTAGTGAAGAAGATGTCGACGATAATGTGGTAGATGAGGAGATCCTAGTTGATGAACAAAGAACACAGCAGATTGTACCCCATATAACCTCTTTTGGGGTTAGAGGATCCAATACTCGTTCAACCTATGAAGACGACATTCGAAGGTAGTCTCGACTTGATGGCATCATTGACGAAATACGCAAGGGTAGATCCTTCAAAAGTAGGGATGATTTGATTTACGCTGTAAAAAAGTATCACAATCTAGCACACTATGACTTCATTGTCAAGCAATCCACCGGCTTGATATGGTCGGGTTTTTCACACGGAGTTTGAATGGATGTTTTTGGTGTTTACGAGGACATTTTAGAAAATTTGATGGACTGTGGGTGATCTCCAAGATTGTTGGGGCACACATTTGTATAAACCCTACAGTTAAACCGGGTCACCCTCAGTAAGACTACAAATTCATCTCTAGATCGTTGCTAACTCTTGTGTGGGATGACCGTTTTGTTTGTGCTTCGAGTTGTAGAGCCCACATCCACGAGATGTACAACTACTGGGCTACCAAGAAAAGGTCTTGGGATGCTCGGAGGAAGGCAATCGGAATTGTATTTGGTGATTGGAAGAAGTCATACGCTGAAATGCCTTATCTATTGCATGCAATGAAGGCTGACATTCCTGGGACTGAAATTGATATTGAATACAATGACCATCCTGATCCTCGGAAACCGCATTGTCGTAGATCTCAACGATACTTTTGGGCATTTGGGCCTTCCATTGAGTCATTCAAACATTGTCGCCCTTTGATTAGTATTGATGGGACCCATTTCTATGGGAAGTACAAACAGAAATTGCTTATTGCTTAAAGGATTGATGGGGATAAACATATTGTTCCCCTTGCATTCGAAATTGTTGACGAGGAATCCGATCCTTCATGGAACATGTTTCTATCGTTGGTACGTATCAGGGTAATTGGCATGCGAGCTGGGCCAATATGTATCATTTCTGCCCGGAATTCTGGAATAAAATCCGCTATGAAAGATGCTGATGTGGACTTATTAGAACCTTTTGCATATTGGTTGTTCTGTTCAAGGCATATCGCGAGCAACTTCAATAGCGTTTTCAAAAACGGCTCCATGAAAACCTTGTTTCAAGCAGCAGCATTACAAACGATTACTAGATAGTTCGCTTACTTCATGAGGAAATTACAAGAGTGGAATACAGAAGCGGGTATATGTTTTTCGACTCATGATTGTCGTCGTGAGCAATGGACCTTGGCTTATGACGGTGGTTATAGGTTTGGTCAGATGACTACAAATTTGAGTGAAAGCTACAATGTAGTTTTCAAAGATGCCCATTGCTTGCCAATTTCTGCGTTGATCGAGAATACTTTCTATAATTGTGTGTTATACTTTAACCAGCATGCTGAAGAGGCAAGCGTAGCCATTGCTGTAGGTCGCAAATTCACGCATTACTCATCCACAGAGTTGAACCGTTAGAGTGCAGCTATGAAGGGGCACACAGTCACACAAATACAAAGGACGTCGGATATATTCGAGGTTTCTAGTGGTGTTTGATGTATGTCTAGTGGTCTTCGCGGTCGCAAATAATGCACGGTAAATTTGCTCCAACGTAAATGCACATGTAATAAGTGACAAAATTTCCATATCCCATGTCCCCACGCCATTGCAGCCATTTCAAACCGTCGAGTGGAAGTGGAATTCAATGTTGAAGATTGGTACATGTGGCAACACCAACTGAAAGTTTATGGAGGGAAATTTATTACCATCGGTGATCGAGAAACGTAGGCTCCTTTGGACTATCCAGAACTACGTCCTGACCCAAAGCGTAAGCACGACAAAGGTCAACCACGCACAACAAGAATTCATAATGAAATGCATGTTTGAGATGTGATTCGCCACAATACTTGTTCTTTTTGTGGATAACTGGGTCACAAAAATTGTGTATGTCCCAATTAAACTGCAAGGGATTCTGAAGCATCCATGTCTAATGCGCAGACGGCAGATGGTGTAGGTCACAACAAGCGCAAATGTTTTGCTTTGAGTAAGTTTGCTTCTTTTTCTTTTAATTTGCAGCATAATTACTCTTATCGTATATTCTTCTTTTTTACATTGTATATTCTAACATTGTATTTTTAACATTGTAGATGGATCCCGACCCACTTGACCCATCTGTTTTGACTCTCCAGGAGTGACAAAGTTCTCGTCATGTCCGGGCTGGAAATGTAAGTCCTTTTAATTATCATTTTTCTTTACTTATTTTTCTTATAACAATTACCTTGTAGGAATCTCCATGGTTACCATGTTCAACATGCACTATGTGATAAAGTTCCTAAAACTATCACGGAACATATCCAGGGATATATATATATATATATATATATATTGCATCTTTAAGATGCACTGCCTCTGTCGTTACGAGGTAAAAAAAATTTTCAGGTGTCCCGTGTTCAACATGCGACACCACTGTAGCTTCTACGTAAAAAAATATTTTCTAGAACCAGGGTATTTACGTAAATCCCAGGTACTACTTAGGAATTTAGTTCGCCCTAAGAGCCATTAATGGTCTAAGCATTTAACCCGCACTCATTTGATAATCATTGGCTATTAAGAATAATAGCTAGGTAAGCTAATTAGCCATTCTGTTCCCAAAAGACTATGCCAAGTCCTTTTACGGCACTAGCATATCCCCATTAACAGTGCTCGCATCTAATGCGAATGTTGCATCTTATGCAACCAATACTCAATCTTGACAAAGCAATTATAGTGTCCTTGACACTACTGATCAATAATTATTATTATAACCAGTATTACAATAATCCGTATCAGAATATCCTTATTCCGGGAGATCACTATCTCCTAAGGTATCTACAGTTAATACCTTTTTAGATCTCTATCTATAAAGTCTTAAGCTTTTTAAAAAAGTCTTTGAGATCACTATCTCAAAAATCTTGTTATCTATGAAGATTTTGTTATTACTGCAACTAAGTATTTTATCTCCATAGTAGGATTAGTAACAGTTTACTACTCCCACTGCATGGTAGACATCTGGCATTTGTGCGCAGCATACACATGGCTTCTCATAACGGATGCACAAGGGCAAGCAATTCAAGCATTCACTTCCTCAACTCTTTGAGGTGTTATCCCTTCAGATGGGTCAGTAACAAATCTTAAGGGAAGGAAGCCTTTCTTGGAATTTCCAAGAATGGAATTTGTTCAAGGTGTACTACAAATGTTACGATCCCAATACCCTCTTCTCTTTGCTTCTAAACACCTTCACAACTAAGATCCAAGAGGCATCTTTGAGATCATATCTCAAGGTGTGGAATAGGCAGATCATAAAACACTTATTATCATCATTATATCATTCCAAATGATTAGGATATCATCTACATTTAGCATGATGAGCACAATGGCACTCCCACTAAGTTTCACATGGTTCACCAAGATTCTATTTGAAATCATAACATTTATGATTTCATGAAATCTTATGTTCTAACAACAAGAAGCTTATTTGAGTTCATAGATCGATTCTTTAGCTTGCATACATTGCTTTCCTTAACCACGAAGCCCTGAGGCTACTTCATGTGAATATCCTCAGAGAGGTATTCATAAAGGAATGCAATCTTGACTTACGTCTTAAAGATGTCATAGTCAAGATGTGTAGCTAAGGTTAGCAATATTCTGATGGGTTTAAGCATGGTTACTGGAAAGCAAGTCTCATCGCAAGCGATGTCTTCTTTCTTCATGTGTAGCTCATGGCTATGAACCGTGCATTGAAGGTCTCTACCTTATCATCGGGTTCCCTTTCTCTTGAAGATCCATTTACACCTTTATGAGTCTTACCCATATAGGTGGATCCTCGAGGGTCCATATACAACACTTGTATATGAAGTATACTTTAGACTTTATTGCTAACATCCATCTTTCCATGTTATGATCCTCAGGAGCTTCATCACATGAAGTCCGATCATTGTTAGACTTAATTGACACATGGAATACATCCTCAAACTTATTTGAATAGGTATTAATGATTCATCTTTAGTTGTACTTTTAGTTTACGATTTCAGGATCCTCATTTTCTTCTCAAGATTAAATGTGTTCCTTTACTTCATTTTCGTCTTGATTCTTAAGAGTCTCAACCTCTAAGAATCACATTCTCAGAGGTGAGATATTTTAAGAATCTTAAGGTCATAAAGTAGGTATCCAATACCGTCATTTTTTTTCCTAATGAAGCAGCACTCTCAAGTGCTAGATTACATCTTACATGCATGGAACCTTATTAAGGATATATATTGTAGTCTCTACTACACATATATACCTGGAAACTAAGGGATAATTATGCTAAAATTCATCATAGATAAGATCATGTCACACATGATCTATTTGTATCTCCCTATAACTTTATTGAGCTTAGGTTTATCAGGAGGAGTGTGATTGAAATGTTATTCATATCTGCATAAGGTATTCCATGAATTCATCTAATAGGTACTTGATACCTTTGTTAGATCAAATTCATTTAATCTTCCATCAAACTTTGGTTGTAAACCAAAACTGTGAAGTATTTGAACATTTCAAAAGTTTTCTTAGATGAAGTGAAGAAATATCATATCATACATAATCATCAATAGATATCACATATCCATAATTTTCACTATGATATAGATGATGTACATACATAAATATGTATGAGATCTTGAATACCTTGACATCTTACACCTTTCCCAGAAGAAGGGTGTCTCAGCCATTTTACTTTGAATACAATATTCACAAGTATGCAAGAT
Organism: Ottelia alismoides; assembly: GCA_037367405.1. NCBI lineage: Eukaryota > Viridiplantae > Streptophyta > Magnoliopsida > Alismatales > Hydrocharitaceae > Ottelia > Ottelia alismoides. Next base: position 52,485 of record JAZKJV010009692.1, on the reverse strand, counting down.
TCAAAATTTTTAGACATTCTAAAGTTTCATCTCTTACATGTCTATTGATCAAATCAACAGGCAAACGTCCAAGGCCTGATGTTGGGTCACTGTCAAATGATTCTCATCCTCCTATTGATCTTATAAGGATTAAATTTCAGTATTTTAATGAACCATTCATTAAATTTTCTAATTAAGTAGAGTCCACTAGATGTTAGATTACTATCTGAAATATATCCATCATAACTATTTATGATAGGTTTATTCCAGAATTCATGTTTATTTCTAACATTTAGAAACAAACAACGAGGGTATTCTAATGTCTAGGTCATAGAGACATTGTCTAAGACTAAGGCTCTCCCACTGAAATTGAGAAGTCAATCAATCCAACAGAGATTGTTGCAACAATTGCATCAATATCCATGTAGATGACTATAAATCTTAAAATCAATTTTTCTTGTCTTCTAAAACATATGCAACCTATTGCAAGTGTTGTTAGAATATTTAGATACAATTATAAGACTTTATCTTATTCAATAAGCAAGTCAATATCAACGATTTATGCAGATTATTCTGTTTCTCTATCTGAGTCCTTCTCTAAGGATTTTAGACATACTTGATAGTCATACTATCAACACACCAACTTATTGCAGTATTGGCATTCATCCAACTCTTAGGATGTCATATGGAAGTCATAAGTCGACTCTTTGACTATCATTCTCATCTTGGGTTTGACCCATGCTTCCACTGCGCTCCCTTTATCTATAAACAACTATTGCTTAAGACTAAGGATCTCTTATGTTAAATTCAAAAGAATTCAATGTAAGAGCATTTCAACATTTATTCATGCTTCATTCAATATGAATATTATGAAGTTTCTTGAATGACTATAGTACTTATTCAAAAAAAAGTGAATGACTAGAGTATAAATAGTAGAACGATGACACTCATCATGTCTACATCCATCTAGACTCTTTAAAACATCGGTTCAGGTAGGTACTCAAATATTTTGAGCACATCATCACTTATAGAGCCACTCTTCTGCATGATGCAGAGAACCATGTCATTTATAATAAAATGCCAAGAGCACATATGCATGCCTTAAACATCTTCTCAAATTTTATAAGGATTATTTGACAATTGTGATCATCATCAACATGTCACTTCCAAAGTACATTCGATGGAAGATCAAGACTATAGAAACATACAAACCCTAAGGTTGTAGTCCTATTGTCTATATAATTTTCATTCCTCATTATTATGAGGAAACTTGCACATTGCAACCACATACATTATGTGTCCAACTGCAAGTACAATATATGGATCATGAGTCTATCCATGATATTTTACTAGTTATGATTGAGTATAATATTTAGTGGGCTTAATGAAGGATTATTGAAATTAGAAATTTGCATGTGTATATATTCATATATATATACATATTTTACTTTTATTTAGGAATTTTTATATCAAAGTTGTATTGTCTTGTCAACATTGAAAGTTCATTCCCTTAATCACTTTCAATATAAGAGATATACTTACTATTATATCTCAATCTCCTTCCTTATCTTTGTTACATCCCAATAATATGAGAACATGTAACTTAGATGAAAAGAAGAGGAACACATTCTGCCTTGCAAGTACAACTTACATCTCTCAATTCAGTCTTTAACACCCGAGCCCACTACCCTTAAGATGATGTTGACCCGTCATTAGTTGAACCAACCGTCAACATGAATACAACTCGCTATGCGCAATCCAATATCGCCCCAATAATATGAGGACCCGATATTGGGGTCACTATGCATACGTACTTACTCTTTCGAGAAGCGAAGAGCCCGATCCAAATGGCTTGTATGCAGGAGTTGTCACTTCGGACATGCGTCTCCAACATACAATCTCTAGCGACCGAGCCCTTCACCTTGATGGGAGACCATGGATGTCACTTATGTGATCCTCCATATCATGTTCAATTTTAATTAATCATTATGAATCATATTCATTACGATTAATTCTTCGAAGGGAAATAACACATCTATTTATAATAGAGTGTCTTAATTTTAATTGGATTCCAATCAATCTAATCATATTAAATTAATGATCCAATTAATATCCAACAAAAATTTTTAGTTGTTACTTGAATTATGGTATTATCTCAAATACTTATTATTTCGAATTATAATAATTAGAAATACATCATGATTTCTTAAGCATTATCCCAACCCTACCCGCTGTCATGGTCAGTACCGACTGGAGTGGGACAAACCGCACTATGGTGCAACTTGCTACCCCAACGCTCCTCGAATAGATGACATATCCCCCTCCGGAAAGGATAATGCAAAATTGATCACTTTGTACTTGAGATGATCATCAGTTTATCAACCGAAATTATACCATACAATAATAATAATCAAAACCATTTCGATTAACATTATAATGAGATTTGCTAAACAAATCCCAAAATCCTATTCAAACAACATGTTTGTTGGAATGTAGAACATGTAACCAATTTGTGATCTATATCACATCCAATTTTTATGGAAATACTTATCATAAAATATTTCACAGATATTTATCCAAAATTATTCCAGGAAATTAAATTATTTAAATTCACTAATTTCTTAAATGACAGTCACTTGGTTCTTGATTAAAAATGTAATTTCAGCAGTGACCCTCGCTTACTAAAAATAACATATCTCAATCAATATAAATCCAAATTAAGCAAAATAAGTTATTACAGTTTGCTAATTTTATTTACAATAGAACCTAAGTGATTTGCATGCATTTCAAGGCTTCTCAAATCCGCAATTAACTCTTTATTTACGTTAAGATTCGCAGTCCCCGAAACTGTGGATACATGTGTACTAAAATGATCATAACTTGAGCATACTGAATCCAAATTACGTAATCTCAGATCCTACGGTTTCCTTGTTTAATGGGGAACATAATAAATTTATTATTTTCTTATTTAAATAGGTTCGAAAATAATAACTAAATAGAGATGCTAAAATGAAATGCAAGAGAACTTACGCAAAACATAATGAACTCAAATCATCCTCGATTTACGGATCGTATCCAAAACCTTCTGACCTAAGGCTCTGATACCATTTGAATGATATGTTTAGATCCTTAAGCGTATCACTAAAGCGTGAGGATCGCATCGTATGCGATCGTGAGCGACTAATCACACTAGTTTCTTGAGGCAGCGGGAATTAAAAAAAATCATGTTAAGAAACCACATGATCCAAGAACACTTCTCGGATAGTTTCATATAAACCACAAACAAGTAATAGGATTACCTCTTGAAGTGTGTTTGCGATCGAATCTCTAAACAAAGAGACCTCCTATCACAAGTGCTATCCGATGGAGGAGACACTTGCGAGCGTGTAGATGAAACGCGTGCTTCTCGCAATCCATGTTGATAATCCAATCCACGGAACTCCTGATCTCGACAAACAAGATACGACATCTTCTTCATGATCAAGGCACACCGAAGTAGATGGAGATCTACGAGCAAATGATTGGCAGCGTAACGACGACGCTACAGCGATGGAGAATCTCTCTAGGGCATCCATGGTGGACGGCCACATGAGAGAGAGAGTGGGTGTGAAGAGAGAAAGAGAGGGAGAAACTTATTTTCTCATTAGCATTTGAAGAGCAAGAGGTACCCTTCTATTTATAATATTTTGGGATCCATGGATCTCAATCCATGTGCAACACAAATCCAATGGTTCACATTGATTTGTGTTTCTTTCAATGGTTATGATTTGTTGCTAAAAACACAACAGCAATAAGTTTAATTAAATTAAATATATATTGAATAAATCATCAATATGTAAACTAATTTAAATCAAATCAATATATGAGATTTAGGAAGGAGACATGCCTCCCTTCCAAAAAGGGGTGGATGCATACCTTGAATCCAATACAAGGAGGTCGTCCATCCTCTTTAATAGGAAGGAGGCACTCCTCTTCCTTATTCATGAGATCTCATATCTTATGAAAATCTCCATTATTTACAACAACTATTATTGTAAATTATTCACACAAATAATCCATAATTATTTTATGAAAATTGCAATCATGTCATTGGAATTTTGTGAATCACATTCACAACCCAAAATAAAATGTGAATTACATTTTCAATTTAATGTTCAATATGAATCCAATTCACATTAATATTTAATTAACAAATGTAAATTACAAAGATCTCTCTCTTATATATTATAAATCCCATTTATAATATATATGATTAATATGGATATTTCTATCCACATTATTCATATCCATGATAATTAATCACATTTAATCATCTTGGATCTCTATTCTCGTGTGCCCGATAATATGAATCACATTGACATTATTTATATCTTTGATAATCAAATTAATTTAATCATCTTAGACAACTCTCCATATAATATGAATCAAATTCAAATTATTTAGGACAATTAAATCACATTTAATTATCCATTTCTCAATGCTCAGATAAATAATATCAACAATGAAATTATCCATTAACCTTTTCAAGGATAATGCGCTTTCTCCGCTGATACTAGGAGATAAGGACAGAGCCATTGTATTGTTCCACATATAGTGACTTGTATATTGAGATCACATCTCAAATCCAGATCTCAGGCCTCCCTTAGAGGCTTGACTAAATCAAGACCATAAATCTAATCTTCTCATTACATCTGAATCACATTCAGATCAATATCCGACATTTGGACCAAGATCAGATTACTTCTCTGTTGAGAGAAGTCACTAAAATCCAAAACCATTTCATCACTCCCTAGGATTGGAAGCATCATGGTTATACAATCATTTATGATCACATCACACTTAGGTATTCCCAACTCCTGTACATCATGCATACAGGAATAGTCAGAATAAACCTGAAGTGTTAGATCAACTTTACACTATCTACTTCAGGATTTTGTAAGTAAGTTTCTCATTCAATCATTGGGAGTTGGTATCGATCATATACTTTCCAAATGATTTTATCATATGTAGGTCTTGATCATATACTTTCCAAAATTATATATCAAACCTACAAATTCAGTCAAGCTTTCAAAGTGAAACGACTATGCACGGAATTTGATTCTTCCCAAAATCTCATGAGTGAGCTCATGTCTTCCGGTTCAGTAACTGAACCTCTATGATCCCTTTGAGATATCGTATTACTCATATGCCCTTGTATGTACACCAGCGCACCGGTGTATAGACCTTGATTAGGTCATCAACCTATTGGTCTACCAAATGTACATACTTAGACATATAGCAACACATCTGTCTCCGGTCAGAAGTTGTATGCCTATATCATGACAACATATGATATAGGACTTTGGTTATCTTGATCTCGTTAAGTCAACTCTTTGACCTAACTTATTTAATAACTCTGAATCTCTATTCCTATGTATAGGACATGCATCAAGAAGTCAGTTAGATATAATCCTTTATGAGAAAGGATTGCCATCTCCTACTCAGGTTGGAGATCATCTTTTAACAATCATTTGACGGTGCTTGATGAGTCCTCAATCTAATCCTTTAGATATTTATCCAAGCACCAACCTCTATGATTCAATAGTTGAATCAACAGTTGTATGATCATTAAGATGGACATGGTAAATAACCCTAATTGTACTAAGGGACCTATTATGTAAATTAGTTATTCTTCATTTCAGATCAGGGAATGATATTTGCAATAACAATTATTGCATAATGGCTCGTCGTGGGCTCGCATGTCCAACGAAAATATTCGATATATCAAAGGATAAAGAGTTACATTACCTTGCAGAAAAAAACAAAAAGGGAAAGACAACTAGCGATTACATTTCCTGAATAAAACCTCTGACTTTTAGAAATTACATCATTCCTTCCTCCCCATATGGCCCAAAGGACTGCAAACGACAAAGAACAATCATCCGTCGAGTTCATTCCCACCAACCTTACCGACCTCCATAATTCGGCGGCTCCAGCATGGAGTACCCATGACACCCCTTCCCCCTTCCAAACCTCTTCCGACAAAGGACACGTGAAAAACAGATGCTCCATACCCTCCGTCTTCTCACCACACCTATCACAATGAGCATCCAGACAAGAAGCCTGCTCCTTCTTCCTTTATCCCAAATCCTGCCCCTTCTGAGGCACCAAAGAAAGACCTTCACTCTGCAAGAGATCCTTCTTGCCAAATAATCTTCATATCTTATTTTAGGTCTGGGTCCAGATCTTACGTTCTCTCTCTGAACATTATGTATGCCTCTTTCACCAAGATTCTTTCCCCCTCCCAAATAACGTGATCTCTTCATTGGGATAAGCTATCAGGATACGACAGTTAAGACAACATTCTGCTCAACTCCTCCCTTCTTTGTCCTGAAAGCTCATACACGAAAGGAGGGATCCACAAACCAGAACCTCGAACCTCAGCCATGGAACACCCCTTGCTTGTAGCCAAAGCAAAGAGTCTTGGGAATCTATTGCATAGTGTCCCTTCCCCCATCCAATTATCCTGCCAATATCGAATGACCTCACGGGCCCTCAACTTTGGTGTCATTTTCGATCTCATCTTTGGTAAAATATCCCGAATCCCGCTCCAAAGAGAAGACTTGTTCTTCAGCAACAATATATCAGCCTATCAGGTTCTACTAGTGATTTGTTCTGAATGACATTTAAGAAATAAAATATCATTGAATTTTCGAAAATGATACTTGTATAAGCAAGATTAAGAAAAAAAGGCTACTTGCTATTTTATTATTGAACTCTACTACAATTTTCTGAGCATCAGTATGTTGTTAAGTTACGTAAGTAACAAATAGCATATAGCTTGTATAAGTAAGAATGACAGAATGATCAGTAACACATATCAATACCTTTGATAACATCTGAAACATTATTTAGTAATTTGATAAGATATAACAAGTAAGTTTTTTAATTAGCATTGGTAACACTATAAAATTCTAACTACAACAAAAATAAATGTTATAATATCCTCCAGCAACACTATACAATGTTATACGAGTGATTTGTTCTGAATGACATATAAAAAAGAATATATACATTGAATTTTAGAAATGTTACTTGTATAAGCAAGATTAAGAAAAAACAAATTTTAATATAATTCAATCTACCTAATCTTCATCCAAGAAGAAGAATTATTCAATTGCTACTTTGCATGGAGTTGACCATTTCCTTATTCTTGGTAAGAGGTTCTAATTCAATGCGTGCATTGAAAAAAGGTGTTCGAGTGCCCATGACTGAAATTTAAATCCAAATTAATTAACAACCATTTTTTAATAAAATGCAATTAACAGTAATTGTAATAATGTAAACTTACATATAAACATGCCGTACATCCAGTTAGGTATCCTAAAGTACATTTCCCATCTGATATTACACGCTTCTTTATTTTTTCAATGATATCTTCCATACGATGCATTATCATATTCCCTGCGGCATTAGACCAACTGAAGAAACAAGTCTTCAATTGAGTTTATATGTAATTCAATAGAACTCTTGGGAGGCAGAAATTAGTTTCATAAATAAGAATATACAAAACATTAATGAAATTAGACATGTAATGTGCATCCTCACTAAATGACCATCATCTTGGTTACGTAATCATTCAAGTATATCACAAATATTGTGACGATTCAACGACATGCTTGATTGAAAAATTAACTCCTCCAATGATGTGGGCCATTCAAATGAAAATCCCCTTAGGTAGATTCGGAATCCATATGTTGGTAAACTCAATATTAAACCTATGTCATTATATGAAAATGTGAGTATTCTTATCTATCAATTCTTTTTGTCGTTTGTTAATTTGTTGTTTTCAAGATATGCCACGAATTGTTTTATATAACAATGGTGTTGGACGTACTATCGTGCTGCAAAAGTTAAATGTAAGTTCGATTAAAATTATGCAAGTTAATGTAAGTTTAATTTTTCTTAAAAAATATTGTTACAATAACCTACCTCGAATTGTTTCGATGTTGACATTAACATTCATTGTATCAATCTTCAGTCTAGCTTTCATACTTGATGGATTTTCTACATTATACCATCATATAATCATTATCAAGCTTAAATGAACATCTTATATATTATTACATAATTTATATAATAATTTGATACGATGACTGACCATTAGAAACTTCAATTTCTTTATCAAGCTCAATGTGATTATCTGCAATAAAAGATTTACTTAATTCATAATTCAATTAGTATAAAATTATTATATAATTTATAACAATTATACCACTTGCAGATTCAAATGCTGATCTTTTCACATGTTCTTGCTTCCGTCTTTTGTATGAAACTTCAAATCCTTTTGTTTGATCCATCTGCAAAAGATTTGCTAATAGACAAAAAGTATTTGGAAATCTTAATTAAAGATAACTAAAAGAATCTAATGAAAATCATACTATAGAAACACATATCAATTTGAATTAGACTTATTTCATACTAATTTAGTATTTACTTTCGAAGTGAGTTCAAAAAAATTTATTCAGTATATGTAACTTGTATATTTAAGAATGATAGTTTTTTCAGTAAGACCACGTTTTTTTAACATAGGAATCTAGCTTCAATAATTTGTTACAATACAAAAACATACATTAAAAGTATGTGTTATATCTGTCATCATTATCACTATATCATATATCAAAAATTTGATTAGAATGACAAGTAAACAATACAATGTAATTGTATCAGTAAGAATCTGTATAGACAAGTTACACAAATCACATTTTTTGTAATATTGACAAGTTTCATTGTTAACTTTGGTATAAGAAGATGACATGCTTGTCAAGTAAAAAAGAATTACGGTATCAGTTATATTGTAGAAATCAAAATTAACATGCAATATACATTCAATAATTATATATCAAGATAATGAAATTAAAAAGTACTGTCGCTAATGAAATCCTAACTTTTATACAGCCATAAACACCGCATCAACAATGATTGCTCATTCAAATGGAAAAATGAGATATAGATAGATGACTTCTTACTGCTACGATTATCCTTTCGGAATTCTACTTGCTAACTCAAAAATTGATCCCTTTAATGCAAATCAACAGAACCTTCTTTCCGCTCCTTTCGTGAAACAAACAACATTCTCAATAGGTAAAGTTGGTAAGAACGAAAATCCCAAAAAACCACTTATTAAACGACAATGTGAGGTAACGTTTGGTTAAATTTCTTTAAAAATTTTTAGTAGTAACAATGTATTTAATATAGGTAACTATGGCAATGAGTAGAAGTAAGAACAACTTAAAGGCTTGTATAAATACATTTTTAACTTTTTTTTGACTTTAGTAACAATATTCTATTCATCAGTAAGTTTTTAAGATATGTAAGCAACAAATTCCATATACCTTGTATATGTAAGTATTGGAGAGTGACCACTAACACTTAAGAAACCTTTTGTTAACATTGGAAACTTGCAATAGTATTTTGATATGTTTTATATATTTACAAGTAATGTTTACACTTGACATCAGTAACTTTATAAGAAGTATCAGAGACTGATGGCCACAAAAATGCGACTCAGGTAAAGGTATCTAAAATGGTCGTTGCGACCCAAGTCACCAGATGTGATCAATCAAGAAAAAGGAGAGACCACCAATATTAAGATAGAATCACTCAAAACAAGCTAGCGGTCTTGCTATTATTTTAACCTGGTATAGCGACCATGGTCGAACTCAGGGAGCATGTAATGGCCTCGCGGCCTACGAAGTAGTCAAATAGAAAACAAAAGATATTTTTGGTTGTTTTTAATTCTTTTTATATTTTTTTGGATTTTTAATTAATTAAGAAACTAAAGAAAGCAAGAAAACAAGGCAATTCAACTATTTATTTAATATATCAAAAATCAGTCAAAAATTCAAATAAAAATATTTTTTGTGTTTTATGTTTTTTACTGTTTTTGGTGAATTTTTGGGATTTTTGTGATTTTTATATGATTTTCTAAAAATGAAACAATGACAGAGAAAGGGGGTACTGTCCAGTCAGGAGAGAAAGGCCAATTTAAAATGTAAAAATGGCCTCCTAGCTCCTGAGGGTAATTTCCTACAAACTAGAATGTTTAAGGAAAATTTGGGCACTGGATTTATGATTTTTGTATTTTTTAATTATTTATTTGAATTTTTATAAGTTTTTAGGGGTTTTGCAATTTTTATGAGTTTTAGATAATGAGAAATATCCAAAATTGGCTAGAAAATCAAGCAAGTCAAAACAAACAGTAGCTAATTTTTTTTTGTAATTTAGATAAGTTTTACTATTTTTTTGTGATTTTTCAAATCAGACAGTAAAGAAAATGGATGCTTTTGAATTTTTAAAAATATCAAACAGTGTCTAAAATGTCTCCAAAATTTATAGAAAATTTTACATCATGGCAGGAGTCATGTTTCCAATTTTCATCAAATTTGGAGTTGATTTGCTATTTTATTAAAATCAAACACAAGGGAACAATACACAGGGACCTAAACACAAATAGTGAAAGTCCTGGGGGGTCTGGTGCAAAAATCCCAAGAAATCACGTGCAAAGCACGTGTCTGGGGCACTCAGGGACCTATTTGTAATAAAAACAAAGTTCTGGGGCTATTTGGTAACATGTACCAAAAGTCCGAGGACTTGTTTGTAATTTACCCACAAAAATAACGCCCATGCGTATAAAAACAACTCACAGGGGCATATCTACAATTATCCAAAAATATTCATTCATTTCATAACACGGCAGAACTAGAGGGCTAATAGTGCAAAATACCCAACAAAGCACGTGTCTATGCACGTGCTACACCATACACAGTGGTATATAAGCAAATAAAATAAAGTGCAGGGTCCTCGATGCAATTGTACCAAAAATAAAACAACTATCAAACGTATTTACAGGACTAAATGCTAAATAAACTAAAATGCAGGGCGTAAGGGTAAATTACCCTTTATTAATGAAGCCGTTGGATGGGCGCCACGTGGTGAATCAGACGGTCATGATCAGGTGGCGCTCCAAAGATGGGCTCCTCGTGATGATCGGACTGCCAAGGCGTAGCCACGTGGAAGATCGTACGGTGAGGAGTAGCGGTGGCTAAACCTTGTGCATCGAACGATCCAGATCGCCTCTCCAAGGATCTGACGGTGAAGGGACCTCCTCAGATGAACGGCCGAGATGTGAACTGGAGGTCGAAGGCGATCGGACGGCGATGGAGGATGCTGGATGAACTGGGCACCGACGAACTTCACCAGGCTCGTGGCGGCGCTATTGTCCTCCTGGAAGCTCGCTGAAGATCGGAGAAGGTGCGTGGGAGGCTTCTGCATCGCGTGGTGGTCTCCGATGACCCAACCGAGCTCTGGGGAGCTCCGGCAAGGTCGGCGGAGGCGGAGCTGCTGGACCTAATGGTCCAAGCCCTCAGATGGGCTTGGATGTACCTGCAAAATGCACCAACGAGCTCGCGGGTCGAGGGCAAACTGCCTCGACCCAGTTAGGCGAGGTGAAGGTGGTCGGGGGGTTGGTGTGGGCGAGCTCCGGCGAGGGTGTGGACGGAGGAGCTCGAGCCCCAGCTCCTGTGCGAGCTAGGTTGATTGGGAGTGCGGAGAATGTGCGCGGGAGAAAGGCGAAGGCTATGGCGCAGCCCGACGATCGAATGGATAGGTGACGTGACCGGAATCAAAGATGAACTGACCGTAATCGGAAATTAAAGAAAAAGACGAAAAATCTAGACTACCAGGGTGGATGGTTCGACTGGGAAGGAGCTTGCGAAGCTCTGGGTCCTCGCCTCACAGAGCGTCGATGTCCGAGGCTCGAGCTCCTGCTCTGAGCGGAGCACGGTGGTGGTGAATCACCGGATTAGTGGTCTGAGCGCCCTCAGCCTCGCTGCAACACCTCCGGGGAAAGCTGTCACTCTCGCGCAGAAGGTGGAGCTCACTGGAAGGAGGAACGACAAGACAAAGATGAGAAAATAGGTGGCGGAGCTCGGCTATTATATGGTGGGAGGTCCGGCTAGGGTTGGTCGGTTAGGGCTGTGTGAAGCGCGGATCCCGAGGCAGGGGCTCCGGCGAGGGTGTCGGATATGACGTGATCAAAACGGACCCGGGGTTTAGGCAAGGAGTGATCGGGTTTAGGTGCGAAAAATACGAGAAATCGGGTCGGGCACCTATAACCCGTGCGAAGTGGTCCTGGAGGGGGAGTTGACCGGGCGGTCAACATCCCCGTGGACCAATGGAAACAGGCCACGTGGAAAAGATTTAGAAATTCATTTAAAAATAGTAAATGGCCGATTTATTAAAAAGTCAAAACATAAAATATTTTTGTTTTAATATTTTCTATTGTTTAGTGATTTTTAATTATTTTTTCAAAATAAAAATAGTGCATTTACATAGTAGGGCTATATATAGGTATATATACAATATATAGATTTTTATTTTTGATTTTAAATTTATTATTTTTGTGCATTTTTATTCCCACTTTATATTTTATTTATTTCTAGTATAAAATTACGAATAAAAGCGTATTTTTATTTTATTTTTATTATTTATATACAATGGTGAAATAAATATATATGTACATGTATATACATGGTATATTTACAATATATTTTTGTGTTTTGAATTTTGTTCTTTTTATCTTGTTTTTAATGTAATTGTTTTTATTTTATTTATTTACACCATAAAATATAGAGTATTTACAAATTTTATGGAATTTCATTTTATTTATTTATAGGGTGAAATAAATACAAGGGAGTGGACTATATACATGATGATTATGCACAAGTGACTATTTTTCTTTTCTTTTTAATTTTTCTATTTTATCTTGTTTTTATACAAATATTTACAAACCCTTTTTAGTCTATTTTTGGGAGGAAAATATTTTTATTTTATTTACATATATATATTTACACACATGAGCCCCTATCTCCCTCTACTTTGGCTTTTATGCGGTCAGGCCCATGTTGAGCCCTACCTTGGGATTGGGTTGCTCAATATTTATTCTAAATATTTCCCTCTTTTTCTTTTTACTCTTTATTCTTTTATTTTTGCACAAAAACATGCTAATTATTAAACTTTATACAATGCATGCTTTTGATAATTATTTGTATTTACATGAATATACATGCATTTGCAAAGGTTTTTGTAGCTAAAATATAAGAATAAAGAGTGATGAATGGGTATTCATCACCCCCCTATACTTAACTTTTGCTAGTCCCTTAGCAAACACTTATTTGAAAAAGAAGTGAAAAAGAAAGAAAGAAAAAAGAAAAAGAGAGGAATATACTTGGATTAAGGCTGATTATTAAACTTGCCTTCATTAAATTGAAATATGGAGCTTGATCAGATCTTTGGATTATTAATGTGTTGGAACCTTATTTAGACTGAAGCTTAGAACTCAACAGCCTCTAAGTTCCACCAATCTATGGACAAGACTCCTCAATAAAACAGACCAGAACAAGTCTACATACACAAACTCTAATGACCATGAATCTTTCCATGCAGTGTAAGTGATATGTAGCTCCCCACCTCAGTAGTAACAAAGAAACAACCTCCCTCAACCTGGTAACTCTAATGCCTCGGTCTAGCAACTCTTTCCTCGAGAAGCGGGGTATTCCCTTCTAAGTTCAAGTGCAATCGGCTCAAGAAGAGGGAGAATAAGAAGTATAGACTTTTGGGAGCTCAGCCAGTGTAGGTAAGTCTCCTGCTGCAAGCTTCATGAGATGTAACATGGATACCATAAGCTTTTGCTTTATTTGACTATATACACTCCGGTGGGGTTATTAAATTTTCAATCCGACCCACCACTTTTTTGGAGTTCTTTTTGCATTTTTTTTTCAAGTGCCTCTGTACAACATATCTACATGGTGCAGCATATATACAAGAAATTTTCCTCTTGAGCCAGTAGACTATCCCTCTTTTGAAGCTTTATTCCAATCCACGACTTCTGTCTTTAGCCTTCATCACCACTAGACCAAGTTGAGACGCACTTCCTTCACTAGAAGAAGAAGAGAGGTTCCGCCTAGAAGTACTACCATCATATGCTACCCCAAGCCAAAGGAAACTGCCTCCTCACCACCTCATCCGTGGAGAGCTATGTGTAAGGTGCTGGTGCAAGTCAAGACATTGTCTCTAAGAGTCATGTGTGTGTTGTTAAGTGCTCTACTTAGGCTCATCAAGATGACATATGCTCATAGCCTAGTGGACTCAAAGAATTAAGTCCTTATGGACCTGAAAAGCCTTAACCCTAAGCCCTATAAGGTTCCTCTTAGAATTAAGTGGATTAAGATCTTAATCAAGCTCCATTTCTCAATTTAATTCCAGGCTAGTTTAAATGTCAACTATCATCCAGGAAAAACTATATACATATATACACAAAGATGCCATTTACACATATTTACAATCGTGCAAAATTTTTGAAAAATGTTTTGAAATCATTAGTGGATGGATGCATGAAGTGCAAGTTTTGCAAAAGTATTTACAAATATTTACACAAGATTTTTGCAAACTTTTGATTTTCAAAACATTTTGGAAAATTTTTGTACTATATACATACATAATTTTGATAAGAAAATATTTACACAACTTTACACAACAACTTTTTGAAAACATTTTTACAAAAATAATTTTGTACACTAGCTATGTATGTACAAATAAAAGAATGATTATTTACAGGAAAATTTTTTAATTTTTGTGATTTTTAGGGTTTTTAGCAATTTTATTTATTAACACACTCACACAAAGTACGAGTTATGGCTACAGTATATATGAAATATATACACCCCCCCATACTTAGCTCGAACGATGTCCTCAGAGTGATCAAGAGCGATGAAGAAGACATAACTCGTGCTTAGTAAAAGGGAAGTGAAAAGGAATGGCTAGGTACAAAAATGAATAACTGAATAGAATGAGGAGAACTCGGGGGTTTCCCCCTATACTTAGGATTAAATAATCCTAAGTATAGCAAGCTGTACATGAAGGGAAATCCGAGTGAAGAATGAACAGAGTCTGCCCCCCTTACACTTAGGGTAAAATATCCCTAAGTATAGGCAACAAAACAGGGGTAGATAGAATGAAAAGAATACCCGCAGGTCCTACATCTATACTTAGGGTAAAGTACACCCT
This sequence comes from Ottelia alismoides, assembly GCA_037367405.1. Taxonomy (NCBI): domain Eukaryota; kingdom Viridiplantae; phylum Streptophyta; class Magnoliopsida; order Alismatales; family Hydrocharitaceae; genus Ottelia; species Ottelia alismoides. The sequence goes on along the minus strand of JAZKJV010009692.1, from coordinate 37,401 downwards.
AAGTATAGCATAACCATAAGATGAGAAAAAGGGATGTGGGACTAAAGAATAGAGTGATATGGACAACTGGATCTATACAGGTCGGAAGAACAGTGATAATCGGGCGTGAGATGCAATAGATGTGAGTCAAGAGACCACATCTCACGCAAAGTGAATCGGGGCAACAACAACGACCCGCGGCTCATGATCTAGAAATGGCTTGAGCCGCTGGCCGTTCACTTGAAAGGTACTCTCAGAAGACAACTCGGATATATGAATGCTACCGTTGTCGTGTACCTTTCTCACAAGATAAGGTCCCTTCCATTTGCTCTGTAGCTTCCCTGGAAATAGACGAAGCCTAGCATCAAACAACCATACTCTCTGTCCAGACTCAAAATGCTTATGGCTGATATGAGAATCATGCCACTCTTTCACTCTCTCCTTATACTGTAGGCTGTTTGAGAAGGCTGTATCTCTAAGCTCCTCCAAGGCTGCTAACTCTGCCCTCCTCTGGTCTCCTACACTGTCTGGATCTAAAAGAATATCCGTGACTGCCCAAAGTTACTTGTGCCTCAACAAAACAGGTAAATGGCACGGCTTGCCATAAACTAGGCGAAAGGGAGATGTGCCCAATGGTGTCTTGAATGACGTCCTCTATGCCCACAAGCCGAGTCCAAAAGCTGTGACCAATCCTTTCGGTTAGGGCGGACGACTTTTTGCAAAATAGTCTTGATCTCCCTTTTCGAGACCTCGGCTAGACCATTCGTCTGTGGATGGTATGGAGTGGCAACTCGATGGTCTATGTCGAACTCACTAGCAAGTGCCTTCACCTGGCCGTTGATGAAATGAGACCCCCCATCTGAAATCAAAACTCGAGGTACCCCGAACCACGTGATGATGTGCTTCCTCAAAAATCTGCAAACTGTCTTGGCATCAACGGCTCGGGCGGGGATAGCCTCAACCCAACGACTAACATAGTCAATGGCCAACAGAATGTACTCAAATCCCTGACTCTTAGGGAATGGACCCATGAAATCGATGGCCCATGCGTCAAAAACCTCAAAGAAGTGAATGGGCTGCATCGGCATCATATCACGCTATCCACAAGTGCCCATCCTCTGACAGTCAGTACACCTCTTCACGAACTCATCAGAGTCCTTGAAGAGAGTAGGCCACCACAAGCCGGATTGGAGCACTTTCTGTGCCATTCTCCTCCAGAGTGATGTCCTCTTGCCTCAAGCTTGTGGCAGTAAGTGAGGACGCTATGGTGCTCATCCTGAGGGATGCACCTACGCCAGACACTATCCCCTCCTTCGTGGTAAAGGATGGGATCCTCCCAATGGTAAGACTTGGCCTTCGCGAGGAAGGTCTCAAGCCTCTGTCTGGGCCAACCTTGTGGGACTTTCTTAGCAACAAGAAAGTTCACAATATCAGCATACCACAGGAGTGAGTCCATAGCAAGGATCGCCTCATCTGGGAAGGTCTCACAAATGCGATCAATCAGCTCAGACTCCTCAGGCTGCTCTAAACGGGAGAGATGATCCGCCACCACATTCTTGACTCCAAGCTTATCTTTGATCTCAATATCGAACTCTTGGAGTAGAAGGATCCATCTAGTCAATCTGGCCTTGGCATCCTTCTTAGCCATGAGGTACCGGATGGCAGTATGATCTGTGTACAAAGTCACTCTAGATCCAATGATGTAAGATCTGAACTTATCTAGGGCGAACACTACTGCTAGCATCTCCTTCTCTGTGATTGTATAATTCCGCTGGGTGGAATCCAAGGTGCGGCTAGCATAGTGGATAGCAAATGGGACTCCATCCCTCCTCTGTCCCAGCACAGCCCCCACGGCAAAATCGGAGGCGTTCGTCATGATCTCGAATGGGAGAGACCAATCTGGTGGCTGGAGGACAGGAGCCTCAACAATACACTGCTTGAGAGTATCAAAGGACGAAAGACACTTGTCATCGACAAGGAACTCGATGTCTTTCGTCAGCAGGTCAGTCAACGGTCGGGCAACCCTACTAAAATCACGAATGAATCGTCTGTAGAATCCAACGTGCCCCAGGAAAGACCGTAACTGCCGCAAGTTGGACGACGGTGTGAGTTTTCTAATGACATCAACCTTGGCCGATCAACCTCCATGCCCCTGTTGGAGATGATGTGGCCAAGCACCGTCCCTTGAGTCACCATAAAGTGACTCTTCTCCCAAGAAAGAACCAAGCGGACCTCAATACATCGATGAAGTACTCGGTCTAGGCAGTCAAGACAGGAGTCAAATCCGTCGCCGTAAATCGAGAAATCATCCATGAAGACCTCTAAGCACTCCCCTACCGTGTCCGAAAAGATCGACAACATGCATCTCTGAAAAGTCGTAGGGGCGTTGCATAGCCCAAATGGCATGCGTTGAAAGGCGTATGTACCGAAGGGACATGTAAAGGTGGTCTTCTCCTGATCCTCAATAGCGATGGCCACCTGGTTGTAGCCCGAGTACCCATCCAGAAAACAATAATGGCTCTTCCCTGCCAGTCTCTCAATAATCTGATCAATAAAGGGCAGGGGGAAATGATCCTTCTTGGTGGCTTGGTTGAGTCTCCTGTAATCAACACATACCCGCCAAGAAGTGGGTACTCGTGTAGCAATCTCCTCTCCAGACTCTCTAATCACTGTAGTGATGCCCGTTTTCTTGGGCACCACATGCAAAGGGCTGACCCACTTGGAGTCGGAGATGGGATAGATAAAATCGGTGCTCCATCATTTTGAATTTTCCTTCATGACAACCTCTCTCAGATTTGGGTTCAACCGTCGCTGGAACTCACGCGACAGCTTCGCCTCATCCTCGAGATAGATATGGTGGGAGCACAGGGCCGGACTAATCCCATGGAGATCTGCTACTCTCCATCCTATTGCCTTGCGGTTCTATTCAAGAACCCCCATCAGACGGGATTCCTGCTCTCCAGTCAAATCGGCTGAGATAATGACTGGGTACATCTCATGCTCACCCGCAAGGAATCTATACTTCAACGACGAAGGAAGTGGCTTAAGCTCTGGACAACTGGGTGCTGGCAAATCTGGCTTCGAAAGAAGTCGCGTGTATGCTGCCAAATCTGTCCAGGAGACTGAGAGTGTACTCTCGCAAACTGGATCTGGAGAAGGCTACTCAACTGTACTGTCTCTGATCTGCTCGGCATCTACCTCCTCCTCAGCTGTAGTCTCAGTGGAAATCAGATCTTGCGCGTAATCATCACAATCTGCCCACTCAGACTCTGACTCCGAGGGATCTGCATCACACAAGGTGGCATCAGTACCACCATAATCACAAAAATCCGTGTCGCAGTCAAGAACCTGCTCTGCTGCCTCTAAAGTATCCTGAACCAGGAATGTGCTCTCCAAGCTCTCCTCTGCTGTAATCTCTGCATCAGCGGTGTCTGAAACTGAGAGGATGGCCTGTGCTGCTGGGTCTGCCCAAACTGCTTCATCATCTGTGATCACAAAGTCACAGTCCTGGTGGATGTCTAACGCTGCATCTGTCAGCTGCTCTGTATCTGAAGTGGTCTCTGAGCATGATCTCTCTCTGGCTCGGCTGTCCTCGACCATCTCTATTTGTACACTTTCGCCCTCGATGCGAAAGTATACCTTCCCGCTATCATGATCAGTCACCGCCTTGGTTGTGGCCAAGAACGGGCGACCTAAAATGATGGGGGTATCGGTCACTGAATCAGGGATCTCCATGTCCAACACTACGAAATCCACGGGGAATTGCAAACCCTGAATAGTGACGACAACGTCTCGCAACAACCCCTTCGGCCTCTTGACAGATCTATCAACAAACTGAAGGACTGTCCTGCTCTGTCTAAGAGTGCCCAAATCGAAGCGGTCGAGAAGGACTGCCGGAAGGAGGTTGATCGACGATCCGCTATCCAATAGAGTACGGTTGAACCTCTGCTCACTGATATGACATCTGACATAAGGGGCTCCTGAATCTGGCCTCTTGGCCGGCAGACGGTTCCGGATCACGAAACACGTGGCTTTCGTCAGCACATGGATCTCAGAGTGGTGATTCCTCCTCTTCCTCCTGACTGTGGTCCTGTCTCTCAATGAACGCTGAAGAAGGGGAATGTGCTGCAAAGCCTCCTAAAGAGTCAGCTATATGTGAAAACGATCTATCATCTGCTGGCTGAACTCTTCCTGGTCTCTCTTTTTTGGATTTTCTTTTTTCTTCCCCTTCCCCATCTGAAGGGCTCTAGGGAAGGGGATCACTGGGTCCTTCTCAGATGAAGGTCTAGAAAAGGGTCTAAGCGGTTCGACGACCGGATCCACACATACATCATGCACCACAGTGGGACCAGAAGAAAATAAACCCTTTCCTTTATTCACAGAACTGTTCAGAGATACATCAGGTGAAGGAAAAACAACAGATCTCTCTACATGATCTCTGGTGTCTTCAGTACCACCAGTGGCGTGCTCGGTTGGAAGACTCGCGGCCTCAGTACCGCACTCTGGCTCGGCATCAGGAGTGGCCTCAGTACCACCTCCTAGAACTGGTGAAACGGCGGCCTCAGTACCGCTAGTGGAATCAGCATCCTTGGTGGCATCAGTACCACTGTCATCATCCTCCTCGTCAGGCGCTCTAAGTGGATCCTCATGGTGTCGCTCAGACGAGGCGGCGCCTGCTGGCATCCTACCGCTCCTAAGTGTGATAAAATCAGTATCAAAAAAATATCCAGTCATATCACCAAATGTATCACTAGGAGTGGTATACTCACTACAAGCTACCTTCTCAGATTTCCGCTTCAGGTTGTTGGGGTTCGGCTCGATCTGGGCAGGGATGGCGGCCTTCCCCCTCTAAATGTACCGCATCTCCTGGCGGAACTCGTCCATCTCCCGTCTGAAAGTAGCCTGCTGGTCCGTGAGGAGGCGGGCTATGTCATCCAGAACAGGGTTCTCATGAGAACCCGACGGGTAGCCTCTCTAGTGGTGAGGCTGCTGGATTTGCTGCTGCTGTGGCTGAGAGGGGTATGAGTGATGCTGCTGCTGCTGCTGATGAGGCTTCTCACGCCTCCAAGACTGTCCCTGATGATAGGGACGAGGATCGTAGGACGATTGCTGCTGCTGCTGTGGATAGTACACTGGGGGTTGCTGCTGCTGCTGGTGCTCTCTCTGCTGGCTGTACTGGCCTCCCTGACCAGATGGCTGCTGCTGGGGCTGGGTACCTCCACTCCCCCACCTGAATCTGGGATGGTCTCGTTGGATTCCAGGCTGAGGGCGGTCATACCAAATCCCGTTGACATCCATCAACGACTCTGCATTGTACGGGGCTGGCGGTAGTACTTCCAGAGGCTGATCAGGCTCGTATACCACCATCTGCAAGTCTGGAGATGGTGGTGACTGGTAAGTGGGCTGCGGCTGCTGGTACGGCTCCGCCTGTACAAGGTGAACCTGTCTAGGCTGCTGGTGTGAGATGGAGCGCTGGGACGAGTTGCTGCTGCTGCCGTGATCGCCTCGCGACAGAAGACGGGGTTGCGAAGCCGTCTGTGCCTCCTGGAGACACATGAGCTGGGTCTTTATGTCGCTCAGAGTCTGTGTCATCTTCTCCATCTGAGTGATGCTCTGGCACTGCTTCTTCTCTATCAGCTCCATCCGGTCCAACTTCTCGCTAATGATGCCCATGTCCGCAGCTGTGGACTCTGCCTGTGCTGCTGCTACTGCGGACGAACTGGAAGGACCGGCGTCGACCCGTGCTATCCTCTGGTACTGCACGGGTCCTGGCTGCTGGGGTCTGCCCTGAGTGTACAACCTGGTCTGGGACATCACCATGTAGTTCTCGACCATCTCCTCATAAATGGCCCAGACCTGGTCGTGATCCTTGGCGAAATAAGACCCGCCACAAGAAGCGTTCACCAAGCCCTGAAGCTCTGGTGTCAGCCTGCTGAAGAAGCTCTGAACAAGGTTCGGCTTGGAAATATCGTGGTGCGGGCATCTGTTGGTCATCTCTCGAAACCTCTCCCATGCCTCATGGAACTGCTCGTTGGGGAGCATGGAGAAGTTGCTGATCAGGGCTCTAGCAGCGTTCGTCCGCCCGAGTGGATAGTACTTGTGCAAGTACTCGGCGCGGAGCAGCTCCCAAGTGTAGACGAACTTCCCCAAGTGCTTCAGCCAGGTGGCTGCTCTGTCTGCCAAGGAAAAGGAGAAGGCAATCATCCGAATCGTGTCCTGGTCCACCTGGCGATCGTGGACAGTACTGCATATCATCTCGAACTCCTGTAAGTGGAGATGAGGCTCCTCTGTCGCCAAATCATGGAATCGGGGAAGAAGCTGCAAGGTGTTCGGGGGGAACTTGAAGTCCCCCACGATGGCTGGATGTACCACCCAGCGGTGTGTCAAGGTCGACCCGGGATTGTGGTTCTCCCGCATCGATCTAAGTGGTGGTGGTGCTCCTCCTGCTCCGCCTGCTCCGCCACCTCCGGTTGCAGGATCATCGGGTCCTCCTCCTGTTGCCGGATCAACGGGTCCTCCTCCTCCACGGTTCTCGCGGTTGGCTCTCATCTGCTCAAGCTCTCTCCTCATGTCCATCATGAATGCTCCCTGATCCCTCAACTGCTGCTGCACTGACTCGAGGGAGGTGATCAGGGTGGAGTTGATCGTACCCTGGTCCAGAACAAAATGCTGCTCTCCTCGTGGACCTCCGGTGTGATCCTCGGAACTGCCGGCCATCATCTCTGAAAAATCAAAGCAACCGAACTCAGGTGCCGATAAATCATCTGCCTGTCTCTCCTCGGGCACTGGTATCTCAATATCAAAAGAAGGGTGGTCGTGGGGGAACAGGGCGGAGTCGTACTTGGGTTCGGAGAGCGGGTCTGAGCTCCCACGAACCGACCTAGATGAATGGTCAGGAGTGCTAAAAAGCGATGCAGCCAGAGGCTGCCTAAGAGACCTCCTGCCCATCATCGTGATCTGGCGAGTAAGGCGGATGAGATCTGGAAAAACTATGATCAAAAAGCAAACCCCCAGTTCACCAACGCAACGCGAGTTGAAGACCGTAAAGGCGCGGTTAAATTATCTTGTCAATTTCTATTTTGGTGAACAATCAAAATATCAGAGCGATTACGTGACCTGCTGGGATACCCGATACTCTCTCAACCGACTGTCCCGCACAGAAAAGTCGGTAATCTGTCGAGATGAGCACCGGAGGGCTTTACCTAGTGTACGGGTCACTCTCTCGCACAATCAAACCAAGCAATGAGGGGTTTGCTCTCCCTAAGACAAATTTTTAGGTGAGGTGTCTTTTAGGGTCAATAGTTTTAGTAGTCCCAATTTGATGATTTTTCTTTTTTAGATTTTTTTAATGCAAGCAAAAATGCCTAACGAATTTTTCGATTCTCCTGGTTATTAAGTCAAAAACAGAGGGGAGAAGACGAAAAAGCCGATGTGCGAAAATCAATGATGCATGCAGAGATAGAAATGCGTACCTGACTCTAGCAGTTTACATGCAAGATGATCCGCGCAGAATTAAAAAGACAGGAATTAAACTAACTAAATGGTGCAGGCGGAAAACCGAGTCCCTAAACAGCAGTGCTACTCGAAAGAACGGCTAGCCAACCACCACCCTCCAATCCAAAGAGTCCGGTCTAGACCCACCCCTCCTCTTCTCGACAGGTCGAGTTCAGGAGTAGCGCTTGACGGGGCGGGCTCACGGCGCGTAGGCTCGGAGGTGATGGAACGACTATTTTATTATTTTTTAATTTTAGGTCCAATTACCGCACTATAGGAACAAGCAATTATATTAGGGTGTTTGGATCCTATGAATTACGTCACAATCAAGCAGAAAATCCTACGGCTAGGGGCTCGAAAATCCGCGTGAAACCGGAAACGGCAGTAAAGGTAAACCGCGTGAAAGCCGCGAAAAACCGAACTAGCTAAGGGGTCCCCGAGCACACCGATGCTCGGCGAAACAGACCCCGAAAGTTCAAGTCTCTGAGTACCTGTATTATTACAATAACAGTTCAATTATTGCAGAAATAAAACCTAATCTACTCCTCTCTCACTCAGCTCCTCTCTCGCTCTCTCTTGCGGCTCTGTGCAGAAGGGAGCCGCCTCCGAATCCCGCGGTTGCGCCGGCTCCTCGAAAGTCACCTCTGCGGTCCTCGGGCCCTCGTAAGAAAGAAGACAAGTGTCAGACCAGATTATTGTAAAATGTCAGAAAAATATATCTAAAGGAATCTATACAAAAAGCCGCGAAAAGAAAACCACGGAAAAACGACTACTAAGCTGTGCTCCCCGGCAACGGCGCCATTCTGATGACCTAAAAAATGTGACTCAGGTAAAGGTATCTAAAATGGTCGTTGCGACCCAAGTCACCAGATGTGATCAATCAAGAAAAAGGAGAGACCACCAATATTAAGATAGAATCACTCAAAACAAGCTAGCGGTCTTGCTATTATTTTAACCTGGTATAGCAACCAGGGTCGAACTCGGGGAGCACGTAATGGCCTCGCGGCCTACGAAGTAGTCAAATAGAAAATAAAAGATATTTTTGGTGGTTTTTAATTCTTTATATATATTTTTTGGATTTTTAATTAATTAAGAAACTAAAGAAAGCAAGAAAACAAGGCAATTCAACTATTTATTTAATGTATCAAAAATCAGTCAAAATACAAATAAAAATATTTTTGTGTGTTTTATGTTTTTTTACTGTTTTTGTGAATTTTTGGGATTTTTCTGATTTTTATATGATTTTCTAAAAATGAAACAATTACAGAGAAAGGGTGTACTGTCCAGTCAGGAGAGAAAGACCAATATAAAATGTAAAAATGGCATCCTAGCTCCTGATGGTAATTTTCCTATAAACTAGAACGTTTAAGGAAAATTTGGGCACTTATGATTTTTGGATTTTAAAATTATTTATTAGAATTTTATACGTTTTTAGGGGTTTTGCAATTTTTATGAGTTTTAGATAATGAACAATATCCAAAATTGGCTAGAAAATCAAACAAGTCAAAACAAACAGTAACTAATTTTTTTTGTAATTTTTAGATAAGTTTTACTATTTTTTGTGATTTTTCAAATCAGACAGTAAAGAAAATGGATGTTTTTTAATTTTTAAAAATATCAAACAGTGTCTAAAATGTCTCCAAAATTTATAGAAAATTTTACATCATGGCAGGAGCCATGTATCCAATTTTCATCAAATTTGGAGTTGATTTGCTATTTTTTTAAAATCAAACACAAGGGCACAGTACACAAGGACCTAAACGCAAATAGTGAAAGTCTTGGGGGGGTTCGGTGCAAAAATCCCAAGAAATCACGTGCGAAGCACGTGTCTGGGGCACTCAGGGACCTATTTGTAAAAAAAACAAAGTTCTGGGGCTATTTGGTAACAGGTACCAAAAGTCCGAGGACTTGTTTGTAATTTACCCACAAAAATAACGCACATGCGTATAAAAACAACTCACAAGGGCATATCTGTAATTATCCAAAAATATTCATTCATTTCATAACACGGCAGAACTACAGGGCTAATAGTGCAAAATAACCAAGAAAGCGCGTGTCGATGCACACACAGGGGTATATAAGCAAATAAAATAAAGCGCAGGGTCCTCGATGCAATTGTACCAAAAATAAAACAACTATCAAACGTATTTACAAGACTAAATGCTAAATAAAATAAAAGGCAGGGCCTAAGGGTAAATTACCCTTTATTAATGAAGCCGTTGGATGGGCGCCACGTGGTGAATCAGACGGTCAGGATCAGGTGGCGCTCCAAAGCTGGGCTCCTCGTGATGATCGGACGGCCAAGGCGTAGCCACGTAGAAGATCGTACGGTGAGTTGTAGCGGTGGCTAAACCTTGCGTATCAGACGGTCCAGATCGCCTCTCAAAGGATCTGACGGTGAAGGGACCTCCTCAGATGAACGGCCGAGATGTGAACTGGAGGTCGAAGGCGATTGGACGGCGACGGAGAATGCTGGACGAACTGGGCGCCGGCGAACTTCGCCGGGCTCTTGGCGGCGCTAGTGTCCTCCTGGAAGCTCGCTGAAGATCGGAGAAGGTGCGTGGGAGGCTTCCGCGTCGCGTGGTGGTCTCCGATGACCCAACCGAGCTCTGGGGAGCTCCGACAAGGTCGGCGGAGGCGGAGATGCTGGACCTAATGGTCCAAGCCCTCAGATGGGCTTGGATGTACCTGCAAAATGCACCAACGAGCTCGCGGGTCGAGGGCAAACTGCCTCGAACCAGTTAGGCGAGGTGAAGGTGGTCGGGGGGTCGGTGTGGGCGAGCTCCGGCGTGGGTGTGGACGGAGGAGCTCGAGCCCCAGCTCCTGTGTGAGCTGGGTTGAATGGGAGTGCGGAGAATGTGCGCGGGAGAAAGGCGAAGGCTATGGCGCAACCCCATGATCGAATGGATAGGTGACGTGACCGGAATCGAAGATGAACGGCGACGGCGAGATTTGGGGGTAATCAGAAATTAAAGAAAAAGATGAAAAATCTAGACTTCCTGGGTGGATGGTTCGACTGGGATGGAGCTTGCGAAGCTCTGGGTCCTCGCCTCACGGAGCGTCGACGTCCGAGGCTCGAGCTCCTGCTCTGAGCGGAGCACGGCGGTGGTGGATCGCCGGATCAGTGGTCTGAGCGCCCTCAGCCTCGCTGCAACACCTCCGGGGCAAGCTGTCACTCTCGTGCAGAAGGTGGAGCTCACTAGAAGGAGGAACAACAAGCCAAAGATGAGAAAATAGGTGGCAGTGCTCGGCTCTTAAATGGTGGGAGGTCCAGCTAGGGTTGGTCGGGTAGGGCTGTGTGAAGCGCGGATCCCGAGGCGGGGGCTCCGGCGAGGGTGTCGGATATGACGTGATCAAAACGGACCCGGGGTTTAGGCAAGGAGTGATCGGGTTTAGGTGCGAAAAATACGAGAAATCGGGTCGGGCACCTATAACCCGTGGGAAGTGGTCCTGGAGGGGGAGTTGACCGGGCGGTCAACATCCCCGTGGACCAATGGAAACAGGCCATGTGGAAAAGATTTAGAAATTCATTTAAAAATAGTAAATGGCCGATTTATTAAAAAGTCAAAACATAAAATATTTTTGTTTTAATATTTTCTATTTTTTAGTGATTTTTAATTAATTTTTCAAAATAAAAATAGTGTATTTACATAGTAGGGCTATATATAGGTATATATACAATATATAGATTTTTATTTTTTATTTTTAATTTATTATTTTTGTGCATTTTTATTACCACTTTATATTTTATTTATTTATAGTATAAAATTAGGAATAAAAGGGTATTTTTATTTTATTTTTATTATTTATATACATGGGTGAAATAAATATATATGTACATGTATATGCATGGTATATTTACAATATTTTTTTGTGTTTTGAATTTTGTTCTTTTTATCTTGTTTTTAATGTAATTGTTTTTATTTTATTTATTTACACCATAAAATATAGAGTATTTATAAATTTTATGGAATTTCATTTTATTTATTTATAGGGTGAAATAAATACAAGGGAGTGGACTATATACATGATGATTATGCACGAGTGACTATTTTTCTTTTCTTTTTAATTTTTCTATTTTTATCTTGTTTTTATACAAATATTTACAAGCCCTTTTTAGTCTATTTTTGGGTGGAAAATATTTTTATTTTATTTACATATATATTTACACACATGAGCCCCTATCTCCCTCTATTTTGGCTTTTATGCGGTCAGGCCCATGCTGAGCCCTCCCTTGGGATTGGGTTGCTCAATATTTATTCTAAATATTTCCCTCTTTTTCTTTTTACTCTTTATTCTTTTATTTTTTCACAAAACATGCTAATTATTAAACTTTATACAATGCATGCTTTTGATAATTATTTGTATTTACATGAATATACATGCATTTGCAAAGGTTTTTGTAGCTAAAATATAAGAATAAAGAGTGATGAATGGGTATTCATGAGAGACTTTATTATAATAACAAGTAACAAAGCTACTATCAGTAAGAATATGAGAAAGGCAAGTAACACATAGCATTTTTTGGTAGCGTAATCAAGTTGCATTAGTAACTTTGGTAAAAGAACACATCATATAGGATAAGTAACTTCAATATTACATTCAGTAATGATTTTTGAAGCATCTGTGATTTGTTAAGTTTCGTACGTAATAAAGTTTTATATACAAGTAACCAACAAATATTACTTTACAATAAACTATTAACTATTAACTTTAAAAAATATTAATATATATGTAACTATCAACTTGTATCGTTTAACATCATTTAAAATATGAAAGATCCTGGATTAATAATTAATCCATTCATTTACAAACACATATTATACTATTTAGAGCAGGTGAAATCTACATTTTCATAGCCATTAAAAAAATTTGAATCACTATTTACAGATTTGATTAAGCTGCTATTACAGGTCATATGTTAAAACTTGTCGATTGAAGGTTAAAAAATACTAAAATTTACAGATTGTCGACTCAAATCTATCATCAATTCATCGTCAACCAAAATAAAACCAAGGTCTCTCTTTTGTTGATCACCAACTTGGAGAGAAAGAAATCTCGAAAACTTTTTTTGTGAATTAAACGAATGGTAAAGGACATTAGCATCCGAATCGTTTGCGGGAGTGGTTATGGCAACTCAAAATGTGCTATCGTGTTTCGTTTATTTTCAACTTATTTTTAACCACATGATTAAAATCATACGGTTGTCACTAGGTGCTCACTAAAACCTAAATGGGCACAGGGCTCTCTAGATAAGCCCTCCCTCTCTCTCTCTCTCTATATATATATATATATAAAGAGAGAGAGAGAGAGAAAGGATCATAATCCATGGAGTAGGTAACTTACCTACTCCATTTTCTTTTTTTTCATTTTTTTGGAAAAATGCTTCCATGAATTATTATAACTATTTCCCTTGAATATGTCATTCAAATTTCGTTAGAAACCAAGACTAATACGACCTCCATCCAGACAATCATTTTTTAATGGTCATAGATTTGTTGTATTTTTTCAATTATAGATGGAGGACGTAGGTGTCTCTTTTTTCGACAAAACTTGAACGACATATTAGATGGATATAGTTATGGAAATCCATAGAAGCATTTTTACAAAAAAAATAAAAAAATTTGAAAAAAATAAAATGGAGTAGGTAAGTTACCTACTTCATGGACTATGATCCCTTTCCTCATATATATATATATGTGTGTGTGTGTGTGTGTGTGTGTGTGTGTGTGTGTGTGTGTGTGTGTGTGTTAATGGGGCTGCCCCAAGGTGGCTTCCCCCATATCATTTTCAGTATTTTTTATTTTTTTCGGAAAATATCATTGTGTATATTTATCCTTATATCCCTCCTATATGCAATTCAAATTTCGTCGGAAACAGAGACTCCTATGACCTCCATCTAGTCAGTCGTTTTTTAATGGTAACAAGATTTGTTAAATCAACACCATCTCGATGGAGGCCGCAGGAGTCTCTGTTTCTAACGAAATTCGAATGGCATATAGGAGGGATAGAGGGATGAATATACATGGCGATATTTTTCAGAAAAAAAATGCTGAAATAGGGGGTCAAGGAAGCCCATTAAATCCATATATATATATATATATATATTAAGGAAGGCCTCTGCCTTTGTCAATTTACAAGATCAAAGAAAAAAAAGCGGCACCTGGAAAATATTATTGCTAATCGGTAGTCCCAGGGCATCGCTACACGATATATATTGTCCCCTAAGTAGGCTTTTTTTAGAGCGGGGGATGGTAGAAAGACGGCCCACTTCCTTCGTAGCATCAGCGACACCATTCGGGTGAGCTTCCCATGCCTCTATGCAGGAGGTATTCTGGGAAGCGATGATGAGGGAAAAAATGGCGGCAAGGAAGGAGGCATTGGACCGGGGGGCAGAGGCGCCCCACGACGACTGCCCTCCGAGTAGGGGAAAGAGGAAAGCTATCAAGATTTGCCAACTCATTCGAACAGTACAACTAGTTAACCGCACCCACCTATACTTATACTGCCCTCTCTAACTTCCGACTTAGTTCGAACTGCGGAGAAAGATAGAGAAAAGAGATCCCGGCTCAGGTCCCTGCCCACATACTCATTCTTCCCACCTATTCCCTGAGCAACTCTTTTGATTTTTCATTTGAGAAACCCCCATCACTAGAAAGTCCCAGTATGTGTTAGCACCACCGCCTACCAATAAGCACCAATCGCCATCGCCCATCTAATAACTCCACCTCATGCCATCACTAAAGAGACAAGATTAGGGAATGAATGGCCTATGATATGGGGGTCCTAGAAGCAGAAAGAAAGAACAGAAAAATCAGCCTCATGACGAGTCCTAAAATGCCAAGTTAAGAATGTGTTTTTATCGTTCATGCGTTGTAGGCGGCAATCAGAAACGGTCAAGAAATTAACCACGAATAATATGTTCATTTTTTTAATCGTGTGGTTTTATGTTTATTTTACTTGGGCAAGTCCCAAAGGTCGATCACAAGGAGGCAAAGGAACAACCTAGAGTTATGTCTATCAAAATCCGTGTTCGGTTTTTGAGGCGGTCTTTTTTTGGAATTTTCAATATAATAAGGGGTGCAATATGCGAATTCGGCCTATTTTAGGGACTAAAATGTAAATTTCGATCAAACGATGTCCGAAAAATATGAAATTTGGCCCCAATGTAAAATATGATGAAATGAATACATTGTAATTTTTTTGAATTTTCGGATGCAATATGAATTTTTTTATGGATTTTTAAATGCAAATAAATGAATTTCAATATTTTAATTAAAATAAACATTAACCCTATTATTTTCAAGGGATAAAATTATATAAGATCTATAACTAGGTGATTGATCTAGGAAAAATCCTAACTCTGGAAAATGTGAGATCTAATACCTATTAAAAATTAAGTATTGAAATGTGCAAAATGATTTTTACAGGGCAAATTATGTATGCAAATGCAATTCTTTTTGGGCACAATGTCAAGCACAATTAATTCTACATTGTATGATTTTTCGAGAATTTTTAGAGCAACAGTTAATCAACTATGAATTTTAGAGCACCAAATGGGCAAAATATGTAATTTTCCACAAAACAATTAATTATTAATTAACTATCAATCACAAAAATACCCACAATATGTCAAAGTGTAGAGAATTAATTGATAAAGATCATGCTATTTTTTGAATAATAAAATAAAGCCCATAAAGAGGTTTAAAACTGAGGGAGATCACAGGGGTACATATGTAATATAAATAAATAGAATAAATAGAACAATGCAATTGGGGGGGGGGTATACGCGTAATTACCTAAACTCAGGAGGGTGTCTCTGCAAAATGACCAATAGGTCATATGCCAAGCATGTGACCTTGGCTGGTGGGACCTTATCGCGATATGGAGAAGCTTTGGGGCTGATTCTGTGAAATTCCCACGGGTCACGTGCGTAGCACGTGACCTTGGGCTGATGTCATACTGGCGTCTTGCTGACGTTCCCCCCTCCGTCACGTGAGACTCACGCGGGCAAGGGGGTCTCAGGGCAGTTCCCGGCCGTGCAGAGGGGAAGCGGAGGAGGGCCAGGCGGCATGTCGGTGGACGACGAGCGGTGTTGGTGGGGGTTGTCGATGGAGGCGGAGCAGGTCGTTGATAGAGAAGCTTGCGACGCTTGTACGGTAGCGGCGATGGTTGATCGCTAGTGGTGGCATCACGGCCCGGCGACGTTGGCGGAGAAGACGAAGTCGGCGGAGGTGCTGTCGAAGGTGGAGGCACTATTGTGAAGATGGTCGGAGTTGGAGGTCGTGTTGGCTCGACGAACGGAGTCGGAGCAGGACAAGGACGATGAGGGGAGTCACCGTGGGCTGCTACGAGCCTGGGGTAGCTCGGATCGCGCCGCAAATGAAGAACCTTCGGGCTGTCACCACCAGAGAGTTCATGAAGCTTGGAGGTCTATCAGCGGATGACGAGCGAGGAAGGGCGGTTGTCGTCTTTAAATAGGAGAGAGTTGCTCGGCCGGCGATGGAAGGTGAGGGCTCGATTCGGGATGGCGAGATGTGCGGGGAGGCGACGCGAGGTGATGGGGAGACGCGGATCGGAGATGGGGATCCGATTGAAGAGGAGATTGGCGAAATCGGCGACGAATCGCGGGGGAGGCGGTGCACCAAAAGGGAAAGTGGGGCTGGAGGTGGAAGACGCAAGGCGCCGTCCAATCGTGCGCGATCAGACGGTTCCTGTGCCGCCACGTGGAAGAAGGAGTCTTGAGGAGGGGGCGCACGTGCGGAGCACGTGCCTTGGAGGCACGTGCGATGCACGCGTGTCAGATTTATTTTTTTTATAAAACGAGTATCTAAATCAGCCAAAATTGGCTGACACGTGGCGGCACCAAGTGCGGCCACGTGTCAGCACCAGAAAAATCAAAAAAAATAAATCTTTTGTAAAATTGAAAATAAATAGTAAATGACCTCGGATTAAAAAGTTTCTTCACGAAAATTGCTCGTCTCGATGAAATCTACAATTTTCATGAAGACATCAAAACCAAAATCGATCATTTGCAACAAGTGATATTTTCGGGGTATCCCATGTACATAGAACACCTTAATTTTAGGGTTTTGTAATTTTTATGTCATTTTTAAGATTAGATAAAAATCCGGAAAAATTACGGTAAAATCAAAGATAAATAAAGACACCTTAATCTATTTTTTTGTATTTTTTATTAATTGATAAAATATGTACATAAAATAATAGATCAAAAACCGCTAGAATACACGATGTACAAAAGGGTCCCAAAACCCAACTTTCACATATGAGCTCAGATTCACTTGAACTTGGTCTTGTTTTGAAGGTAATTGAAGTTCATTAGTTCAAAGGTGAGCAGTATTAAAACGGACACTGGATGAGGGAGATATGAGGCTTTTAGTCCGAAAATCCTGAAATTAGGGTTTAGGTTTTTGGTCCACTTATTTGGGTTAGTTATTTTTTTGTATTTTTTCTTTATTCTTGTTAGTGATATGTATAAAGTGGAAGTAGTTTTGAGTCATTCAGAGTTAGCATGAATGAGTTAAAAATCGGGGAAGTTAGGCTATTTACAGGTCACTTTTGGCTTGGATTTTTGGCTTCTTATTTTGTGCAGAATTTTGTGCTAGAATGCAATTCTTATGAAATCATGCACTAGTTAATTATGCATAATAGATGCAAGAATGCTGTTGATTTTGAGGGATTTGAGCTTAATAAATGAGATTTAGAGTGATGAATACGACATTCATCACCTCACTTCCCCTTTCTCATTTGTGAAAATAACATCAAAAAGCAGTGGAACCGACCACACTAACCACTCACAGACTCGAGCCGGAGGTATCCCTGCCCCCGGTCACTGATTTGGTTGATTTAGGGTAATTAGTTTGCTAAATGATTTTCCTAGGTGAAATTGGAATTAGACTTCCTGTCTATCCGGCATATATATATATATGTATATATATATATGTATATATATATATATATGTATATATATATATGTATATATATATATGTATATATATATATGTATATATATATGTATATATATATGTATATATATATGTATATATATATACATATATATATATGTATATATATATACATATATATATATATATATATGTAGGGAGCTGGTAGCCTACACCCAAGGGTGTAGGTAATTACCTACACCTGGCCGTTTTTCTCATTATCTTTCCAATTTTTTTGAAGGAAATTTTAGGGGGATTTTCTTAATATATTGAGGGGAATATGTGTTTCAAGTTTCATGCAAAACAAACTTTCCTAACACGTTCATCTAGAATGGGTAAAATTCAGCAATTCTGAGACCGTTAAAATTTAGTAGTCTTGATGGAGATGATAAAAGTCTTGAATTAAGTTGATTTTCGATTGACATCATGGTTATATATAGTGATCTAATTCCCCAAAAGTTTCATTTCAAGAAAGTCAAAAATTATTGAAAAAAGAGCCGTGTGTAGGTAATTACCTACACCCCTGGGTGTAGGATCCCTTTTCTCATATATATATATATATATATATATATATATATATATATATATATATATATATATATATATATATATATATATATGAGAAACTTCAAATGAGGCGGGGTCTCACCATATGTATGGTGAGCCATACTAAATTTAGGCATCCTTTCAATATGTTTTACAATTTCTTATTTCATATATATAACAATAAATATTAACACAACATGTATAGTGAAATAAAATTATGAAAATATTATTATACTAGATGGAAATGTTAATCTAAATTTTGATGCTATATTTTACAAAATTCATTTTTTTACAATGTGCAGTTATACTTTTACAAAACTGGTACAAAGTTTTTACTAAGTTCGCAGTGAGTGGCTTTTACAATTTTAGAAAAGCTCCTACCTCATTTGATAGGTCCCCTATATATATATATATATATATATATATATATATATATATATATAAGGATGGGGAGTATTCACCATGGTGCATGTAATTTTACATGCACTGGGGCATATATCTCAAACGTTTTTTTACTTTTTTTGGGAAATATCACCGTGTATATTGATCTATATATCCCTCCAATATACCGTTCGAATTTCATCAGTAACAAAGACTCTTATGACCTCTATCTAGAATAGATAATTCTAATGGTCTTAAAATTGATGTAATCGGCCTATAGATGGAGGGCATAGGGGTCTCTGTTTTTGACGAAATTCAAATGGTATTTTGGAAGGATATATAGATAAATAAACACCGTGAAATTTTCCCAAAATGTAAAAAAATATGGCAGATATAGGCCCCGATGCATGTAAAATTACATGCACCAGGGTGCATACTCCCCATCCTCTCTCTCTCTCTATCTATATATATCAATATATATAATGGATAGGGAGTATGTTTAAGGATATGGTTAGATCCTCAAGCGCATCACGGAAGCGTGATCGTCGTATCGAATACGACAAAGAACGACTAGTCACACTAGTTGTTCTATGCAGCGGAAATTAAAAAATTTTCATGTGACGAAACCACATGATCCAAGAACACTTCTCGGATTGTTTCGTCTAAACCACAACCAAGTATTAGGTTTACCTCTTGAAGCGTGGTTGCGATCAAGTCTCTAAACGAAGAGACCTCCTGTCTCAAGTCCGATCCGTCGGAGGAGATGCTTGCGAGCGCGGGGATGAACCGCGTGCTTCTCGCAATCCATGTTGATGATCCAAGCGGCGGATCTCCTGATCTCGACACACGAGATCCGATGTCTTCTTCATGAGCGTGGCGCACCGAAGGAGACGGAGATCCACGAGCAAACCATCGGGCAGCATAACGACGATGCCGCGGCGATGGAGAACCTCTCTAGGGCATCCATGGTGGACGGCCACATGAGAGACATGGAGAGAGGACGTGTAGAGAGAATGAGAGAGAGAGAGAGAGAGATTTTGTTGCCTCAACTTATGTGTCAAGAAGAGCAATGGGGTGCCTCTCCTTTTATAGGGTTTTGGGATCCATGGATCTCAATCCACGTGTCAACACAAATCCAATGGTCCACATCAATTTGTGTTTCTTTCAATGGTCATGATTTGTTGCTAAAAACACAACAACAATTAATTTAATTTTAATTAAATATATGTTGATAAATCAACACAATTTAATTACAAAATTAAATCATCAATACATGGAGATAATGAAAGGAGAGAAAGCCTCCTTCCATGTGGAGAGGGGGGACAGCCTCCCTTTCCTAATGGGAGTGGTGGCCGTCCACCCTCCTCCATTAGGAAGGTGGCTATTTCACCTTTTATGTAATCTCCATTATTTGCAACAACTTTTGTTGCAAATTATTTAACAAAAAATAAATCCAATTTATTTTGTGAACATTGCAATCATGCCATTGAAAAATTGTGAATCACATTCACAACCCAAAACAAAATGTAAATTACATTTTCAATTTGATGTCCAATGTGAATCCAATTCACATTAACATTTAATTAACAAATGTAAATTACAAATCGCTCTCTCTTATATATTATAAATCACATTTATAATATATATGACTAATATGGATATTGCTATCCACATTATTCATGTCCATGATAATTAAATCATATTTAATCATCTTGGATCTCTATTCTCTTGTGTCCAAATAATATGAATCACATTCACATTATTTACATCTTTGATAATTAAATCTCATTTAATTATCTAAGATAACTCTCTTTATAATATGAATCATATTCATATTACTCATGATAATTAAATCACATTTAATTATCCATTTTCTCAATGCTCGGATACATATATCAACAATAGAATTATCCATGAACTCCTTCAAGGATAATGCGCTTTCTCCGCAGATACTTGGAGATAAGGACATGGCGATTGTATTGTTCCACGTATAGTGACATGGATATTGAGATCGTATCTCAAATCCAGATCGCGGGCCTCCCATAGATGCTTGATTAAATCAAGACCGTAAATCTAATCTTCTCATTGTATCTGAATCACATTCAGATCAATGTCCAATACTTGGACCAAGATCAGATCACTTCTCTACTGAGAGGAGTCACTAAAATCCAGACCCGTTTCATCACTCCCTAGGAATGGAAGCGTCATGGTTATACAATCGTTTATGATCACATCACCCTCAGGTATTCCCAATACCTGTACATCCTGCATACTGGAAGACTCAGACTAAACCCGAAGTATTCGATCAACTTTATATTGTCTACTTCATGGTTTTATCAGTAAGTTTCTCATTCGATCATTGGGAGTCGGTATCGATCATATACTTTCCAAAAGCATATATCATACCTAGGTCTTGATCATATACTTTCCAAAAGTATATATATCAAACCTACAAATTTAGTCAAGCTTTCAAAGCGAGACGACCGTGCGCACGGAATTTGATTCTTCCCAATATCTCATGAGTGAGCTCATGTCTTCCGGTTCAGTAACTGAACCTGTATGATCCCTTTGAGAGATCGTATTACTCATATGCCCTTATATGCACACCAACGCGCCGGTGTATAGACCTTGATTAGGTCATCAACCTATTGGTCTGCCAAATGTACATACTTAGACATATAGCAACACATCTGTCTCCGGTCAGAGGATGCGTGCCTATATCATGACAGCATATGATATAGGACTTTGGTTATCTCGATCTCGTTAAGTCAACTCTTTGACCTAACTAATCTGACACCTCCGAATCTCAATTCCTATGCAGAGGACCTGCATCAAGAGGTCGGTCAGATATAAGCCTTCAGAGATAAGGATTGCCATCTCCTACTCAGGCTGGAGATCATCTCTTAACAATCATTTGACAGTGCTTGATGAGTCCTCAATCTAACTCTTTAGATATTCATTCAAGCACCAGCCTCTATGATTCAATAGTTGAATCAACAGCTGTATGATCATCAAGATGGCCATGGTACATAACCCTAATTGTACTAAGGGACCTATTATGCAAATTATGTATTCTTCATTTCAGATTAAGGAGTGAATTGCAATAACATTTATTACATAATGGCTCGCCGTGGGCTCGCATTTCCAACAATCTCCCACTAGCCCAAAGAGCCATTAATGGGCTAATCATTTAAACCCGCACTCATGTGACAATCATAGGCTATTTAGAAAATAGCTAGGTAAGCTGATCAGTCACTCTGTTCCCGCGAGACTATGCCAAGTCCTTTTACGGCACTTGCATATCCCCAGTAACAGTGCTCGCATCTAATGCGAATGTTGCATCTCATGCAACCAATACTCAATCTAGTTGGTTACATTGTCCCTGACATCATAACCAGTATCCCCATAATCCTTATTAAAATACCTTCATTCCCGGAGATCTCTATCTCCTAAGGTATCTATAGTTTAGACCTTTATAGATCACTATCTACATGGTCTTAAACTTTTGAAGATAAGACTTTGAGATTACTATCTCAAAAATCTCCTCATATATGAAGATTTTGTTATTACTGCAATCAAGTGTTTTATCTCTACAGTAGGATTAGTAACAATTTACTACTCCCACTGCATGACAGACATCTGGTATTTGTACACTCTAGCATACACTCAGCTTCTCGTAACTAATGCACAAGTGCAAGTAGTAGTAGCATTTACTTCCTCAACTCTTTGAGGTGCTATCCCTTAAGATAGGTCAGTACCATATCTTAAGGGTTAGAAGCCTTTCTTGGAATTTCTATGAATAGAATATGTCCAAGGTATACTACAAATGTGACAGTCCAATTATCCTCTTCTCTTGGCTTCTGAACAACTTCAGAACTAAGCTCTAAGAGGTATCTTTGAAATCATATTTCAAGATATGGAATAACCAGATTATAAAACACTTATTATTATCCTTATATCATTTTAAATGATCAGGATATCATCTACATTTAGCGCAATGAACACATAGGCACTCCCACTAAGCTTCGCATGGCTCATCAAGATTTCATTTGAAATCATAACATTTATAATTTCATCAAATCTTATGGTCCATCTCAAAGAAGCTTATTTGAGTCCTTAGATGGATTCCTTATCTTGCACACCTTGCTTTCCTCAACCATGAAGCCCTGGGGCTACTTCATGTGAATATCCTCAGAGAGATATTCATAGAGGAATGCAATCTGGACTTACATCTTGAAGATGCAATAGTCATGTTGTGTAGCTAAGGTTAGCAATATTCTGATGATTTTAAGCATGTTCACCGAAAAGCAAGTCTCATTGCAAGCAATGTCTTCTCTTCCATGTGTAGCTCATTGCTACGAACTATGCTTTGAAGGTATGTACCTTCTCATCAGGTTCCCTTTCTCTTGAAGATCCATTTACACCTTTACGGGTCTTACCCATATAGGTGGATCCTCGAGGGTCCATATACAACACTTGTACATGAAGTCTACATTAGACTTTTATTGCTAACATCCATCTATCCATGCTATGATCTTCAGAAGCTTCATCACATGAAGTTCGATCATTGTCAGATTTCTCTGACACATGGAATCCATCCTCAAACTTATTTGAAGAGGTTTTAGTGTTTCATCTTCAATTATCCTTTTAGTTTCCAATTTTAGGAGCCTCATTATCTTTTCAAGATTAAATGAGTTCCTACACTTCATTTTTTTTATCTTGATTCTCAAGAATCTCATCCTCCAAGAATCACATTCTCAGAGATGAGATATTTCAAGAATCTCAAGATCATAAAGTAGGTATCCAATACCATCCTTTATTTTCCTAATGAAGCAGCACTCTCAAGTGCTAGATTCCATCTTGCATGGAACCATATTAAGGATATACATTGTAGTCTTTACTACACATATATACCTGGAAACTAAGGGATAATTATGCTAAAATTCATCATTGATAAGATCATGTCACACATGATCCAATTGTATCTCCCTATAACTCTATTGAGTTAAGGTGAGTTAGGAGGATTGAGATAGAAATGATATTCCTATCTCCATAAGGTATCCTTTGAATTCATCTAACAGGTACATGCTACCTTGATTAGATCAAATTCATTTTATCTTCCTTCAAACTTTGGTTGTAGACCAAAATTATGAAATCTTTGAACATTTCAAAGGTTTCTTCAGGTGAAGAGAAGAAATTTCATATCATACATAATCATTAATAGATATCATATATCCATAATGTTTACTATGATATAGATGATCCGCATACATCAATATGTATGAGATCCCGAATACCTTATCATCTTACACCATTCCCAAAGAAGGGTGTATTGGACATTTTATTACGAATACAATATTGATAAGCATGTAAGCTTTGAAATTTTAGACATTCTAAAGTTTCATCTCTTACTAGCCTATTGATCAAATCAATAGACAAATGTCCAAGGCTTGATGCTAGATCATTGTCAAATGATCTTCATGCTCCTATTGATCTTAAGGTTTAATTTCAGTATTTAGAAATGTTAATGAACCATTCATTAATTTTCTAATTTAGTGAAGTCCACTAGATTATTAGATTACTATCTGAAATATATACATCATAACTCTTTATGATAGTTCTATCTCAGATTCATGTTTATTTCTAACATTTAGAAACAAACAATGAGTGTATTCTTATATCTAGGTCGTAGAGACATTCTCTAAGACTAAGGACTCTCCCACTGAAATTAACAAGTCTATCAATCCAACAGAGATTGTTGCAACAATTGCATCAATATCCATGTGGATAACTATAAACCTTTAAGATCAAATTTTCCAGTCTTCTAAAACATATGCAACCTATTGCAAATGTCATCAGAAGATTGAGATACAATTATTTGACTTTATCTTATCAATGATTTATGTAGATTAATCTGATGCTCCATCCGAGTCCTTCTCTAAGGATTCTAGATAGACTTGATAGTCATACTATCAACACATCAACTTATTGCAGTATTGGCATTCATCCAGCTCTTCGGATGACATATGGAAGTCATAGATGTATAGTCAACTCTTTGATTATACTTCTTACTCGGGTCCAACCCATGCTTCCATTGCGCTCCCTTTATCTATAAGCAACCATTGCTTAAGACTAAGGATCTCTTATGTAAGAGCATTTCAACATTTATACATGCTTCATTAAATTCATACAATATGAATATTATGAAGCTTCATGAATGACCAGAGTATAGATAGTAGAATGATGACACTCATCATCTACATCCATCTAAACTCTTAAAACATAGGTTCAGGTAGGTACTCAAACATTTTGAATACATCATCTCTTATAGAGCCACCATTCTGCATGATGCAGTGAACCATCTCATTCATGTTAAATGTCAAGAGCACATGTGTATGCCAGAATATCTTCATTAATTTTATAAGGATTATTTGACAATTGCGATCATCATCGACATGTCACTTCCAAAGTACATCCGATGAGAGATCAAGACTATAGAGACATACAAACCCTAGGGTTGTAGTCCTATTATCTATTTAATTGTCATTCCTCAAGATTATGAGGAAACTTGCACATTGCAACCACATACATTATGGGTCCAATAGCAAGTACAATATCTGGATCATGAGTCCAATCCATGATATTTTACTGGTTATTATTGAGTATATCATTGAGTGGGTTTTAATGAAGGATTATCTGAAATAAGAAATTTGCATAAATATATAAATATATATATATATTACTTTGATTTAGGATTTTTATATCAAAGTTGTCTTGTCTTGTCAACACTGAAAGTTCATTCCCTTAATCACTTTCAATGTAAGAGATATACTTACCATTATATCTCAACAAGATCTGGGATCTCCTTCCTTATCTTTGTTGCATCCCAATAATATGAGAACCTACAACTCGGATAAAAAGAAGCGGGAACACATTCCGCCTTGCAAGTCCAACTTGCATCTCCCAATTCGGTCTTTAACACCCGGGCCCACCACCCCTAAGGCAATGTTGACCCGTCATTAATTGAACCAACCGTCAACAGGAATACAACTCGCTATGCGCAATCCAATATCGCCCCAATAATATGAGGACCCGATATTGGGGTCACTACGCATACGTCCTTACTCTTTCGAGAAGCGAAGAGCCCGATCCAAATGGATCGTATGCAGGAGCTGTCACTTCGGACATGCGTCTCCTACATACAATATCTGGCGACGGAACCCTTCGCCTTGACGGGAGACCATGGATGTCACTTATGTGATCCTCCACCTCATATTCAAATTTTAATTAATTATCGTGAATCACATTCACATAATTAATTCTTCCAAGGTAATTATTAACTCTAATCATATTAGAGTATTTCAATCTTAATTGGATTCCAATTAATCTAATCATATTAAATTAATGATCCAATTAATATCCAACAAACATTTTAATAGTTACTTGAATAATGGTATTATCTCAAATACGTATTATTTCGAATTTTAATAATTAGAAAAATACATCTTAATCCCTCGGACATTATCCCGGCCCTACCCGCTGTCATGGCCAGTACCGACGAGAGTGGGACGGACCACATACGTTGCAACCCGCAACCCCAATGCTCTCCGACTAGGCACCATATCCGCCTCGGGAAAGGATAATGCCAAATTGATTAATTTGTACTTGAGATGATCATTGGTTCTTCAACCGAAATTGTACCATATAGTAATAATCAAAACATTTTTGATTAACATTATAATGAGATTTGCTAAACAAATCCCAAGTCCTATTCAAGCAACATGTTTGTTGGAATGTTAATCATGTAGATCATGTAACCAATCTTGATCTAGATCACATCTAATCATTTGTTGGTTAGGGCAAAGTCATTTAAGGGCATAATTATCATTAAATATTTCACAAATATTTATGCATAATTATTCCAGGAAATTAAACAATTTAATTTCACTAATTAATTAAATGACAATCACTAGGTTCTTGATTAGGAAAGTATTTTCAGCAGTGACCCTCACTTACTAAAAATATCATATCTCAATCAATTTAAATCCAAATTAAGCAAAGTAAATTTCTAAAGTTTGCTAACTTGATTTAAAACAGAACCCAAGTGATTTGCACGCATTTCAAGACGTATCAAATCCGCAATTAACATCTTAATTACGTCATGATCCGCAGTCCCCGAAACAGTGGATACATGTTCACTAAAATGAGCATATCTAGAGCAAACGGAATCGAAATCACGCAAACTCAGATCCTACGGTTTCCTTATTTAATGGGGAATAAAATACAAATATTATTTTCGTGTTTAAACAATTTAAACAGTGCCGAAAATAATATCAAAACAGAGATGCGAAAATGAAATGCAAGAAAACTTTTGCAAACCCTAATGAACCCAAGTCGTCCTCGGTTTATGGATCGCATCCAAAAACACCGACCTAAGGCTCTGATACCACTTTAAGGATATGGTTATATCCTCAAGCGCATCACGGAAGCGTGATCGTCGTATCGAATACGACAAAGAACGACTAGTCACACTAGTTGTTCTATGCAGCGGAAATTAAAAAATTTTCATGTGACGAAACCACATGATCCAAGAACACTTCTCGGATCGTTTCGTCTAAACCACAACCAAGTATTAGGTTTACCTCTTGAAGCGTGGTTGCGATCAAGTCTCTAAACGAAGAGACCTCCTGTCTCAAGTCCGATCCGTCGGAGGAGACGCTTGCGAGCGCGGGGATGAACCGTGTGCTTCTCGCAATCCATGTTGATGATCCAAGCGGCGGATCTCCTGATCTCGACACACGAGATTCAATGTCTTCTTCATGAGCGGGGCGCACCGAAGGAGACGGAGATCCACGAGCAAACCATCGGGCAGCATAACGACGATGCCGCGGCGATGGAGAACCTCTCTAGGGCATCCATGGTGGACGGCCACATGAGAGAGATGGAGAGAGGACGTGTAGAGAGAATGAGAGAGAGAGAGAGAGATTTTGCTGCCTCAACTTATGTGTCAAGGAGAGCAATGGGGTGCCTCTCCTTTTATAGGGTTTTGGGATCCATGGATCTCAATCCATGTGTCAACACAAATCCAATGGTCCACATCAATTTGTGTTTCTTTCAATGGTCATGATTTGTTGCTAAAAACACAACAACAATTAATGTATTTTAATTAAATATATGTTGATAAATCAACACAATTTAATTACAAAATTAAATCATCAATACATGGAGATAATGAAAGGAGAGAAAGCCTCCTTCCATGTGGAGAGGGGGGACAGCCTCCCTTTCCTAATGGGAGTGGTGGCCGTCCACCCTCCTCCATTAGGAAGGTGGCTATTTCACCTTTTATGTTATCTCCATTATTTGCAACAACTTTTGTTGCAAATTATTTCACAAAAAATAAATCCAATTTATTTTGTGAACATTGCAATCATGCCATTGAAAAATTGTGAATCACATTCACAACCCAAAACAAAATGTAAATTACATTTTCAATTTGATGTCCAATGTGAATCCAATTCACATTAACATTTAATTAACAAATGTAAATTACAAATAGCTCTCTCTTATATATTATAAATCACATTTATAATATATATGACTAATATGGATATTGCTATCCACATTATTCATATCCATGATAATTAAATCATATTTAATCATCTTGGATCTCTATTCTCTTGTGTCCAAATAATATGAATCACATTCACATTATTTACATCTTTGATAATTAAATCTCATTTAATTATCTAAGATAACTCTCTTTATAATATGAATCAAATTCATATTACTCATGATAATTAAATCACATTTAATTATCCATTTTCTCAATGCTCGGATACATATATCAACAATAGAATTATCCATGAACTCCTTCAAGGATAATGCGCTTTCTCCGCAGATACTTGGAGATAAGGACAGGGCGATTGTATTGTTCCACGTATAGTGACATGGATATTGAGATCGTATCTCAAATCCAGATCGCGGGCCTCCCATAGATGCTTGATTAAATCAAGACCGTAAATCTAATCTTCTCATTGTATCTGAATCACATTCAGATCAATGTCCAATACTTGGACCAAGATCAGATCACTTCTCTACTGAGAGGAGTCACTAAAATCTAGCCCCGTTTCATCACTCCCTAGGAATGGAAGCGTCATGGTTATACAATCGTTTATGATCACATCACCCTCAGGTATTCCCAATACCTGTACATCCTGCATACTGGAAGACTCAGACTAAACCCGAAGTATTCGATCAACTTTATACTGTCTACTTCATGGTTTTATCAGTAAGTTTCTCATTCGATCATTGGGAGTCGATA
This sequence comes from Ottelia alismoides, assembly GCA_037367405.1. NCBI lineage: Eukaryota > Viridiplantae > Streptophyta > Magnoliopsida > Alismatales > Hydrocharitaceae > Ottelia > Ottelia alismoides. Next base: position 8,715 of record JAZKJV010009692.1, on the reverse strand, counting down.
TCGATCATATACTTTCCAAAAGCATATATCATACCTAGGTCTTGATCATATACTTTCCAAAAGTATATATATCAAACCTACAAATTTAGTCAAGCTTTCAAAGCGAGACGACCGTGCGCACGGAATTTGATTCTTCCCAATATCTCATGAGTGAGCTCATGTCTTCCGGTTCAGTAACTGAACCTGTATGATCCCTTTGAGAGATCGTATTACTCATATGCCCTTATATGCACACCAGCGCGCCGGTGTATAGACCTTGATTAGGTCATCAACCTATTGGTCTGCCAAATGTACATACTTAGACATATAGCAACACATCTGTCTCCGGTCAGAGGATGCGTGCCTATATCATGACAGCATATGATATAGGACTTTGGTTATCTCGATCTCGTTAAGTCAACTCTTTGACCTAACTAATCTGACACCTCTGAATCTCTATTCCTATGCAGAGGACCTGCATCAAGAGGTCGGTCAGATATCAGCCTTCAGAGATAAGGATTGCCATCTCCTACTCAGGCTGGAGATCATCTCTTAACAATCATTTGACGATGCTTGATGAGTCCTCAATCTAACTCTTTAGATATTCATTCAAGCACCAGCCTCTATGATTCAATAGTTGAATCAACAGTTGTATGATCATCAAGATGGCCATGGTACATAACCCTAATTGTACTAAGGGACCTATTATACAAATTATGTATTCTTCATTTCAGATTAAGGAGTGAATTGCAATAACATTTATTACATAATGGCTCGCCGTGGGCTCGCATTTCCAACAGTATGCACCCAGGTGCATGTAATTCTACATGCATCCGGGCGTATAACTCCCACATTTTTTACTTTTGCAAAAAATACTTCTATGTATATTCATCTATATATCCTCCTATATGTCATTCCAGTTTCATTAGAAAAAGAGACCCCTACGTCCTCCATCTAGAATACATTATTTTAATAGTCTTAGAATTGTTGTAATCGTCCTGTTCTGGATGGAGGATGTAGGGGTCTGTTTCTGACAAAATTGGAATGACATACATGAGAGATATATAGAGGAATATACATGATGTATTTTTTCAGAAAACTAAAAAATGTGGGAGTTACAGGCCTGTAAAATTACATGCATCTGGGTGCATACTCCCTATCCTCATATATATATATACATATATATATACATATATATATATATATACTTATATATATACATATATACATATATATATACAAACATATATATACATACATACATATATATACATACATACATATATATATATATCTATCTATATATATATATGTATATGGGTTGGGGAGCACACACCTAGGGCATGTAATTTTACATGCACTGGGTCCTATATTTTCCATATTTTTGTACTTTTTTGAAAAATATCGCCATGTATAATCATCTATATATCCCTCCATAATGCTATTCAAATTTCGTCAGAAACAGCCCTCCATCAAGAACATCTCGATTACAACTATTCTATAACCGTTAAAATTACATGTTCTAGTTGGAAGGCATAATGGTCTTTGTTTCTGACGAAATTGGAATTGCATATAGGAGGGATATAGGGATGAATATACATGGTAATATCTTTCAAAAAAAAGTAAAAAAAACTGAAGTATAAAAATCGCTGCATATAAAATTACATGCACCTTGGTGCATATTCCCTCCCTCCCCACAAACACACACACACACACACACAGACACACAAATATATATATATATATATATATATATGAGGATATGGAGTACGCATCCAGGTGCATGCAATTCTACATGCACCCGGGCTTATAACTCCCACATTTTTTTACTTTTCCGAAAAATATCGACATGTATATTCATCTATATATCCCTCCTTTATGTCATTCCAACTTCGTCAGAAACAGAGACCCCTACGTCCTCCATCCAGAACATGTCGATTACAGCAATTCTAAGACCGTTAAAATAATGTGTTCTAGATGGAGGACGTAGGGGTCTCTGTTTCTGATTAAATTGGAATGACATATAGGAGGGATATATAGATGAATATACATGGCGGTATTTTTCAGAAAAGTAAAAAAATGAGGGAGTTATAAGCCCGGGTGCATGTAAAATTACATGCACTTGGGTGGATACTCCCTATCCCCATATATATATATACATATTTATATAGGGTTAAATGTGGATACTCCTTGGGAGTAGCAAATTGACTACTCCCACCGTTATTTCCAATTTCGTCAGAAACAGAGACTCCTATGCCCTCCATCTGAAGGGGGTCAATTTCAGCAATTCTGAGACCGTTAAAATTTGACAGTCTTGATGGAGGGGATAGAATTCTCGAATTAAGTTGAATTTGGAATGATGCAAAATTGATCTATGCTAGATGTTTTTTGGATGAGGGGAGAGGGAGAGGGAGGATAGACTGAGATTCGTAGGCAAACTCGGCCTAGCTCTTCAGCGTGGATCGCGTTGTGAAGATCTCCCTATCTTGATGAATCCATGATTCGACATCTTTATTCTTTTATTTTAGCAAAAACTCTTGATAAAACACATGTACATATTCATTAATTCTCATTATTTACCATTCACCATGTATTTGTTAATAATATATACTTATCATTCTTTTTAACAATAATAAAAGACTAAAAAAGAAAAGAAAAGGAAAAGAAATAAAGAAGATGTATTTATGGAATAAATGCAGACTGACCCGAACCTCGAGAGAAGGTCAAGACTTGACCTGATCAACCAGGAATAAGTAGGGGGAGATAGGGTCCGTAACTTATAAAATTCAAGAAAATCTCATTTCATTTGTACATATTAATCATTTTTCACCTTGTACATATTTTCACCTATTTTATTTGTCAATAAAAACAACATCAAATAAAATAATTCCTTCTTGAAAGTTTTGTGTAATAATGTATATTAATTTATAAAAAATATCATAAAAATTAGTTAACCAATACATAAATAAAAATCATGAACCTAAAAAGCCATAAAGCCTAAATTCCAAACCTCATAACATGGCCGCACGAACTCCAATTTAGGTGTAGTCACTTTTAAAGTTCATTTTGTAAAATTATCTATCAAACAAGAGTGGTTTCACTAAAATCCGAGTTAATATGCAAAAAGTAGGTTTTGGGATATTATGGGAATATTTATATATATGTATATATTGTATTTATTTATTTTCTTATTTATTTGTGCACATATTGTATTTTTAAATGTTTTGTACATATTTATTTTATTTATATAAAATGAGAATAAAAATTTAAAAATCAGAAAATAATAAAAAATTAAATAAAGTATTTATTATATAGGTATTTTATACTAATTGATTAAGGTTCTTATTTATTTTACCTTATTTAAAAAATTATTTTAGTTATTAAAAATCACAATAAAAATCATTTAATAAATTATTAATATTATTTATTTTCATTATTTTGTAATTTTAAAATCATTTATTTATTTATCTTATATTTAATCTGTTGTTTCGTCATTTTTCCTCCTTCAGTCTACATAATCTTATTAGTCTAGATATTTTCTCCAAATTTTCGAGGGTAGGTCGTTGATCGGATCGACTTGATTTCTTCACCAAAATAAAGAACACACAACTCTCATTTTCTCCCATATAAAGTTTCAAATTTGCAGCCTCGTTTTATGCGTCGAATTTTCATTTGAAATTTGACATTTTTCACCTTATAAATAAGGCTTCATCTTCTTCCTCCTCCCATCTTTGGCACTTTCATACTCCTCCAAGGATCTACGATCATCGTGAGTAATCACCGACCTTCATTTCAGTTAGGAGAGGACGTGAGGGCCTCTGATCCGACGTATACTCCACCGTGCTCCGTCACCACGAGAGCTCGAGCCTTTGACAGCACCGAGCCGTCGAGGCAACGACCCGAGGATCTTTGATCCTCAGCCCAGGAAAACTACCCTGCATGCCAATAGTCTTAGATCACAATTCGTTTGATTTCTAAATTTAGATCAGTGACTTAGTTTCTGGTCTCCTATCCCTCGATCGGAGGTCCTCCACTTTCTGTTCGATTCCAAAGCCGATCTTCGAACGCCATATTACCTTCGATGCCATCCATTTCCTATTCTACTTATCTAGATCTGATCACCTCTGACCACACATGGTGATGAGATATCATGGTTCCTTCCATCACCCTTGCAAGAACCACCCAACTCAACAGTGTTTTATTTGTGTTTTGCCTGAGATCTGCATTCTCATGCGTATGAGGTAATTCACAGGAGTTGTTCTAGAGAACCTACAAAGGACTACCATCGTTGAACTTTAGCCTCCTGCGCACTGAACAGTGGCCGAAGATGTTAAGCATTTGTAGCCGATCATCCACACCATCAAGCTTGTAGAGAAAATCGATAGAACTTGCTTTATTCACTTTCATGTGCTGAGATCTGAATTTATATTATAATACATTTGCTGAGATAATTATAAATCTGAAACAATTCCGAAGTATTTGGTGTTTGTTGATTCAATCTGATCAAAGAACGTAAGATTCCATAGAAATGCAATTTGTTGAAGGCATTAAACTTGCATGTCTATTCCACGTTAGAAATAAAGGGATTTAGTGGAATTTGGATTATAGGTGTTTCCAAAATATTGAGATATGGAAATTCAATTCGACAATTCTATAGATCTGAATCGGTGCTTCTTTTTAATTGAGCTCCGATTTATTCCAAATCAAGAGAGAAATTTCGGATTTGCATGTACACAATAGGGGAAGCTGAGGCCTTGATCCTTTCCCCCAATCTCATATACTCCATCTCAATCTGCTTGAGGATCACCTGAGCATGAACTGTCAGATCCGCATCATCTGGAGTAGTAACGCATGCACCTGTAGCTACGTATTGCGTTATCGGAGTGATTGATGAATCCTCATGCATTACTCTTTATTCTTTTATTTTAGCTAAATATCTTGGCAAAACATCATGTAAATAGTTGTAATTACAATAAGTTATCAATAAGTATGCATTTGTTAATATTTAATAATTAGAATGTATTTGTGCAAAAAATAAAAGAATAAAGAATAAAAGAAAAAGAAGGAAATATTTAGAATAAACATTGAGTGACCTGAACACAAGAGAGGGTCCAGCATGGGCCTAATCGCCAAATAAAATAAGTAGAGAGAGAGATAGGGCCACTCTACCTTGTACATATTTACCATCTATGTGTATATAATTCATTTTTTACAAAAATAAAAATAAAAAGGTGTTTTTATCCCCATATGTTTATTTCTAAAATCTAAAGAAAAATTAGAAAAATAAAATAAAAACAAAATAAAATTCTCTCTCTCACCTTGTATGTAGTACATGTATATATGTATCACTACCTCTTTATTTTATACTAGTAAATAACCAATAAAAAATAAAAATTATTTTATACTCCAAATATTATGTTGTAAATAAACAAAATATATAATTTGGGTATTTTTGCAAAAATAAGAAAATAAAAATAATTTTACAAAATACATATGTATTTTATACCAATATATAATATAATATATTGTATTTACCATAAATTTTTTTTCACAAAAATAAATAAAAATCTCAAGAAATAGTTTGAAAAATAATAATTTTTTTCATTTTGAACACCTTTTAATTAAAATAATTTTCTATTTTTAATTGATTCTAAAAAGTATTTTTGACTTGCTATTTTGTGATTGGTCCAGGAGGAATGTTGACCCCAGTCAACTACACCTCCAGGGCCTCCCCTTATGCGGATCCGAGTTTTTGCGCCCATTTCTCCAAATTATCCCTGCCAGATTTTACACCCTCGTGCTCTGATTTTCAGCCCGCTTCTCCCCTGTGGAATTGTGATTCTCGCGGATCCCTAGGGAGTCGTGGATCTTCCTTGGTTCGCGTGCCCCAACTCGATTCATCCGGCTGATTGGGATTTGCTATATGGTCTTCATTCGATTCCCCAGCAGCTCAGCTCATGCCGCACCCTTCTTTGATAGTCTATATAGCTCCGACTTGGTGAAAGCAACCAGAGGGACCCTTTGGTCATGAGAGAAGAGTCGTGTAGCCATAGCTCGCCTATCTTGCCGGAGCGCCACCGCGAAGAGCCTCCTACGCCAGCCGCAGTGAAGTTGAGGCAACGACCTCGCCTACCAAACCCCCTGGAGCTCAGGATCACGCTAGGACCCTCAGGTAGCTCTTATTTCAATCCCGATTCCTTCATCTTTAGAATCCTTCATTTGTGCAACTCCGCCGCTCCGCCTACTCCGACCCACCGGTGGGAGCCCCTTCATTGTCATATATCCATTTTGATCTCTACAACTGTTCACCCTTCATCTTCCCTCACCTTCTGATCATCCAAATCTTGGCTCGGCTTGCCAATATTAGGGCCCAAGTCTCATCTCTTGCTTAGCCAGAGACCCCCTTCTCATTCACCGCCGCTTCTCTTTATCTTAGTCCAAATAACCCCGATCGGAGCCTTGCTCCGAGTCTGAGCTTTACCCTGTAGGTCTTAGTACGTGTAGAGACACCTCGGATCTCCTTAGAACATCCTCTCCAGAGCTCGCCCAGGTCCCAACCATCACCATGGAGATCTGACCGTCAACGAGCCCATCTCCCGTTCACTTGATGTGGTGGGGCTCCACGATTCGTTTGCTGCCGTCAGATCATTCATCGGAGTCAGCGATCTCCCTCGGTGCTCCGATGAACTTTGCCACGACGCAGTTCTTCCAGTGCCTCTCTCCACCGTCGGATCGCACCCCTCGCCCAGGCGTCATCACAGCCACCCGTTCACCTGGAGGTGTCGCACCGTTAGATGTCAGATCTAACGGTGCCGTACCCCCCCCCCCCCCCCCCCCCCCCCCGTAGCTGACATCTGACAGCAGTCAGATCTACCGCCTGACGCTTCCAGAGCCGTTCGTCCACGCCCAATCAGGACATGCCACTTATCCACCCTGCTCGACACTCACGTGCTGCATGGTAATTTGCTCCATCTACCTTGCATTTATTTTAGCTTTCATTTCAGTATGTAAAATAAAAGTGATACAGTAGACCTTTTTGCATGTTAGCACCTGTAGTTTTAGATATTTGCATTTCAGTCCTGCCTGTGTGGACCCACGTGCGTCGTCACGTGTTATTTGAGATATTTGTAGTTTGTACCTTGGATTTCTTTACTGTTATGGTTTGAAGTTCTAGTTTTCATATTTTCAAGTATGCCCTTTGCGTGCAAATTTGTGACATGTGTTGATATTCGTGGGAAAATTGGAGTTTGAACCCTAGACTTTTCTTGCATTTATTATTTTGTTCCAGGACTTAAGTTATTTGTAGAGTGGTCCATGTGTGTTGTGTGGTTTATTTTTGATTTATTAATAGTAAATATTGTCCAAAATTCATGAAATTTTGATACATGGCTTTTGCTAGGGTGTAGGAATTTTGGTGAATATTTGGTTTTGTTTTTTATTTTTAAAAATTCAAAAACCCTAAAAATTATCATTGTCTGTTTTAGAAAATCTACTAAAAATAATAAAAAGTGTTGAAAATTTCAAAAAAATCCTAGTTGTGTGTTTTTTGCGTTTAAATTTCTTTCCAAGTTTCGCCTTATTCTCATTTATAAAACCCAAAAAAATTGAAAAAGACAAAAAACCTTGTAAAAATCAGTAAAAATTCATAAAAATTAAAAAAATGTGTTTTCTTCTTCTGTAGTTAGCTTTTTTCTTGGAGTTTCATGAAAAACTGTTGCTCGAATTTTATAGGTATTCTAAGTATTTTTAATTTGCTTTTAAATTCCAGTTGCACCCTGGTTTTCATTTTTGGCCTTGTTTTGTTCTGCAAAATTAATTAAAATCAGAAAAATCGAAGAAAATTCACAAAAAACATCTGAATATTTTAAAAACACAAAAACATTATTATTTTGATTTGTTGAATATTTTTGAGCTATGAAATAATTGTATTAGTATTGATTTGTGCTTCCCTTTTTGCCTTTTTCTTATACTAAAAATCAAAAAAAAAATTGAAAAAATTAAAAAACACCAATTCTGTGCTGTTTTTGGATTCTCGACTACTTCGTAGCTTTCGCATTATGTGCTCATTGTATTCGACCCTGGTTGCTATACAAGGTAAATGTAAATAGCAAGACCGTTTGCGTCGTTTTGATTGTTTGATTTTCTCTTTTGGTGGTCTATTTTTCTTGTTGACTTCACCTTGTTATTCGGGTCACAATGACCTTAATTATTACTTAACCCGAGTAGCCTTAGGCCTGTTATCAGAATGACGTCGTTGTCGGGGAGCATGGCTTAGTAGTTAGTTTTCTTGCTTGATTTTATGCTACATTTGATAGATTTTTTAATAACTATGATCTGACCCATCTTATTGTTTTTGTCTTTCTTGCGAGGGCCCGACGAGGAAGGGCGACGTTCTTAGGAATGCCGGCGCACCAGAGGGAAGCGGAGGTGACTCGTTTCTCCATGGAGCCGTAGGAGAGCGTAGGAGAGCGGGGCTGAAGATTGTTGGATCTGAGTAGTCTAAGACTTCTTCTATTATTATTGTTGTAATAATACAGGGACCTAGACTATGAACTTTGGACACTTGGCTTATAGGGGTCTGATTCGCCGAGCACCGCTGTGCTGGGGGGACCTCACAGCGGTTTTGGCCGATTTTGTTTTCTACCGTATTTACTGTCTATCTAATTTTCGAAGATTTTGGCCCCTAGACTTAGGGTTTTCTTTGATTGCGACGTAATTAATTAAGGCCCAACCCTA